>CM067354.1:60879456-60894456 GCA_034190875.2 Urechis unicinctus
ACATTCCCTTGTTGCTGAATGATATGAGCAATGCAGCATATGCACGACAAAACTGCTCGAACCAATGATGCATCTTTCATGCATTCGTAAACGATGTAATCTGCTACTTTATTACAGTCAGAACTATTGTGTGGCTTGTTTTGTTTTAATTTTCCAGTTTGTTAGACGCTCAATGATGAAGTCACCACGAAACGTATTGAATCCCCGATGCATGTGAGCATTGACAATGCGACCCACCCAGAGGAAACAATCAATCATTTCTCTCGATGAATTGGCACTAACAGTATTAAATAAATAGACGGTACCTGCGACGGCCTTTAAAAGTTGTCTTTAATAATTGCTTCACATGGCGCACACTGGGCTTACAGGAATTTGATATCCCATGAATGGCACATGCTTTTGTTTCTCTAATCATTGTATGGGTAACTCATATCTGTTCGTATCACTAGTTATCACTTCATCTGTTCATCATTTGTTCTAGACAAAAACTTTATTTTTCTTTGCAAAACCTTTGTTTTTTCAAAATTTTCAATGTCGTTGCAGCGATTGCGGTTTCCAGCTATATTTTGTTGTGATGATGATGATGATGATGAGGATTGGCCTCATTTTGATGACGATGATGCTGATGAACTATGATTGAAAAAAGCTATGTAATCACAGTTCCCCCATCCCGACGATGGGCGTCTTGGTTGGAATGTTGTTGTCAATCTAATAACCATTACCTTTAGTCGCTCCTGGATAATTACCAACCTTTGTTATTATCTTTTCACTTTTATCCCTTACTACATTAACTCGCAATCTGTGCTTTATTAACATACATCTCGAATCAATCGTAAGCCGAAAAGCAATTTGCCAGCCACTCTCTCTTGCTCTCTCTGAAACAGGAGGCCCGCACGCCTGCAAGAAGATACTAACAGCTAGGGCGTGGTCAAGACAATATAAGGCCAGTCTCGAATTGGTTTCTTAATAACAATTTTGACACCCTGCACACCGTGGTAGGTGGCATCTCAATGCGCAGTAATGCGGATATTGTCGGCAACACTCCGCATGCATGACAATACCGATTACCGACCAATATACATTATATTACAGGCCATGTACACATTCTGAAAATACCATATTATTACCTATTGTCGAATCGGGTGCAGTGGAAGCATTTGATTCACTCACCGATATGAAAGGTCAAGAATCCCAAGGCTTTGTATGTTTTCACAAAAACTAGCCGGCGCATTAGGGCGTCATGTTTACTTCATCCATAAAACATTTTTATCAAGTTAACAAGCAGCTAGGTTTGTGACAAGCAGCTTACCATTCAGATTTATTTTTGAGTGTTGAAGAAAGAGATTAGACACCGACGATTTGCATGGCTCAAAGCAGCGTATACATTGTACATCACTACTTAAATATCTCTTAGTATATTAACCCCGGGCCGTATCATAATTGCAAAAACGTAAACTCAGCGTAGCACGACTGCAGCAGAGTTCTCTAGTGAAGCAATCGCGATTGTCGGCTATCGCGTGTAGTTTCAGGTAACATATAGACAAACTCTGCATTTGTCAGTATATAATCGATCCTGAGAAGGTTGCAAGCCATGAACGATAGCTGCAATTATTACAAATTGCGAAACTGGACCTGAAGGTAAGGACAAATGATTTTTCTGGGTACATGAGAAGCTTATTGTACATACAAACACTGCGTCTTTGGTAAGAAGGATAGCTTCTTTCATCATTTGTCAGTATTTAATCGATACTGTGACGGCTGTAAGCCATGAACAATAGCTGCAATGATAACAAATAGATAACTGGACCTGAAGGTAAAGGCTACTAAATTTGTCTGGGTCCACAATTTGTGTGACAGTGATGTTAACGTTTGATGATTTAAGCATAATAGAACACATAGTTTGGATAGATAGGAACCTTATCACCACTGCACTGATAAATCAAAGGTTTTATGTGTTAGTAGCGTTATTCTAGAGTCATATTCTTCGGAAGCTCTTTCGTTGAACTTATATCGCATCGTAACATTATTTACAGGCAACATACTTGCAAAGGGAATGAACAAGGTGTGGTGTTGTGATCTAACCAGTGAGTGCTTGTCACATGAGCTAGCGACATATTTATTGTAGTTAGCCCTTATCCCAACCATTTAAGACCACTTAATATGATAAGTAGCTACTTTGACCTACAAACCGTAGATTGAATTATTTACTAGTAATATTTGTGTTACGCAAAATATGTTGATTAGCGTTTCACAAATCAACTCAGAGGAATATGTTACTATCAACTAAATTCATAATGCATATATTTTATGCAGAGTGAAGTTTGATGCAGCTACTCTTCCATATGTTGACACAATGACATTAACACATACGTATTGTCGTTTTTATTGTCTGGATTTTTTCAGTATGGCTTTAGTCAAACAGCTTATAATCAAAGTAATTTGTGGTAACGAGCAATTTATCGTGAAGGGCCAACTTTATTCGATATCATGAACGTGTCTAGACGCACCAAATGATCTCAACAAAGACACTTCATTTTGACACATGAGAAGTTACAATAGAGTTTCAATGATTGCACCGAGATCACGTAGTGTGACGCAACTTACCAACACCCTTTATATAGCGGCTATAGATGACTTATCGGGAACATATTGGTGCACCGGAAACTTAAATAGCTGTCTGCCATCGACTTGCCTAGCCTTGAACGTTGGTCTGTTTTTTGCACTGAAGCAATCATTGGACCACCGATTATTCTCCTTCTTCACCCAATAAACCTCTGACAGTACCTTTTCATTATTGCCGACAGCGAAGTAACTACCAATCTCTTTAGGATCTTTCATCATCGTAAACACCGAAATGTGGCCATTGCTAAATTCAAAATGTGTCCGCATAAGTACAAAGGCAGATTGCAATAAATGTGTCATGCAGTGTTTCTGCGCATGATAAACGATAATCTCATGACGATGAATCATCTATTCGTACTGGTAATAATGGCAAAATGTAGGCAATAATTACTGCGCTATTGTTAAAAATATACCAAATGACATGCCCCAACCATCTTTTGAATTTGCATTGTATTGACGATATCACTCTTGGACATGCTAGCAGTGTAACAATGGCTGCAATTGAAAAGGTAGTATGTCAGTATAATGAAATATTTACATGGTACGATTTATTTCAGATGGTTCACTGTACTACTATAACCTACACCAGCTTTGGTGCACTGCTTAAGTGAAAGCTCCTCTAATCGTGTTGATATCATTTCTTAATGTCAACATTTGCATTTGATGAAGAAATGATATGCAGAGGAAAAATCATCAGTTATCAGCGGATCATGATTTCATTTAATGGCTAGATTTCTCCTTGCTCATCTATTAAGAAATATATAGCGTTGATAGCATCTATTTTGGGATTAAAGGGCAAAGAACACTCAAAAATGTCCTAATAAAACGCAGTTGGGTACGTTCTATAAGGCACTTACTAGTTATAAACTTTTACCTTCCACTGTTTATGTTGAAGCTATGAGTGATAGAAGGCACACAATGCCAGTCACCGGATACATTGTTTTCTCCACGTTGAAGTGTTTGAGTTTGTAAGTGCTATAATAGGAATTACGACCACATGTTGATGAGCTACGCCCTACATTCACAATACGCGCCATAACGAAAGCATTCACACTAAATTTTATGGCGTTACGCTTGTTTTGCTACGAATTCCCTTGCGGAAGGAATATTGTGACGCAAAACAAATGAGTCACTGAATATGTATACATAATATATGCATGTTCTATATATATATATATATTTATATATATATATATACATATTATATATATATATATATATATATATATATATATATAATACGCGCCATATATATATATATATATATGTCACACACATATATATATTCATGTATGTAAATATATATATATATATATATATATATGGCGTTATATTATATATATATAGCTATATATATATATATATATATATATATAATATTGTACGCAATATATATATATATATTCATGATATATACATGTATATGTATTTAATAATTTACTATATAGACATTTATTAATTTTTGTTTTTGGTTACGTATTTATGTATCAAAATACACAAATATATCTTTATATTGTTATGTATCATATATATAATGATGAAACTGGATACAACTACGTTTTAACTTTGAAGAATTTCTACACTGTTACTACTATTCACGTGTACATAAGGAAACAGACAACAGCAGCATCTAGGCTATAACATCAATGTAGTGCTCATTTCTGGATTCCATCAGTCTTTGCTCTTATGTGAAAACTTGAACGGCTAGCTTTGGGATCGTATAAGTACAATGATATGTTTAGGTAGCAGCTGTATATCATATGACTATGTGAATGACTGCGTCGATTGTTGCATCTGAAAGAGACATTGAGTAGATTCATCAGTACTCTCTGTTCCAATGTCAGTCTACATTTGTTAAAAAATTTGCATCCAATAGGGACCCGTTACTTGTGACAACATCTCTGGTCATTTATTCACACAATACACATTGTTGGTGCATTCACTGAAATGATTATTAACAATCAGGGCCATCGATATCAGGTTGGTAACGAAAGTATCACAACATCCGATACTAAACGAGTACCCGTCCAGTGAAAATAGGTACCCACAGCCATCAGCATCGATGGCCTATGATTTAAAGCAAAATATATAGTGCCCATAGCGTTAACCTTGATGGACTAAGGCGATCATCATCCTGTCATCCTCAACAAGGCCTACGCCGAGGGTTCATGATCTGTAAATATTGCTGTCGTATTCAATGTATGTTGGTGATTTGTTCGATAAGAATTTTTTTAATTAATAGTGTGACTGGGTTTTGCGTAACATGCACAGCATTAAGCAAAATACAAATGCTTACCTTCTGCTCTGCAGTTTTGAACGTCACTTGAACAATTACAATCTGCGCTTTAGGCGTTAATTTATGAGGGCAAACTTAGCTGTATTGTAGTCATATATAGGCGCATCTGTCTACTGACAGTGATCTGACGTTGTTGCAATTAATGCCTTTCAAGAGCGGTACATAATTGGAGCAGATTAAATTTTTTTAAAGTGCTCAGTGATGAAGCGATTACGATAAGTAATGAGTTTCCAATGCGTGTGAGCATTGACAATGCGACCGACCCATAGGAAACAAGCAGTCTTGGTTCTCGATGTATTGGCACTAACAGTATTAGATGAATTTATGGTACCTGCGACGACCTTTATAAGCTGTATTTATTAGTTGCTTCACATGGAACACACTGGGCCCATTTGATATCCCATGATTAGTACACGCTTTTAATTCTCTAGTCATTGTATGAGTTACTCACATCTATTTGCATCGCTAGTTATCACTACATCCGTCAATTACATTTCAATAAGTTGCAGCAAGTGATGTTTCCAGTTTGACCAGAGTTATTTGCGATTATAACGACGATGAAGAGGATTAATTTCATTATGATTATAAATATGCTGGCGGACGGTGATTGAAAAAACAATGTCATCATGGTGACCCCATCCCCACGATAGGCGTCGACGCATGAATGATGTTGTGTATCGAATAACCAATACCTTCAATCGTACCTAGATTATTACAACTATGTTTTTTTTCGGTTTACTTTGATTCGTTCCCTGACGAAATCAACTCGCAATGCCATACTTGTAACGCCAAATTGCAAGCTGTGCTTTATTATCACACTTATCCAAGGGCTCGTACGCCGAAATGCACATTGCCAGCCTATTTTTGGGATTATCTCCGGTTATTTTTACGGGATCCCACAAATATAGTTATCACTCCTTCGTATTTCATAGCATTTGTTGAACTTCAAACCTTTGTTGAACATATCTTTTTACTGCAAAGAGTATTTAGGATATCAAATTGTCCGACACCTATCGGAGACATCAAAATGCGAGTTATTGTATTACTGAAAACTTGCATCCTTGTGTATCCATTGTAAATGTAAGATCAAGTAAGGCTTCTCAAACGTTCGCAGCATACTTAAAACTTTACGGTTTTTCTTATCCGCATACCGGCTATGCATTTCGGTGAGTTGGAATCATAATTGTCGGAATCACGACTCAATGTATCGTTGAAACACATTAACGCAAATATAATCCATCCAAAGAGGTGCAGTAATATACGACCAGCTTTGGCAGGCGAACCGATGCTACTGAATAATAATGCCCCTACACACCGTGCTGGGTGTCATATAACTGTAATGAAGCGCTGTGTATATTGTCGGCAACAGTTCACATGCATGAAAATACACGTTCCCGATTAATGTTACAGGCCTTGTACACATTTGTAAAATACCATATCATTACTAATCGTCGAATCAGGAGCAGTTGATGCATTCGATTCACTCGCAAGATATGTAAGGCAAGAATCCCTATGCTTTGCATGTTTCCACAAAGACTGGCCAGCGCATAATGGTGTCATGTTCTATAATAGCTCGTAGCGCAGACTACGTTCTCTACAATCTGACCGACTAGACAGCACATATGAATGTATATATGAGTATTTCCAAATTTATAAAAGGGTTGGAATATTGGGAATTTCTGTGATAGTTTACAGTATTTCAAATCATGTATATTATTCGTTGTGATATGCCATGTGATTGCGGTCCGATGTCTATGTCCTTCATTATCTAATTCAGTAAAAAGACATAAGGTTGCTCTTATCGTTGCTTACACATAGTTTCCAATTAGGCAAACACATCAAACACGCCTTCGTTTAATTCAGCTATTTGACAATCGCGAACAACGTACTGAATTTTGGTCAATGTTGCAGTCAGGGAAGATTTTTATTTGGTTAACAATCTGTATACTTCGAGGTAACCTACATTGCACTTTTTTACGCCTGCGTTTCAGACAGGAGTATCTTAGTTGGTAAGCGATCTACCATCTACTACTCAGGATTAGCTATGTCACAATATAACAGATTAGAACTTGGTTATTGCATATTTTGCAAGGATAATCGATCACTGCAAGGACGCTTGTATTCAAGAGATGAATGGTTTAAGCAAGTGCTTCATATCGGAAACCAGATTAGGGTTCAGGGTAAGGCTTGTAATGCTTACAAGTGGATTTAATCCCTGATAAATAGACACTAGCAGGCATTGAACAGAACATACTACAGTTTTGCATATATGAAGGCATGCAGCTTTGATATCGTTACAATGCTCAAATCAGATTTAATGAAATATCAACGTGTTCACAGCGCCTTTGTGCAATTTAAGCCGTAGTCTAACCATGTGCGAATTTACAAGTCTACGGCCGCGACACGCTGCCAAAAAATCGTAGGTTGCTGACTCGTCTACAAACTAAGAGCCTTTGCCATATAAATGACTTTCTGTTGTGTGCATTCGAAGCTCATTGATTCTTTGGTGATCAGTGTCATACAGAGCGTTAAGTCGGCAAGTCTAAATCTATACGGTTAAATGTTCACATAAACTCGCAAGTTTGCAATTACAAACAATGGTATTAGTTTCTTTAGGGGAAAGTAATAGAATCACAATTTATTTGAATGAAAATTCGGCGGTCATTTTTATTGTTTTACATGATTACGCAACGGCGGAGCTAGAACTACAAATCATGCTCCACAGTTAACCAGCAATGCGACATCTGTTTCCGTTAGTGTCGTAAATTACGCACCTCCGATTTTCATGAGCAGGCGCAGGGAAATGTGTTAGGCGCATCAAATGCGAGTATCAGGTTCTCAGCAAGTTCTCACATGAATGACAGGTGCAGTCGAATGTGATCGCCAAAATGTTATGTCGCACGTTTAGACACCAATCATTCCGGAAATAATAAAAAAAGAAAAAAAGAAAAAAAAAAAAAAAAAAAAAAAAAAAAAAAAAAAAAAAAAAAAAAAAAAAAAAAAAAAAAAAAAAAAAAAAAAAAAAAAAAAAAAAAAAAAAAAAAAAAAAAAAAAAAAAAAAAAAAAAAAAAAAAAAAAAAAAAAAAAAAAAAAAAAAAAAAAAAAAAAAAAAAAAAAAAAAAAAAAAAAAAAAAAAAAAAAAAAAAAAAAAAAAAAAAAAAAAAAAAAAAAAAAAAAAAAAAAAAAAAAAAAAAAAAAAAAAAAAAAAAAAAAAAAAAAAAAAAAAAAAAAAAAAAAAAAAAAAAAAAAAAAAAAAAAAAAAAAAAAAAAAAAAAAAAAAAAAAAAAAAAAAAAAAAAAAAAAAAAAAAAAAAAAAAAAAAAAAAAAAAAAAAAAAAAAAAAAAAAAAAAAAAAAAAAAAAAAAAAAAAAAAAAAAAAAAAAAAAAAAAAAAAAAGAAAAAAAAAAAAAAAAAAAAAAAAAAAAAAAAAAAAAAAAAAAAAAAAAAAAAAAAAAAAAAAAAAAAAAAAAAAAAAAAAAAAAAAAAAAAAAAAAAAAAAAAAAAAAAAAAAAAAAAAAAAAAAAAAAAAAAAAAAAAAAAAAAAAAAAAAAAAAAAAAAAAAAAAAAAAAAAAAAAAAAAAAAAAAAAAAAAAAAAAAAGAAAAAAAAAAAAAAAAAAAAAAAAAAAAAAAAAAAAAAAAAAAAAAAAAAAAAAAAAAAAAAAAAAAAAAAAAAAAAAAAAAAAAAAAAAAAAAAAAAAAAAAAAAAAAAAAATGCGATGTAACAATGGCTTACTTGGACATATTTACTTGGTACGATTTCACAAGCTTGTATAAATCAAGAATTCTGCGATTTAATGGATTATTTTCTAAGCTACATCAATATCGCCACCAAAAGCGCACGCCACATCGGGCCTAGTAAGAAAACAGCAGAGTGGATGGCGCTCTAGGTGAGACACAAGTACTGATGGAATTTTGATGTAAAGCTGGAAGGAGGAGATCTCAAGGTAGAAAGCATTTAGTTTTGACGAACATCCCTCAGCATCGACTTACCTGGATCTTTAGTCTGATATTAGATTAAAAGTAGCCAATACACCCCTATGTCTATTTGATCAGCAATTGGATTTTGTTGCCGTAGTTAATCAAATCTGGCTTAGGTAAAGGTGATATATTCCATTCCCTGTCAAGAAAGCCTTTTCCTAGCAGGGCGCATTACCTGTTCGTTATTCACAACAGCATTCATAGAAATATCAGCTGTAAACCAAGAACACTTGGGAAGCATGTTATGAACCAAACAACACTTGGGAAGCAACAGTTATGACTATGACAAAAACAATTTGAGCATTAGCGTAGCCCCCAAAACGTGCAATGACTACTTTCGTATATGTTAATTTGTGATATATGGGCTTCTGTGTTGTGTTAGGACATATATCACATGCATAACTAATTGGATTTGGCAGGAAGCTGACGAGTCGTATTGTAGCAAAGCCTATCATTAGCGATAGGCCGTAGTTTGCTCTATTACAACGTTTGATCTTTATAAAATGTACGTTTCAAATACGTATATTCTAATGTCCCGGCAAGTGTGGACTTTTATAACACAACGATGATTTACAGGGTGCAGAATGTTAACGCAACTACAACGGACGAGGAAATCATTTTTGTCTGAAAACTGATCGTTAACGGAAAGCGTGTTGGAAGCCCCGGTTAATAAGGAAGCTACCGTTATTCAAAGGGCTAAATGACATTCTTGCTACAATCCCTAAACCAAAATGTTAAGACGCCTTGAAATATCACATTGACCAAGTGAATAACAATCTGTGCGACTACTATTATTTACCTTGCGAAGAAGCATTCATGCATATCATGCATACTGATGGCTATTCGTGCTTTGGCATCAAATTCTAAACCTGCGCCCACGTTATGAGAACAGAATTATCCATGACAACAACCATGCGCTGTAAATATATTTGGTAAACTTGTAAAGCCACGCGCTCCTTGGGTTGTCTAACTGGTGCATAAGTTCGACAGATCACCTGCTCTCAATTTAAAATCCTCATATAACGAGGGAATTAGAACACCTGCAGTAAACTATTTATCATATAGAGCATCAACAGATACAAAAACTATCACTAAGCGCTCAGGAGTGCCTATTTCTACAATATATTAATAAGAATATATCTACGGCTGGTGCTCACTATGTGTTAAGGGAATTCAATAAATAATGGTAAATGACAGATTATGTATTATAATTCTTAACTCCGGGATATAGCATCTGAAATGGGTTTATTGGCACGTATTTTGCTCTCAACTGTCCACAATGCACTATCATGGAGTGTCACTTTAAATGGTGACACATGAGCAGCATGATGATAATATGTGGCTTGTATCACCACAAAAATAAAATGGATATCAAAACCACGTAATTGTACTCGGAAGTACTTGTGAATTAGTGTTAGGAGATGAGTCCATTCAGGTTTCCGATTGAGCCAGTGTAAATCACGCAGCATTGAGAAAAGATCTGTGCTGAAATCATGATAAGCCTGTACGGAATATTCATCAGCGACACGGGTAGTCGGGCAGTGAATAGCTTAACACTTTGACACTCGCCAACCGTGGGTACCTATGTATGTTCGTTTGCAGTAATAACGGGGCGACAACACGAGAACACGCAATCCCTCCTAGACATGTTACTTTTGCATTATATCATATAATGAGCAGTTTAGGCTTCCAAATAAGGAAACAAAGGTTTTGTCGCTGAACACAATATTGCGATGTACTGATTTTGAGGTGAGTGCATACATGGATATTTGCAAATAAACGAATTTACATACACACTTATGCAATATGGCAGTCAATTCATAATGGGCGAAAATTCTCATCCTATATTTCAAAGGTCGTGTATAGCAGGATAATTTTATGATTCGTGTTTCTTACACATCATATCCTCGAATAAACGTGGCTGACCATATCAATCCCGAAAAAACCATCAGATATAAGATATGTATTTCTAACAGATGGGTTACAGTTTCGTTTGGTATAGCTAATAGTAGTTTGACGTTTAATGTCTCAAGCATCGCATCATTGTCCTAATATCAATCATTATTGTATAGAATATACATAATTGCACTTTTGATCACTTTATATTAGATGAAACATACACAGCGGCTAAGATACATTGCTTAAGTATGTTGGGATTAAATTAACAGATTTTCAACATAGCATATACACCAGCAATATAAGCGCGTATGAGTTGTTCATAATCAGTAACCATAAGACGTTTGTTTTCGTTGACTGGATACTTATGCGAAGTTAGCCACCCGAGACATCGGTACATCGATATCGGAATAGTAATTTTGAAAAAACACATCGATATCAGAATAATAATTTTGAAAAAGCACATCCTTGATTGGAAGTTATACAGTAAGAAGCTTATGTACCTAGTTGCGCTGCCTTTTTTTTTGTACGGCCCCTATATCCAAGTATGCGTAGAGAATGGGGGGTCGAGTAATCTCCTGTCACCCTTATTCCACTGAATACATAGTTTGTTAATTCCAACAGAATTAATGGTCCATAACTGGGTACCATAGCTAAAACAACTACACAAGCTTTCTAGGTACAAAAGCATACGCATGGTAATAAGCAAACGCCCAGAGGATTATACATTTCACTGGTATTTACTATTGAACCGCTGCTGCAAAGCTGGTGAAGAATCTCTCGACAAAATACCGACAATACCTGACAGCTGACTTGAACATCAACCTCCGCTAATAGATATGTCCATATCTTCAACATCTAGATGTGTATCTACATTACTACACGTTTTTCTCTTAACGGGTTCTATTTATTGCCATAAGCTTGGGGCTTGTATATTCGCTTAATATCCAATGTTCATTTCTTTACAATTCATTTGGGGTTACAGGACCAAGTTCCCAATCGTTGTGTTACCGCACATCTTGCAATCATTGAATTGCTAAAGTAGCATATTCTACTAATATCACGCTGGTGATATGTATATGCGTAACTATTTGACATTTGTCTGTAATCGGCAACACTAACACGCTGTGCTGGGCCAGGCTCAACTTTAGTTTTCTGATATTTATCGGCGTACATACATATTGCTAACGGTTAGTGCAAGGCGACATAATGAATTTGTAATCGAAGTTCAAAAAGGGTTCCCCGAATTAGCTCCGAAAGAACCATAACCCGTCTTGACTGGTGCAAGAATGAGGTGACCGTATATAAACGGTTGCGTATATCTTGAGCGTGACGGAAACAAATAGCCAGGCTAGTTATAATGTCGTCACTGATATTGTTAAAATAATAATGGGTTCCAAGCTCAACTGATAGATTGCCGGCCGAGATCACATTTATCACACTATCATCAGAAGCGGCTTTACCATATTACATCCGGGTTGAGTCGGCAATTGTTGAGTCCCGAGGCCCTAATTAAAACCAGGAACATTTGTCGTATGGGTAATGCTCATATAATATGTAGATAAAACGAAATGACCATTAAAAAATCGGACAAAACTTTGGAAACAAAAGCGGCTGATCAAATAGATATGCAGGGGACAAAGCCATTAGTTTACCTCAGCTGCCTCATCATCCGGCGGATCATGATTTCATATATAAGCTGTGGATAAGATAAACGCCTATCGACATTAAACATACAGTTAGTACATAATGAGTCTCTGAATAAATTTATATATTTGTGATACATATATATACATTTTTATATCTATATATATATATATATATATATATATATATATATATAATAAATATATATATATATATATACATATATACATGTACGTACATATATATACATATAGGTATATATATATTTGTATATGTATATATACATACATGTATACATACAAATATATATATACATTTATATATGTGTATATATATATGTATATGCATAGATATCCATAGATACATATACACACACACACATATATATATATATATATATATATATATATATATATATATATATATATATATATATATATATATATATATATATATATATATATATATATATATATATATATATATATATATATATATATTGGTGCAATACTGCATCATATGTGATTTTGTAAGGACCATCGGTTCGTTTTTGACTTCTCTTTTCATTATGTCTAGCCTACTCAATGTTCAGTTACAGCTGCATCTGCATTATGAGTATTTACGTATTCTGATCCCAATTCGGCTGTCATTGCTCTCATATAATGTAAGAGGCTAAAGTAATTTCGTATGAAGTACTTGGAGGTCCAACAATGCCAACTACAAACCTATACCTGACGGAATTGATTTTTATCATCTCTTAAACTGTAATGGCCATTGGTTATGATGATCCGTTATGGCCGCCGCCAGGGCTGCGGTGATATTGCGATTATTTAGCCAGTCAACTGAAAACCCCTCAATGATTACATGCTCCTGTAGGAGGTCAGGATTTTGTAACGATCAGCATAACTATTCTGCACCTGGTACGGCTTATAAAAGCACATATTGTGTTGTGATCGTATCGAAGCTAGTCAATTAGTATCTGGGCATCCACAACGAAGAACTGCTACTAGGTACTAATTGCATCAGAAAATCCCGCTAAAGTATACAGGCACAGTGAGTCACGGTTATAGCAGGCAGTTTCAAACACAACCTTCTTCCAAAGTCGACTAATCCTTGCGGATGTTTTACATACCGTTGCTTTGTTAGTGAGATGTACTTACCTGCATAGTCGGTAATCAGTAGGCTGAAGAAACATCAAGTAAAACTGCCATAGTGACATCTGTAATATCCCCCCGAAAATACCTTCATTGCCAGTAAAGTTTGAAAAACGACCCAGTGATGTACGCATGATAAGATCAAGTTCATTCAAAATAGATTTCATACTTCTCATGGCTTATTTTGTCTGCTACCGATCCAGTTTAGCTGTCCAAACATAATACAATTACTAATATATTACCATTCGTAGGAGATTTCACATTAACTGCTCTTTCGACTACGGTCATTTTAGTCATCTTGCATATGCATCACATCTTGAAGAAAAGAAAAGGATTATGTCATTGAGGGTACATACCATTCAACGTTTCGTAAATATTAGCTAGAAGTCATCACTTATTATTAAGGTAGTGCAGTGAAAAAAAAATATGTCATGATTAGTGTGTGCATCATCGTCAGTTTTTATTGGGCTACCATATTCAATCGAACGTTGAAACTAACCAAGCAGTTATGAGTCCAAAGTAAGTAAATCAAATGATATATGTGCGACGCCAAACTCTTGATTTGTCGCATCAAATTTGATCTTTGCCTAGATAAGCCTTGTAATAAATTTCTTCATTAATTCATTCACAGATAATTTTAATTTTGCTTAATCAATACATGCTCACGCTAACAGTACCATTTTCAAATAAGACTGTATATATGCTATTAACACACCATCAGATAATCGGTTAACATTGTCAGACGAAACCCAATTAAACATCGCTAATCGACCGAACTTTCTGATCATACAACTGCTCCGCGGAAAATGAGCGCATCTCTGCATCAATGACAACGCCATATGTGTGTTAACGAGCTCGTGAGTTTGCGTCATGAAATCTTGTTGTGCATCCAGCCCATTTTCCTTTCCTAAATCTGATATCACGTCGGTAACCAAGCAATCAAAACGTACGGGGATACATATAGTGTGACCCGATTTTAGCACTCTTCCCTCTATTTTAGTTGTGATCAGCGAACGTGCTTCACTCACAGTGATCTGACCTTGGTGACATCAGTGCCATTCGAAAGCGGTACCTAATTCGGTCAGCTTAAGAGGTAAACATAGGTAGAAGCTGACACTATTAAGCGTGATTTTTTGGTTTGCAATTGCTTTGTTTGAATATTTCCACATTGTATGACAAAATTCGGAAACAGAGACCCGAAGATAAATAACATAATTTTTAGCAAATTTTGGTAAATGTATTATCATATTAAATTGTGTGTATGACGCAAGTGTCTGCCAGAATATTGTGTGGCTTACTGTAAAACAAAACATATGCCAATATTAATGTCGAAGCGCTCTTACTGATTACGCATGATTATGTTACCGAATATACTTTTCAATCCAAGCACCATTTCGTTTAAAATCC
>CM067354.1:60896956-60934456 GCA_034190875.2 Urechis unicinctus
CCTGTCATTTAGTGTGGAACTATGATTTGCAATTGCGTTTTGTCAATATTTGTTTATTGCATAACATATTCAGAGAACAGATACTCTGAGAATATTTAATATAGCATTGAACTCATGACGGTAAATGTATTAAAATATTTAAATGTGTTTATGAAGGAAAGCTACACTTCAGCCAACACTCTTTATGCAATTCATGACAAAAGTACCGAATGTACTTTTAAATCCAAAAAGTCATTTGGCTTAAACTCTGATCCACTCTATCAGACGCGTGGTAAAATAACTGCACACTTGGTAAGGTGGATAAAGTGGAATGATGGCCGCAAGTTCATGTCCTTACAACCTATGAATACACTTAAGTTCGGTAAACTCATGACCTGGCCGGAATATGTGTTTGTTTCAGTTTGCTGGGGGCGCCGTTATAGAATCATATTGTACAAATTTTGTCTGAACATTTTCAAATCGAGCCCCATTCCTCGCCGACCAATAGCGCGTAGTTAGGAGAGGCTTAGGTTCACTACCCATGACTACTTGTGTTGAAAGAACGCGGAATGCGATTTCGCACACGTAAATGTTTTACTATTGGAGGAATAATTACGCTCTCTATGCATTTGTTTGGCAGATTGCGTGCAGATTGAGCTAATGTTTTTGCACTTTTAATGGCGAAGGGCGAATGCACTGACTCATTACAATAAGGGGTAGAGGATGTAGCATGTTCTGGTTAAAGAGAAAATCGCAAATATCAATGATCAGTTGTTGCTTAAACGAGTCACATATGCTGTTTGGGCGCTACTGCAAATTGCCACAAACGACGACACCATTCGTTGCCAGGGAGGAAAGTAAACCGTGCGGGAGAAACGTGATTAATATTTACCACTCTTGGTCCTAAATTTGTTTATAATGTCTGGGCATCTGGTGAAATACTATTTCTTAAAAAAATGGTGGGTAACTTTGTTTAGACAAAGGACATACCATATAAGTTTTCCTAAGTTAAAACCTTTATTAACGTTCACTTGCCACTGAATTTTCTAAGCGGTGAAGCGTTGCAATGTTTCAAAAGTATTACCGTTTTGATATTTTATATGCACGAAATAAATGCTTGAATACACAATGCACATTTCATGCATTCGTGAACGACTTAATCTGCTACTTTATTACTATCAGAAATATTGAGTTGCTTGGTTTGTTATTTTAGTGCTCAGCGATGAAGCCACCACAAAATGTATTGAATTCTTGATGCGTGTGAGCATTTACTAAGAGACCGACCCACAGAAAACAAGCAACCATTTTTCTTGATTGATTGGCACTAACAGTATTAGATAAATTGATGGTTCCTGAGTCTGTTTTTAACAGCTGTCGTTATTAATTGCTTCACATGGCACGCACTGGGCTAAAAGCCATTTAATACCCCATGATCAGTACATGCCTTTGTTTCTCTTGTCTTTGTATGAGTAACTCACATCTAGTTGTATCGCTAGATATCACTGCATATGTTAGTCATTTGCCTTTAGAAAATCAACTCGCAATGCTACAATTGTAATGCAATATTGCAATCTGTTCTTTATCATCACACATTACAAAAAACACATTGTCAGTCCATTATGGGGAGAATCTCAAGTTATTCTGACCGGCTCCCACATATAGGGATATGACTCTTGAGATTATGACAAATAATAGCTCCCTCCTATTTAGAGCATAGGTCAAAATTTTACCCTTTGTTGAACATTTCCATTTCTGAAAAGCATGGACAGGTATTATCGGTGTTTTTAACCATTGCAAATGTAAGATTAATGAAACCACAATGTACGCGGTCATTGGAAGTTGCTGTAAATTTTGTTTGTAAATTCAATTGCATTTCAATGTAATACCCTGTTACGCCAGCCTAGTGCAAACTCAAAAGCGCAGTTAGGTTTCTCAGTCGCTCATGGCATATTTAAATTTCACCTGTTTTCTTTACGACTGTGCATTGCGGTGAATCGGAATCATAATTGTTGGTTATCACTACTCAATTTATCGTTGAAACGCAATTTGTTGACTCCCTCTGAATAAAGGTATACTTACACCTCAAGAAGACTACTATCATGTACGGGCCATTTGAAAGAGGCGAAGTGCTTGGAAGCTGACATGAAAAGCTTGACTCCTTTCAAATGATCCGTGCCTGATAGCAGTCAAGTCTCCACAAAGAATAGACACGAACTTACTTAGTACATCCAATGAGGCGCAGTAATAAACGACCCGATGAATTGCGTTGCGTCCATTAGTCCGCTTTTGCAGGCGCATTAATGCTACTGAATATTATCGCCCCTACACACAGTGCTTAGCGGCATCTAAATGTGAAGTAGTGCGCTGGATAATGTCGGCAACAGTCCGCATGCATGACAATTTAGGTTACTGACTAATATTTTATGTTACAGGCCATGTACACATTCGTTAGATCATTTGCGAAGTATTGGAAAATACTGATTGTGTCATAATGGTTAACTTTTACACGATCGATGAAGATGACAATCTAGATATACTCCATTATCTAACATCTCTGTACATATTTGTTGAGTGTGCATTTGCCATAAGTGAGAAGTTGCCGTCAATGGACAATGTAATTGAACAAATGTCTTCTACTTCTAAAAGTATCAAGGTATTATATAGAAATGGGTTCTTTAGTTATCGACAGCTATCGAGCGTCTGTTGTGTCTTTGTACCTGTGAAAAAGTTTGTAATATATATGTTGACAACTAAAAACATATTCCGCGAATGTTTATTCTGCCTTATAAGCAATCATAAGTGGCCTGCCTACAGAGTCCCATTTGTTGGGATTTTGTTAATTATTGCCATTTTGCTCTGATATTTGTGTACCTTTTTAAAAAAGGCCCTTAGTGAGTATTTCACAATAAGGCGATTTTGTCCATTTACACAAAAGGTCAAACAGTTGGATATATGATAGCTACTTCAAATGTGCTCGTTAGATATTGCTATGAGCTGTAATAAACCGTTATGCGTTTTTCATGACAAATATGACAAATTTCATCGCTTAAAATGTTTGATCTGTCCCGTATACAAAAGTGATTAAAAAGCAATTTGCGCCTACATTTACGATAAGTGCTTGGTTAAACCACAAATGGAAGATCCTTTAATCATCAAATATGCTTTGTTTATCAGCGATAAGTCCAAGCAATGCTGCACGATGAATGTTCAACGCATGCATTTTCATAATGCGCTCAGAACATATTTGCATTTTCAATGATATAATATTGTGTTTTCAAAGATATAAACAATACAACACTCGTGTATAATAACGCGAGTATTGCATGCCTGCCCCCGTTACTGGAAGATACGGTAACATTATTTTTTTACACCAGAAAACAGAGGATAGTGAAAAGAGACAAATGGGTAGGTTATTGAGTACGTCTGATCGCTAGGCTAAGACTATAGACGAAAATCGATGGTATCCAGTTAACAAGCTGCCAAGTTTGCGACGAGCAGCTTAACATTTGAGGCCAATCAGCTGTTGCACATTATGCGAATCAGATCTTGTCTGGTTGAACGACTATTGCAAACCCAACCAGACGGAAGTAGCGTCCATCATATTACACTGTGGCCTTAACGAAGATATATAGCACACTGAAATTGAATGCAGCAATTAATATGGGCATCAAATAACAGATGATGGTCGAGAAGTATTTATGGTTTGAATATAATATTCGATGTCAGCGTCAAAATGATTACTTATATGAGATTATACCACTAAAATGGCACTATTTGGCCGTTTGCCTTCAGTAAGATTTCTTAATGAGCTATTACAGAGTAACAAAGAAAGAAATGAGGCTCTGACAATAAGGTTGGCTCTAATTTACTCATATATTTTATATATATAAATGGTCTTGGAGTGTAATAATATCAGAGCAACATAAAGCCAACATTTGAAGTTTTCTGGACCGAGTGATTGGATGTTTAGAACTTGATGTTCGGTGAAGCATAAAACAAGAATTACTGTTTATTTGAAAACCATTTCACAAACCAGTCATATAATGTCCAAGCTCATGTTTAATTGTTGATCAAGGTAGCTATCGTCATTATTTTAATTCAATCGTTTATGTCTGCGTTCACAAATACGTCGCTTAGTGGGCACATACTATTTATGTTGAAATTGAACTTACTGATAAAACATTCGTCTTTATCTGGTTGCGTGAGTAATATCTACTCGGTCCTTGCGCTACGCGGTACATTAACCCCGGTTCGTATTATAGCATTTCAAATAAACAAACGTATCATAAACTCAGCGTAACACTATTAGATCAGAATCCTCTAATAATTTCCGTATTAAAGCAACGTGAACATCGACTATCGTGTGAAGACGGACACGGCGTCTCTTGTTGGAAGACTATCAGAATTCATCATATGCCACTATGCAATCGACACGGAGAAGGTTACAAACCATGATAGCTGTATTGACTACACATTGCTATTGGACCTGACAGTATCGACTACTAGATTTGTCTTGGTCTATGGAAAGTGACCGCATATACAGAAATATAGAAATGAGTCAATTTGTTTGACAGTGATGTTTATCTTTTGGTGATTTATAGATCTAGTAGTTCCGAGTTATGTGCGAGGTGAGCCTTAAAGGCATGGATTAGTATTGAACTAAGGCTAAATGGAATGGAGAGTGGCTTAAAAACGGAACCGAAAACGCATCGGTGGTTATCACTACTGCACTGATCAAAATAAAATGATATCTATTTAAGTAGTGCAATCAAAAGCTTGCTTATTTCAAGGGGCATATTCTCCTGAAGCTCTTCCGAACAACTTATGTCCCACCATCACATTATTCTAGGCGACATATTTTTTAAAGGCAGTATTCAAGGTATGGTGGTGTAAGCTTGTGTATAGTAAGCGGGTCATGAGCTAGCGACATATATATCAAAGTAGGCCCTTTTCCCCTTGTAATAGATAACTTTATTAAGTAACAACTCTGACCGAACATCAGATTGAATTATTTCTTGGTGATTTTTCTTTCACGCAAATTATGTTAATTAACATTTTGAAAATCAACTTAGAGGAATGTGTTACTATCAACTGACTTGATAATACTTACATTTGATACACAATGAAGTTTATTGCAGTACTATTTCCCCATTTGTTCCCACAATGCCATTTACACATATGTTTGTATCGTCTAGTTTATTGCATTAGGGCTTGTGTTAAACAGCTTATAATCAGGAGTAAATTATGTTAACGAGCCACTAACCGCAAAGGGCCAAACTTTTCCGTTCTTCCATGAGGCTTTGTATCTGATAGATGCAGGTAACAAATAACGCGGTATTGTTAGTATTGGTGGAGCTAAAAGTGATCAAGTGTCTAAGGAACATACCGAATACCTGATGTGTGTTGAGTATTGTTAATGTGACTGACCCGTGCTAAACCAGGCAATTCATCATACTTCTCGATCGGCACAGACATAAAATTAATTGGATACACCTGCATTCGGTGAATATGAGTGACAGTGTGAATAGTTGCTGAAAAGTCACAGTGGACATGGAACTTCCTTAATGGTTTCTGCCATTCGGTCGCGCCACGTGAAGCATAAAAGTGAACCAAAGATAAGGGAAGCTGGTAATGCATTCAAAACTGCAAATGCTAATTCACGTTCAGTGACATATTTAATAAAAATATTATTGATTGCGTCAAGATCACGAAATGTGACTGTTGCACAGATGCAACCACCATATAGTCTCCATATATTTGTCCAATAGCACGTATTCAAATTCGAGACATTCCTTAAAGCATTTATTATAGACGACAAAAAAAATGTCTGAGACGTCGTTCAAAGCCATTTCCTGTTTCCGACCAATTGGGCAGTAGCTGACGGTAAGCACTTTTTACAATTGATGACTTCAATCTTGCGCTTCGGTAACGGCAGTATATTGTTGTCCGTTGCGTTGTTTAAAGAATGACATGGATAATCGTTATCTACCTTGCAGATGCAATGCAGCTAACAGGTTACCGCTACACTTGGTAGAAACTTTCGCTATATTATGCAGTTACAAACTGTATGCCTTCTGAAATGCTGAATATAGCTAACTCACTTTGCTAGCGTATTCATCACACTGTGAATACACAGCTCTATACCGCCTAAATGGACATTTCATTGAGTGCAATATCCATCGCCTCATACAATCGTCACGTGATGCAGTTATCAAATGCAACTAACATTAATTTTAAAGATTTTCTAGATTTCACATTATTAATATATCAATTGCATCGGAGATCGCTTGGAAAGCCCACATGAGATTGCTACTATGCCGACAAATGAGATACTTAATGGATTATTTCAAAATATATTGTTGTTCCAATCAAATTCAAATCGACTTAATTCTAGTTTGCCACTCTAGGCATCGGTACATTGATATCAGAATAGTAACATTACAAATACACTTAGCGAATCCTATTTTATATATTTGGGGGCAACATGTTTCTGAATAATTTAAAACGAACGCATAATGCCACGTTGACAAACGCAACTATTTATCAATTGAATGTGTAATTGACAGCGCTTAGTTAGCAACAATTAAGTGCGGTTTGATAATCATTTACAAAATGG
This sequence comes from Urechis unicinctus, assembly GCA_034190875.2. NCBI lineage: Eukaryota > Metazoa > Annelida > Polychaeta > Xenopneusta > Urechidae > Urechis > Urechis unicinctus. The sequence continues at coordinate 60,903,552 of CM067354.1, forward strand.
TGCTTAAAGGTTGTTTTTGAATCAGCTGTACAAGATTACATCTAATGAAGCAAATCGCTACGAAATCAATGTAGATTGATTAATAAAACTAACCATGTTGTTGTCGAATTCACCGATAAGGAGTTCAATATAGGTTAAACCACAACATTATTTAAGTATCTTGTTCATTTGTCAGCGACTCATCTTGAATTATTTTTACAATATTATACAACACCTTCTTTTAACGTGTCAATGTTGTAAATATATCTAAGGTAAGCGAAATTTCTAAGTGGTGATGGCGCATTATTACAAGCATATTTTTTGATGAAACGCGCAACTGTTAATTTTACTATATTTTGAACGATCTTATGGACAATAAAATGCTACTTTGAAGTTTGCGGTTAAATGCCCCTGTATCCAATTATGTGTACAGAGTGAGAGATCGAGTAATCTCCGTTCAGCCTTATTCCGTTTAACCTAATATAATTAATTGTCTATAAATGGGGACGATAAATGAAACAACTACGTAAACATTCCTAGTATGAATGCATACGCCTGGTAAAAAGCGAACGACTAGAGAATGATACGTTTCACTGGCATTTACAATAGATCTTCTGCTACAAAGGCCGTCGAGAATATCTGATTAAGTTACCGACCATACCTGACAGATAGACATCTGCATCCTTTAAAGATATGTGCATAACCTCTTAATGTGTAACTACATTACTACACGTTTTCCACTTAAAGGGTTTCTTTTTATTGGTATAAGCAAGAGGTTTGTATATTTGTTTATAGATCCAACGTTTGTTTCTTTATAATTAATTTTGGGCTCCGGGATAGACCTCCCAATCGTTTTGTTAATGTACATCTTGCAATCAATTTACTCCTAAAGTAATCTATTCCGCTAACAACCATTCCATATCACGCTGATAATATGCAGGTGCGTAACTATTTTACATTTATCGGTAATCGGCCACACTAATACGCTGGTCCGGGTTAGGCTCAACTTAAGTTTTATGATAATTATCGACATAATATTGCTTATAGTTTTTACTAAGGCAACACAGTAAATAAGTAATCAAACAACAAAAGAGTTCTGAAAATTAGCTCAGATAGAACCCTTATTCGTCTTGACGTGTGCAAGAATGAGTAACTAAATAGTCCCCGTAGCTTGAGCGTGACAGCAAACAAACGGCCAGGCTAGCAATTGCGTCATCACTGAAATTGTTAATATGATAATGGGTACGCCTGCAGCGATCACATTAATTACACTATCGCCAGAAGTGGCTAGCCCTCATTGCGTCCCGATTGAGTCGGCACAGCTTGTGCATTGGTCCTATAGCCCTCATTTTAGCCGGGAATATTTGTCATATGGGCAATGTTCATTAATAAGTAGATGTCACGAACTGACCATCAAAGGATCGGATTAAACTTTGGAAACAAAAGCGTCTTATCGAATTAAGATCGAATTAGAGCTGTCTTATCGTGAGTTAATGGCGGATCATGATTGTATATATAAGCACCGGCTGAAATCACGCAAGGATTTTAATGGCAAAATAAAATTTCTGACATCTCCAAATAATCCGTAATTGGGTTTGTCCTATAATGCACTACTATGCTTTGACTTACAAGAAGCTAAATGATTGAAGGTACTATAAATGATTGAAGGTACACTTAGCTCGTCGCAGGACCAAATGTGTTCCCCCGTGGACGCGTGTGAGTTTGTGAGCGCCACAATAGGCATAACTGCATGACACAATTTGATATTGTTAGGCTGTGACTTAATTTTACACCGAAAAAGATTAGTATATGGCTCCCATGACGTGTGTGGCTGTTACGGATCATATTTATGTGGTTGAGTTGGGCAATCTGTCACTTACGTTGTTGTTGTTTTTTATTGTAAAACAACATGCCGGTGAGCCGCGCCCTGCATCCACACTACGCGCAATTACGAAAGCATCCACGCTAAATGGTGGGTACACGCACCGCACACACAAGTTATATTGCATATATATATATATATATATATTATATATACATGTATACATATATATAAAATATATATATATATATTATATATATATATATAAATATAATATATATATATATATATAACATATACTTGTATATATTATAAATATATATTTATGTATATTTATATATAAATGAAATATATACATATATATACATTTATATATAGGGGTCAATATATGGAGGGGTCAACCCTTGCAAGAATACGTTTCTTGGTTGTTTTTTGGTTCCTGAACATCTACGCTAAAAGTTTACAAACTCGGATGACCGGAAAATGGGTTAATTAGGCAATTTCCAAGATAACCGCAAAAATTATTAAAATGCTTGAATATTTTTGGCTGTCCATAACTCAGCCATTTTTCACCCAAAACTGATTATGTAAGTATGTTTTCTAACGTTTTTGAGGTCAACCTTTTACCTGAACCTGGTTTCTTTCATGTGTGACATCCAGATGTGGGTGCAATAGGGGCACCCAACCCCAAAACTGGTATTTTGGGTACATATTAGGGAAACCTTATATTTCCCAATTAATTAAGGAATTGCTAGAACTATTGTTTCTTGGTTTTTCATTGTTCTTTAAGGTCTGAACATTAAGATAGCAAAGGTTCCCCAAAATTGGAGGGTAAATCTTGGTCAATTTCAGGATTTTTCTACACACACACACACACACACACACACACACACACACACACACACACACACACACACACACACACACACATATATATATATATATATATATATAGATAGAGAGATAGATATATATCTATATATATATATATCTATATCTAGATATCTATATCTCTCTATATATCTCTCTCTCTCTCTCTATCTCTCTCTCTATATATATATCTCCTCTGATATATCTCTCTCTCTCTCTATATATCTCTCTCTCTCTCTCTTGGAGATATGCGCTCTCTCTCTCTATCTAGTCTATATATATATCTCTCTATATATATATATAGAGCATATCCTTTCTCTATATATATATTAAAATATATATATATCTATACGGGTATATATATATATATATATTTGCATATACATATATATATATAAATATATATTTATGGCCCTATATATAAAAGGTTCTATATATCACATATATATATACATTTTCTCTTGCATAAATATATATATATATCTATAAATATATATCACGGGTGTAACAATGTATATATATATATATCTACATCTGCCTATATGTTATATATATATATATATATATATCATATATATATATGAAGATATATATATATATATTTATTTACTTATATATATTTATAAATTACACACACATACACACACACACATATATATATATAAATATATATATATAAATATATATATATATTTATATATATATATTATGTCTTAGCTGGCAGAAATAGTTATGATACAAATCGGATTTTACTCATGACGCTCCCATGAATTTGGTTCGATAGCGTTGACGTCGATACTTTCATCTGATAGACGCAGCATTCCATAGTGACCTGGTGGCCACAATCCTCCTCACCCATGCGTATCTTGTCCAATCGCTAGGTCATGCTCTCCAAATATTTCCGCCCCTGGTCTCGATGAATAAGCGACATAGATTTGTGTCAGCTTGTACGCCATGACTGTTTATCTTTGTCATGATAACTGATCATGCTAGATATTTTTCTATGCAAGGGATCAAACAAATATCCTTGCTTCTATTCGATGCATTTATTACATTCTATTTTGCCTCAAATGTGCGATAATAACAGCAACATGACATTTTGGTTTACTGCCCGTTTCATTCAACAGAGCAGTGTATAACAAAATCAATAAGTGGGTTCGGATAAAGCATAAACGTTTGCTACATACTAATGCATTTGCCCGTGGGGTATAAATGTGCAAGGGTTATTATTATTTGGCCAGCTTTCTTGCCGCGGTTGTGTGGGTCTCTTTGTAAAACAATACTGCGTTATTTGTCGCTGTTCTAACATATCATGGTAACAACTCTGACACACGCAATATTGAAATGTATATATTGCCGCCATTAATGGCTTAATGTCGCTATGAGCATGAACTGGGTAAGAGTGCTCGTGAATGTTATATCGTAACTCGGCGCGGTATGAGAGGAGAATGTATTGAAGAAACTATTGATTGCGGTGCACAGTAATAGAGCTGACCATATTGCCAATATAGGTTCATAGGTCAACCTATGATCAGTAAAGCTTATGTGAACTTAATATTACACGCATTTAAGTACAACCTGATTCATTGCAGTAATTATGCTTTATGCCATGATGTTTATGATTGTTCTGTGTTTTTTCCCCGATTTTACAGAACTACATCGAATAAAAGGCACATCAAGAGTGGTCCAAATACATAGGATGACAGACATACTATGAATAATATTTTTTAAGCTTGGCACGCATGCTGTGATTCCAGCTGTTCTCGTTTGTATGCTTATATTAGGGCGCAAATTAGGCGACCCATACATACGGACATCGCCGAGCATGTTGACCTCTTAAATACCTCTTAAAATTCAACACTAACGGTTACGTCTAAATTAAACTCGCACAACAATTACGTCGTATCGAATTAAGTTACTATCATATAACTCCCTATCATGCCGCCAGACCCACGCAAAAGAAATTACTATGGCACCATCAAAGCGTGGACAATCATTCGCCGACGTTTCATTTTGGTGTAAACAATGGCTAGCTGCAACGTGAGCTATGCACCTTCAACAGCAGTAAGTGTCATGCAAAACCCAAGATAGCGTGCATTACATGTCGTGCCCTGTCAGGCATACAACTTTTAAATGTCACCCACAATCGGGCTAGAAAAGTTAGTTGTGAGTTAGTAGTCTAGCCTATCACATTAAAGTCAATTTCTGCGAGGAGGTATTTTCGCAGCAGCCTAAATGTGTAAGATAGTAGCAATGCTTAACATAAGTGGCGCTACTTGTTCAAACATATAATTGCTATAATTTTCAGCGATTTTCTTTCGCTCTGCTTTGTGGTTACTCCAAGGGCCGCTAATCGCATCACGTAGAATATACGTATGTCTTACAGAGACAACCAAACCAAACGGTAGCGCAGTGCACTGGCATGGTCCAGTTACTTTTGGCATTGTACGTGATGGACAGTGGTTAAGTAAGTACACCATTTTACATCTTATAATTACTGTTTGATCGTTAATGCCAACGCGTAATTGTTGAACTCTAAATCGCACACTAGCATACGACGTTACTAGAAATAATCTGGCATCACAAATAAAACAGTCCTTGCCTATAGTAGAAACACATTTTGCCTTTTTCATTTACAAATCAAGCAATTGAATTCCCGATAGTGTTGATTATTTATTGCTGGCCGCAAGGTGTCAGGGACAGAATAGAAATGAAAAAGAAATATGATGAACAAGCATACAAATTACACTTGTCATTTGAAAGAGGTATAAGCACAGGTGTATTCACTTCAATTTTTTAGGATCGTTCATATTGCAAATATTATCGACGCATATCTGGTCAAAACAATGACTAAGCGGAATAATTCAATTTTGTGAGAATGATAATAGCAAAATGGGCCAATGTAACATCTCAAATGATGTCATATTCTGCGGGTACTTAATTTTTGCCGTGTTAGAATGCAATCTTTACCGACGGTTACTACTCACAAGAGGTATAAATATGATGTTCGTCATAAGAAGTATCATACCAAGATCCGTCAATGCCACATAGAGCCAAACGGCAATCAAACCGATGTTCAAGGACAATAATCTGGAGAAGACACAATACACGAAACAAACTCCAATAATGGGTGTATTCGTGATTATAACCCAGTGGGCACAACACTTGGAATCCACGTAGAAATCATGTGTATTTTTGGTGAAGTGGTGAATCAACGAACTTTCACGTGATATCCAGTTGGATTCAACGAGTATTAATCATGGAATAGATGTGTCAAAAACACGTGGAAAAGACGGAGAATTTTACGACCCATTTGTAAATTATTATTTATATATTCTTTTCTTTCAGTTTATACCAGAAATATGGGCATATGTTAACCTGACAGCCCCAGCTAGGCATGATCTAGGTATGACAAGATATAGTGGGTTTCATAACTTTTGGTGCTATCGATCGATGAGTTCTAAGAACTATGATGGTTTGTGGCTTTTAACTGCTTGGTTACTATCGTGACTGGGGTCTCCTCGAATAATGAGTCAAAATTCAGGTGAGATACTCTCCGGACCTGCTGGTCCATGGTGGAGGCCCGGCCGGGGGTTGAGAGCGCATTCAATTCATAAGCCTCATCGAGTTCTTGAGAAACTGCTTTCTTCGCTTCAGTTTCATATCAATTTATTTTGCATAATTATGATCAATATCGAAAAATACACGGTACACTATATAAATTATTATTATTGAAGACGAGATTTTATGCGTCATACTGAACAAGAAAGATTTTATTTAGAGCAGTAAAGCAAATACGAAACTAATTTGTTCGTGACACTCGATTGGCGCGATTTGCTGCAGTTGTGGAAAGTTGAGAATTCGTTTGCTATATTTTTTACAGTTTCTAAGTTTACAAGTGAGTCGTATTTAAATGTTATTCTTTTAATGAAAATAAGTTTACTCAAGTGGTTGTGCAAAAACTGCTTGCCGTATATAATTTGTTCATAGTTTATAATTTTATGCTCATTGGTGCTTGAAGCCTCTGTTATCGCTCTCAACAAAGTGCCAGCCGTTGCAGCGGAATGGCTGTAGGCACGCCTCGTGCGTATTTGGAGGCTTGCTCCTTATTACACCACAACTATCTTATACCAACGCCATCGTTCATCTGTCCCTCCATCTCACAGTCATCGTTCATCTGTCAATCCATCTCACAGTCATCGTTTACCTGTCAATCCATTTCACACAGTCGTCATCGCTCATCGGTCACTCAGTCCAACAGTCATGGCCCCTCTGTCACTCATTCTGGCATTCGTCGGTTGAGCAATGATGTTTTTCCTATAACATAAGTGCACTTTTGTGAATATTTTACACTTTAAATATTTACTTTATTTTAATGCTGCTATTGAGAAAGGAAAAAGGTATCTTTTTGGTATTATTTACGAGTTTGTAGTCAGCAGCATAGTTATTGAACACTGCATAATTTGTGTGTGCGCAGGTTTTCAGAAGCGCTGCCTACACCTTCTAAAATCAGGGATATACGGAACAGGCAGGAGAGGAGAGAGCCTTCCGATAGTGGCAAACAGCTTCCTGACGATGAACAGCACTAAGGAACTTCAACATTTCAATGAGCAGTTGATGGACAACCAGAGTAAGAATTAGTGGGTATGTACAATTGCAGTTTTGTAAAGGAATAGTGGGTGTCAGATCTAATGAACAGCAATGAAATATTTTCCACAAAAATGTCTCCATATTATCATATACTGTATTGTCTGGAATGACTGTTACACCCAATTCAACTAACATGCTTTTGAATTATTCCTTGTGGTTTTTGGTCATTTACTTAGCCAACACTGGGTGATTCTGATTTGTTTATCTTTGCATATATAATCATTTATATATATGCAAAAGAATACTCTGAACTAACAATTTAAGTTAGCCAGTTAATTCAAACACATCGGGTAAATGTCACATTTTTGTGCCAGTTTCAGAAGTGTGTGAAAATTGGTAGTAGCAGTGTCCGGGATATGTTGAACAATTTGACAAGCAGGTGAGATTCTCTCTGTATATGTATATGATGTGTACATAAATGATCCAAACAACGTTCACATATGCATTTTGTCCGCATTGGCAATGTTTAAGACATTTTCATGCTCCAATTGTTTTCATTCAGACATATTGCTTGCAGATTTATCACCAATTTTCTTCAGTGCAAGCTAAACATGAAAGGGTCAAGCCTGCTTTGAGAAAATGGCACTCTGCAAACTAACTGTTGGTAGGTTCACCATTGGCTAATTACTCGGAAGTCCATGATAGTATTTCGATTTAATGATACACAATAAGGAATGAAAGTCAGTTGTACGATGTATGAAATTAGATAGCTTAATTTGTCCTCTTTGTACTGTGCAGGTAGTGTAGTGAAGAGTCATGGTTTCACCGAGGCTGCTGTTAATGTCTTACTTGCCAACCGACTAAGGAATGCTCCCAAGAGAAAAAGTTTAAATATTGCCTATTGGTAATTTTTCTTGATATACTTACACATTTAGATTTTTAATAGATTTGTCTATATTATTCATCTACTTAACCCTTAGCCTGCCGTACGCGACATATGTCGTTTCGGATTGCTTACATCCCGCTGCTGCACGCGACTTATGTCGTTTTTGAAACATGCTTTGTATAACCGAGCGTTGTAATGACGTAGACAGCATGTTCGTAGATCTAGCACTGAGAGAGGGATTCCCATGACCCAATGCAGCGCCAGGGTAAAAGAGGTACAACACGTATACAGCAGGCTAAGGGTAAAAGGGCCACTGACATGCAAAGTGCAAATTTGTGTTGTCATCTAATTTTGGAGATGATTTTGTGACATTTTATCTTATCAAGTAAGTACGCTTTCATGAGAGATTTGTGGGATGTTTGTAGTCAACGCATTATTTACTTTTAAGTGACATGTTGTATGTATTATTTTGTGACGAGTTGTTGTCTTGTGGTGGCAGAGTTAAGCTGCGAAGGCATTAAACGCAGAATGGCGGATGAGGGAAGAGTTGTGAACCAAACCGCTCGTTGGAATAGTTTTGCAATGAATCAGACGATTGGATTGTGATTTTATATCCATAAACGTAGCAAAGTAACGACAGGAAAGGGGCACTGAACTGATGAACGCAGACCTCTAACACATAAAACAAGCATAAAAATATCAAAATGACATCCATTGGAATTCATATGGAAATTTATCCGGCAAATGACAGGACATGGTTATCAATAGCGACGTACAACGCAATATGATAACGCAATTAAATGCGTCACCTGATCTTGCAAGCACACGTTTTGATATTTATGTTTGCGAGCATGGGTGGTATCTCACTGTCCGTTGGGTCTCGTTATAGGCAATATTGCATCTGAACCGACATGAACATAGCCATGCGAGCCTATTATGGTTGCAGTACAGCTTTATATGCATTGAGGGTCTGGGTGATTATTGCCAGAATCCTGATGTTTTTAATTTGAGAAAATAATGGATCTCTGCAATGACCTTTAGGCGCAGTATAGATGAACAGCGAATGTAAGAGATGACTAGACTCCATACAGAAGCTAGGCACTGAAGCTCCCCGCACGAGTTCATCAGTCAACTGTTCGTTTGGTGTTTAGCTCATCTACCTGAGTTGTTTCCGTTTGGTTGTTAAGTGAGGCGCACAATTTTACCTGCCGATCAACCGCATTCTCCGTATTCGTAAAGTTACAATCACGCATCAAAATGCAACGAACAAATACAGAGTTCTGGATATTCAAACTAACCAACCTCAACCGGGTGAGTGTCATCTAATCTATTGACAGCCTAGCAGGTGAAATAGAGTATACAAATTTGGTCGTAGCCTGTTTGGTCGAGCTAGAACGACAGTTAAGTATATCGTACCAAAACAGGATTATTCGTCTGCTCTTCATTCGAAATTGAGAAAAGACGCTTAATTCGGCGGCAGAGTGGTTGATATTTTTGTGAAATGATTGTACAAATTACGGCTGACGACAACCAGAGAGCTAAGGCACATCAGCTATCAACTTCGGGTCGTGTCAGTAGTCGCTCTAGTGTGACGGAAGCTTGACTTTCTGTATCACATCTGTACAACAAAAGGATATCAGACAATGTCCTTGCTTCCCTTAGAGTGAGTGGCATTATAAGCAACTAATCTCTAATTTAAAATGTCAGTTTTCTCTAAACTATCATATTCGCATGTAAAGAATGTATGTATTTAATGACTTGGTTTTGCAATTGTGAGATTGTATTGTATGTTTTAAGGATAAACTCTGAGAACGCGCGAATCACTTTGCGATAGCTCTTCGCAAGCAACAAATGAATGAAGTCGCTCAAATGCCCGAAAGAATAAAGTAGAAATTAGTTCAGTAACTGATTTAGCGAGAAAGATCTGACCCATGCTCCAAGTGAGATGCAGGGCGAAAATAAGACTTTGCCATCATACTAACATTTTTTACGACGCAAAAGCTGCACCCATAATGTGTGCGCCTTATTGGATGGGGCCGTTGAAAATCACGAATTTCCATTCGGGCGAAGAATCGTCTACTTTGACATATCGGCTGATTTTCGGAGAGGATGTTACCATCTGCAAAATTGTTTACACACCTGTAACAACGATTGTAGGGTGATCAAGCATGCTGTATTTTATGGCCAATCGCACGTGCTGGATGGTGGGTGAAGTGGGTAAGGTAGACGGATATTGCTTACAAGCAGAACCAACCTCTTTGTCGGTGACTCGATCGACTAGACAGGCACATTAGAAATCTAAACCAGCTATGACAAAGCACATAAGAATATATAATTGCAATTGTTTCTGGGTATTTATAAAGCAATATATCCCAATAAGCTGCGACTGTGGCAAGTTATTACACATGCACGATGTAATCCGTTGCAGGTGTTTGCAATTTCGGATGTCATGCAACATCTTTATCGTTCTATATTTGGTGTACACTTTAATTCTAGCTATTGATCGAGTAGCAGAATTGGATTCGATTGCCTGAATGTCTTCACCAAATTGAGAAAGAAATGACACACCTGCATATTTATATAACAGAAGCTCTTAAGGACAAATCGATATAAAACGTTGAGCACGCAAACCCGAATTAGGGCAATAACACAAAGTCATGATGAAATAACTTATCACGAACCACACTTTTGCAATCGTATCTGCACTTGCATGGAAACTCAATCGGCTTATTGGCAAGGTTATGTACCTTTGCTTGTTTGTGTGACTTTTTGGGATTGTCAGTTGCTGGTGATTATGCACATTAAGGTAGCTATTCCTAAATCCTATAAAACCAGTACATGGTTGGATAAGTACGTCACTGCCTGTTCATCTAAACTGTGTATGTGAGGAAGGATTCTAGGCGGAAGATTACAAATTTGACCGCGGGTGTAGATGCCTTCATCTAATTTGGTGTGCCGCATTTATCAAAAACTTGAATTGTGATAATCATCTCCTAAGGACTTTTGCAATAATAGCCGTATGACACCACACATGGTTTTACGCCTTAGTTACTGATATAAAACAGCATATGTATTTCTAAATCATTGTCAGAAACTGCTGGAAAAGGAGTTATTCATTTACAATCCAGCCTTTGGAGTTTCAAAGTTCTCCTGAAGCAGACTACATCATTAGGTCTTGGTTTGAAAATTGATACTGTTTATTGGGTTACTACCCTCGAAGTTCCTGATAGGACTGCGATCATTAGTGTTGACTATGTTGGGTCTTGATTATGGCTGTGGATTTATTCAGGTACTTACATAGGTGATCGGACCATTAACGTTAGCATGTTCAACGCACAACATGCTCAATGGTACACCCATCACGCTTATTGAAGCATGAATTAGAGGTTCAGTTACGTGATAATAAAGAAATGCTATTGGATAACCACGACTGACCTGTTAGCATGGTTCTTGAATTTACAAGATGCCAATGAAAACGAGTATTTATGGACCTAGACAAAACCAGCGAGCACTGTTAGGAAGGTTATTTCTCGGAATATGCAACAAAGACTTATGTATCTATTGGCGACTCACAAAAAAATGGATGCAGATGGCCAAAGAATGCTGCTAATAAAAAGTATGTTGATATAAAACATAGACAGCAGCCCAGGGACCTGAAAGAATATAGCAACTCACAACCGAAACACATCATTGCTCTTTGGGCAGAAGCAAGTGGCGCCCTCTGTGGAGGATATGAATGGTCGTTTGGTGATTGTGCCAGGTGTCAAACCTCGCAAGACTCATGCTATCAAATAATAAAATCATTTGTATGGGGTTGTCCTTTGGTGTGGGCGATGATTCTGGTGCTATAGCAGTTGTTGCTGTTATAGATGGGAAAATCAATCAGTAGTGATAAGTAAGCCTGTTGGTCAACGAGCTGCTGTAATATCTTCAGTCCAACCTTTACAGCTGGAACAAGGTAACGTTATTAACTTTTGCACAACCATTTCAAACAAACCGACGACTTGTTATGTAGTATCACTCATTAATTTACTTGATTTTTTGGGGGCCATGTTATTTGATCAATTGTAGCATTGCATTATGTAGGGGTTAAGGTTATTGCATATGTAAACAATGTTTTAACACAACTGTAATGTATTAAAGACCCCTAGTGGTTCACCAATGGCAATGTACACTAGAGTATCATACATGGGTTAGATATTGCCAGCCCAAACAAATATGCGACAATCTCCAACATACTTCAATGTCATCAATACTCCTACCTAAGCTAATCAGAAATTGTATTGCTATTTCAAGAAAGCGAGTATTTCGATTGAAATGCTGATCTCGGCCGAAACCTATTATGCAGGACCCGTCTTAGTTCATATTTTTCAGACCCGTTCCACTGCGGTGTGACGCATGCATCTTACAAGCCACTAAAAAATGCACGACATAATATACACGTTATCATTATCCTATCATCAACTGTGAGTGTTAGCTTCATCTCATTATCCTATAGCACAATTAGAAGTGTTTCAGTGAAGCGCCGTGCGATTCTAATACTGCGGAGCTATGTGGTCACCTGGACAACGTCTAATGACCTAATATATAGCATTAGTCTACGTTATTCAATCTCCTTTGTCCCTTCCGCATCGTTCATTGCAGTTCATTACAGTTGGTTACCAACGTTGCGTTTAAACGAATATATGATATATGAGCGCATTACCTGGTCAGTCTTCAGCTACAAAACAACGCTGACAAATTATCATCGTCAAGCACAAACATATAGCTATAAACATACTTCTGTCTAGATAGCCTAGCTTTAAAGCCTTTCTCCGATTTTAATCACTGAACTTGAGTAACCTATTTCGTTTAGGCTATTGTCAATTTCAAGGTATCACATATATATGTTGGATATTCCTCATTTCGAGCAGAGGCTCCGTTGTAAACATATGCATGTGTCTTATTTCAACGGTTTTAATGCTTGCCATTTCTTGTTTGAGTCTAGCAGCAAAGAATTCCTATCCTAACAGGTATAGTCAATATCCATTGCTCTTTATTAACCTCCAACAACTTCATCCAGCAGTGTCCATAATCCGAGTCATATGCACGTGTTTACTTGAACCATTTGTTGCGCACTTAAAATGGCGAGTTGAATTCAGGTATATATGCTACTATTATGTAGTGTTACGGCTAAAAAACTGTATGACTTGCAACTACTGCAATGCGGCAGAAGGGGTTTTATCATGAAACAGTCCATTGCCGATCACATAAGTTACAAAAATCAATATCACAATCAGAGCAATGCTGGATTTTAAACATATGCCTATTCCACGAATCAACGGTGATCGTAACGTATAATCTAGTTATGTTACCTTATTGAGAGATTAAGCGCTGCTGCAACAAGACATCTTACTTATCTGTGACTATGACATAAGCAGTAGGGATGTTGCATTTAATTATAGAAAGAACGCCGTAATGTTGAGCCTTTTGATAATGTAACACGGGCTATTTTAAGGCGATCAAGCACCTAAAACGACATCGACATCTGCTAGGACGTGGCAAGCCGGTTTATTTTTTTCCGGGGCAGTGAAATATACGTATTGTATTGTTAGTCGAATTCGGGGAAACTGGCGAGTTTTTAGGCTGAATGTAGGGAGGTCTTTACTTTCTTTGAGAAAACCCCGGGAGAATATCTCATGTTCTAAGGTCCCTATCGTGCGCAATACCTGTGTTTACAACGGTTTATTAATCCCCGAAATTATCGGAGCATACCAGGAATTGCTACAGCTTAGGTGTAGTGTCTGTGGATATAGCACAACACACGTTTTATGGTTATGAAGAGTATCGCGGCACGATTCGAAGGACATCCAGCCCGTATCAATGTATTTCTTAACGGTTTGTAGCCACCGACCCAGATTTGCTACGTTGCTTTTTTAATGGGCTATGAAGCAATGATTGTAGTAAGAGAACGATATTGGCTTCTATCACAGTGTCGAAGGGTATATTAAGAAAGGGGTAATCATTGACAACCTATAAAACGCATAATATGTAACATGGCGGTTTTTGTTTATATTCAACTAGATTACTTTTTAATTCATTGGCGATTTAATTTCTAAAGTTAAAGATTTATCAAAAAAATCCCTTTCTGCATTAAACGTTTGAGATAAGCTTGCCCTATTAAAAGTAATTGTCTGTCAGCTTATTCTTGCCCTAAAATATTGCAACGAACCATAATATCTAAGGCTGTAGACCATTCCATGATACGGCGAGTGAACGGACCCAAACACTTGCACAACCAACGTTTACTTAGTGTCAGTTGCTTGATGCGGAGCTCTTGAGTGCATGCACACAGACTCTCTCGCACTTATCGTTCCATGCTTTATTTGATCTCGTTTCGAAAGCGCCACCAGTCAACGCAGGCTACAAGTGACTCTCATTTGTTCCCATGTTCGCGGCAACCATCTTAGTAGTGATGGCATTCAAATGAAAAATAGATTTATAATTATTTCGTGCTTGGAATTACCCGCATCCATTGATGAAAAATTAATGTCGATTTTATGTGATGCATACATAAAACCAATCGACTGGAACAAATGAAGAACTATTTTATGCAATTGTGCCATCGAGCGCATTCTTTCAACATCGCAAGGTGTTGCATACGCTTATGGAAGTGTTATGAAATAATTAATCATTTTGAACTTGAATAATCTCAATAATACGCACATAGTGTTGTAATAGCATGGAGCTGATATGTTATGGTTTAATTGCCAAAATAACCTTCCTAAGCGGGTTTGCGACGAGTGATATGTCTGACCATTTGCGTCGAAATCACCCGGATAAAGTTTTACGCACTAGCAAGTAATGCGACATGATTCATTGTAATAAACGTTGCTCCAAAGCGAAATATGATGCAGCATGCCTACGCACATTCCTTATCATTTTTCCTTGCAGTAAGTGTTTTTGTCCTGTTATACATTGAGCCGGGATTTACTTATGGATGGGATTATCTATCCAAAAATGCAATACAACCCCTCAAAGTACTTGATCTCTGTTCGGGCCAACAAACTTCCCATCTCACGTTTTCAAACTATAAATACACGTGCTTGAAGCGGATCAATATCGAAACATACCCCATCAGCGGGTTGGTTTATAGGTCGTTTAATGTAGCCTGCATTGCATGAAGCTAGCAAAACAACATTGGAATGCGCATATTGGTTGTCATGGTCCTACAACTGTTAGCGCAATAGGTATTTAAATCAATGATTGGTTTCTGAGGTTATATTTCCTCTTCGTCCGAGAGGAAGTCAACATCTGAATAATTGATATCTACCAGCAAGTAACCGCGATTGTAGGGTGATCAAGCATGTTAACTGATTCTGCAATGTAATTGCGTGAATGATCGCACGCACGGGAGATGTGTCATAGTGACGGATTGTCAAATTGTAAACCTCAAGCTCGCGATGACCAGTAGGTAGCATGGTAATTTAGTATATCCGTATATGTCGCAAAAATGCTTGTATGCATTGGAATGATAATATTACATTATGTCCAGAGAAAAATCACGATGCCACTTAAATATACAACCCATGACTTGAGGATGTCATAACAAGGGAGTAGGTGCGTGTCTTATTTTGTATCCATAATACTGAATATTAATCTTTTCTTTGCACTTGGAATACAATATGTGATTGATTTACAAGGGTGCTTGTTTACAGTGCTATGTAAATAGTAGTGGCTAGGTCGATCACAGCACCTATTACGTGACGTATTTGGTGTGTCATAATAACTGCAAATAATCTGGCAACATTGATACTAAATATCTGTTATCTGATTCTTGACCTCAAAATATTGCTTAAACATATCTGTTTGTGAGTTAAGAAGCATTTGCATGGATCAGTACAGGGATCAATTATATCAAAAATTGTTGATGTGTCTACGCTACTGCACGAAGAATAGACTGGTTGCTACGAGCTAAACGAACCGATCACTAGCAATACCAACTTTCCCTTAGTTTCATTTGCCTGAAAAAAGCCTCATCAGTTTTCACACACAAACTCCCTAGCACTTCATGTGCGCATTAACGGCCCCTGTACGGACCATTTACGGCCGCTATACTTAATTTACGCGGCCACCGGTTTCATGAACAACCTTATCATATTGCACCAGAATCAACAGAATAATACACACATGGGGCCGTGACTGCAATAAATTGTGACATCATACATACTTGGCTACCATAGATTGCACAATAACAACCTAACATAGCAATCATGGCACGATTACGCGATTATTTGTCGATTCGGCCGCACAAATACATATTTTACCATCAGCATAAACTGATCTACACCACGCTACTAATTACAGCCTATACAGTGTTACGATGTTGCTCCCTGGTTGTTTTTGCTGGTGTTTAGGGTGAGCTTCAGAAAAAGCAAAATAATGTAACCATACACAAAATGTATACGTCGTTCGGTGCTATCCTCTGCAAACGGGGAGAGGGACACCATGTTGACATGTAATATCTGGAACCAGAATTGCGAAAGATCGTGTGCATCTCATACTTGCTGACAAGCTCCTCTAGGCGTTCCACTCGCTCTATAAGATCATCGTCCTCAGATCTCTCACAATATCATTAAGTTCCACAAAGTCATCGTTCTTAGTCACAACATTGCTAACGTCTCTCAGCCTGATCTCTCCGTCGATTTTTCTTTTCCCTCCGGTTATCTATGTTCGACTTCAACTGTTTTAAACAACCTTCGAGCTCACCATTACGCTTTTTCTTAATTATTTCTGTACCTTACATCCCCGTTTATTAAATAGGCTTGTTTATACAGCGCATAAATGTCTGCGCAATGAAATCACTCCGTGTATTGAGGTGGGTCAATATCATTCACGTTATCGCTGGCTTAGAAGCAGGAGCATCCAATTTAACGACGCCTTCTTAAGCTTCGTCTTTCCAACGTTAGATCAGTGGGTTTTTATTAATCGATTGAAATAGATATGCTTTAACAGATCTAGCCTTAATTTCCTCCTTCTTTTGGGTATATTTTGTTACCCCAGCCAGGACGAGCTCAAACTCATGATCCAATTGCTGCTGATACAATATCAGCAAAGGTATTTAGTTTCCTCTGCTCCAGAATTCAGATGTGATTATGTTTTTGTACTTAAATGGTCAGTTGAGTTACATCTCACCACAGCCCTGTTTTCCTAACAAAAAAGCGAATATAAACATATGAAATGAAGGAAGGGGTGGTCCTATTAAAATTACTATAGATAATTGTTCATTAGGAAATTAGTTGTGTCTAAGGATTGAATGGTGGATCTGCCAGAGTGCCTGCTGTCTAAGCTAACGTGGTTGCAGCAAGGTCATTGATGGCTGTTATGACCTTCCAATGTCCCTCGGGGCTATAGTATATCATCGGAATCTTCAAATGACCTGCAAAATATCCGCGCTCAAAACTCACAACACACTACAATGCACTCCAATACGCTGTCCTTAGACACGAGTGAAACATGGTCTTTTCTTGGCAAGTCTGTAGACGACCCGTTCGGTTGCAGCCTTCTCGCGCCGCTTTTAGTCATATGATGGTACATAGAAGACCACAAGTTGGGGCTTGGACGCAAGCGGGTGGACGGATTTGCATGGCGTGTCATGCTAGAGTACCCTTTTGCTAGCACCCAGCCGCGCCTCATATTGAACATAGAGGGTTATGGTCTCCATATCAGTCATTTGAACACCCTGGTCAAATGTCAGGCGTTGCTCACCCGTTGAGTACGTGCTGGCATGACCACCGGCTGTAACCACAGCAGGCTTATATATCATGCTAATCTCGTCAACTGAGGCCGCTGGCACAGGAACGCTGGGTTAGTCACCTGGGGCAGAAACCATGTTAGGATCTGCGAAGAATTGGTCAGTGATGCTATCAGAATTATTCTTGACAATAATTAATCAGGCTAAAAACGTAGTTGAAGTCGAATATGTTGGTATGCCGCCCAGGCATAATGCCTAACGCATCAACCGCTGCCACAACCGTCATTATCATGTCAGGAGCAAGATAGTTACGGCGGAAACTGTCAAACAACGGCCTTGCGGTTAGTTGTTTTTTCGGCATCTGTTTTTGCGTGTTTGGTCTCTTCAAATAGCTGGCGTATAGCTGCACCTTTTCTGCTTTGTCATGATCAAACCGCGTGTCGTAAAGGCCACTGACTGTAACCAGGTTGGGGAAGTGGACCAGAAGTTGTTGGTTCTGGTCGATAGTGCATGGATTATGTGTAATGACTACAGACTGCCGCCAGACTTTCATCCCGAGGAGCTGGCGTATCATGCGATATGGATTTAGCTTGCGGCCGAATACACTAGTTATGTTGACTGTTAGACTGTAATAAAGCTCTGCACATAGTCACACGCAAGTTGGATTTGGACAACCCCACATTTGATTTTGACACCGAAGAGAGATATCTATATTCTCATTGGCGGATTGCCAGATTCAAAAGTGAATGAACCAGGTATGAATAGGACGAGAGTTTTTTTATGGAATATTGAGCGTAATTAAACAACGTTCAAGCATGTTTGAGGCGAGTTACTTTCGAAGTGCTGCCCTGACATAAGAATCGTAAATTATCACACCTAACGATTGCGTGCGCTCACAAGACTAGACAATTGGTGAGGCAGAAACAAGCTTCATGGCGGCCTTTCGTATCGCCGTAAAAACGTTGGTACACAGACAAAATTTGGTGGGCGGCCAACCTCCGAGAGCTTATGAGGCTTGACAAAGCTATGCAGACCCAGCAGGGTGTGCTAGTCCACATCCTGGATTATCTACTGTGCCAAATCAACCGCATCAGAAAGATAATCAACACAAATCTTCACGAGGGCATAACCAGCGTATCCGAAGCTGCTCCGGGAGCAGGGAATTACAATCGCCACCATCCCCTCTGCGACTGGCCTATCAAACTCTACCCTGGTGCATTCTCGGTTAGATCGCGGGATGACCCCTACTCCGGCGCTGCCATTGGCTGAAAAGTGTGATGTCAAGCAGTATATAAAATATCTCATTGGTACATGCAGTAAAGGGTCTGGTCGGTACTACAGCATCTTCCAAGGTCATATGAGTTCTAGTTTTGCAATGGAGCAATTGGAAGCTGTAAAATAGACCATGTAATCTTGTGATAAAATCTTTAGTATTGAATTTATTGCTGGTGTTGGCGCTGATATTGATGCTATAACAGTTGTTTCTGTTATAAATGGAACAAATCAAAAGGTACGGATACGTACGTTTGCAATGTTAATAAGCTGCTTGAATATCTTATGACCAACATTTGCAGGTGGAACAAGGCAATGTTGTTAACTTTTATGTATCCTGTTCAAGCAGAGAAGCGACCTTTTCAGTAGTGTCAATCCTAATTGAACTCGACTTGTAGACTTATATACACACAACGAGCGTTATCGATTGCGCCCTTGGTAAGTTTGTGACAGGTGGGGTGATGCTGTCCATCATGTTGGTTTTGCGCTTAGTGTAATCCAACTTAATACTTTGGCCAGGACGCTAATGAAACGCAGACTGTTGATCAAACACAGGAATTACAGTACAAACATGTACCACGTTCATCAGCGGAAACATCTGTGGGGAGGAACTCAAGGTAATTATATTATATATATATATATAATATATAAATATATATATATATATATAATGTATATATATTTATATATGTATATATATATACATATATATATACATATATATAAATATATATGTATATATATATATATTTACATACATAATATATATATATATATATATATATATATATATATATATATATATATATATATATATATATATATATATTTCTAGATATATTGGTATACATATATAAATAGATTTATATGTGTGTGTGTTTGTGTGTGTGTGTGGGGGGGGGTGAATGTGTGTGTGTGTGTGTGTGTGTGTGTGTGTGTGTGTGTGTGTGTGTGTGTGTGTGTGTGTGTGTGTGTGTGTGTGTATCAATGTCCATTTCGGCGAGTCAGGCACTGAAATGCTTAATCGTTTGTTAGTTATCGATGCCTGCGCAGTTCCGGCATTCAGAGCTCAAAGACGTTTAAGCCTAAAATCAGCGGTTGGTACCAGTGCGATGAAACGATAGCCCTTCGTCGGTGTCAGGAAAGAAAGCGAATGTCAATATGACGTGTTTTTGTATACACAACAGCGCTTAATATCAATATCACAGGTTATGCATCACATATTAATGTCCATGAGCAACTTTGTACTCTCTATGGCACCGGGTTGGAAATGTAAGCAATTGTTGTAATGATTCTCCAAACGTTGCATTTAATACTTCGCTTGCGCAAGCTGTTCATCCATGGATATGATAATTCACCATTACAGCCCTATGTGGGTATGGATAAATTTATTTTGCTACCAATGATCTTTCAATATTTTGATAGAACAGTGTTAATGTCATAATCATATTCTAGTTGTTTGCTTTCTCACTGCCTGCATAATACCATGCGTTGTTTATAGATTCAATCATGTCCTTCATGTAACTTGGGCATTTGCTTGCCACCATTAAGTCTGCGAGGCGCGTTGTTACAGAGCACAATGGCTTTCTATGACCACGTTAAAGGCAAGACTAAAATTTCTTTGATGAGGCTAGGGAAAATAATTACCGCTAGAAGGATGCCCGGCGTTGCCCGAAAGATGTAGATATTGGCACCTTACTCCCTACATCACCTAAGCGTGGTCACATTCGTGCTAGTCAACCCTCACCCATACCGTAAGTCTTCTCTAATCCCCGACAACACCTCACATTGAACAGGGGATATACCAATGGTGGGATTGATCAGATTTGTATGTTGTTGATCACCGTCGATTCTAGTTTTTTGCTCAACATTGAAAACTAAAGATAAAGAAAGGATATAATTATCTAGGACAGCAACGGCAAAGATGATCGATATAAACAAATAATGATTATATATTGCAAACACACAATGTCTAATATCGAAAAATAAGGTGGGGGATTAGATTGTGGAGCATGTATTGAACCAAGTTTTATTTTCTACATCGATGTGGTTATGCCCTCTATGGCTTTAGAAACAACCCGAACATAAGAAGATATATATAGATATATATATATATATATATATGCCTATATATATGCTTATATGTATATATATATATATATATATATATATATATATATATACATATAAATATATATATGCATATATATATATATATATATATATATATATATATAAACATATATACATTTATATATATATATATATATATATATATATACATGCATATTTGTTCATATAAAATATGTATATATATAGACATGTAATGTAACACTATAGATACATATCCATCCATAAATTCTCATATATATACATCTATGTAATGAAAAATACTTGCGCGTATATATAAATATCCTCATTCATACATGTATATATATATATATATATATATATATATATATATTATATATATATATATATATATATATATATATATATACTATATATAGAGATATATGTATATAGATATACATCTATATATATATATATAGAATATAGAAAATATATACATGGGATAGAAAGATATAAATAAAGACATAAAGATATATAAATATAGGATATTACATATATATATCTATATATATATATATATATTTATATATATATATATATATATATATATATATATCTATATATATACATATATATATATACATATATGTATACATATATATATATATATATATATATATATATATATATATATATATATATATATATATATAAATATATATTTATATGTATCTTTATTCAAGAAAATTAGAAAGCGAAGCAAACAAGAGAGTTACAAAGGGAAAACTTTACATGCATTAAGTCGGTAACTGCCACTAGCAAGATGACTGTGCAAGCCTGCTTTATATTTACATAAAGCTATATATTTACATAAGTATATATATATATATTTATATATACAAATATATATATATATTTATATATTTATGAAAAAAATATACATATTTATATATTTATATAAATATATATATACATATATATATATATACATATATATTAATTTGTATATATATTATATGTATATATATAAATACCTATATATATAAATATATAAAATATATATATATAGATACGTCTATGTATACATATAAATATATATATATATATATATATATGTATATATATATATATTCATATATTCATATATATATATATATATATATATATATATATATATTCATATATACTTATATATATATGCATGGGTATATACATATACATATTCAGATATATATATATATATATATATTTATATATATATATATATATATATATATATATATATATATATATGTATATATATATATATATATATATATATATATATATATATATATATATATATATATATATGTATGTATATATATATATATATATATCCGACGCAGCTATCGCTCTATACCATCATCACATATACATATATATAAATAACTAAATTCCCATATGTAACTGTCTATATATTGCATCTTTGTGAATAATTGATCATTTAAAATGGTAGATTTTTTGTGTCCTCGCACAATGGAGCTCATCCTAAGCATTGTTTTTATATCGCATAGCTCAGGCCTATTAATTAACCTGTTGCAAAAGCAACGTAATTTCAAACTACCAGATGAGAATATGAACAACATAATTTTAGGGAACGGTTTCATGCTTCGGCATTACACTCGTGTACAGGAAAATCAAGAAGTTTCCGTTACATTAAATTAAACTTCAATAAAATCATTTTGTTTTTCAATTCAAAATGGTCTTTGGACGTAAGATGCGCCCTTTCGTAATTGGAGGTCATCTCTTTGCTGCACCTTTTACGACGAATAATTACTTTTCAGTCTAATTAACCATGTCAATAAATACGAACGCCAAGAAGCACACCCATATGCCTATCTGCGGAGACGTTGGCGATATCGCATTGACTATGCACTTCGTATAATCAAATCTTGCAGCTCGGTCGATAGTTTATATCCCCCGCTGACCCAGGTTTCTAATATTTTGACTCAAATAAATGAGGTTCTGCAGCTGGTGCAACCACCACCCTCTAAGGATCGCATTGATGCTTTCTTTGATTGCCCGCGAACGGAATAGAGGAAAGCAGATGATCAGTTACATTTACCTTAGCAGACAATTTTTGAATGGATAACACAAGACCTGTGCAGCAAGCTGTACATTTAAATGGCCCGCTGTCAGCATTACCTGCGACCTGACAAGGTATCAGCTGTAAAATCTTGTTTACATAGTTTGCTAATATTTGGATTAAGATTTGATTTCGTGCCGTGTTGAAAGCTGTAAACTTAGCAAAATGAAATAAAACACATGTAATGCAACCTTGCAAGTAATCATGTGGTGTAGCTACAATATATATATCGTTGGAATACCTCAATATTTTTCAGCTTTTATAACTGATTTGTGCAATTTACATAGGTGCAATTGAAGGTATATATCAGGTCATGACAATCTTCCTAAACACAAGGCTGTTGCGACTCATCAGCGGTCTAGACTGTACAGAAAAGATTTGCCGCTATTATTGTGCCGAAATCAAATGAAGCTGTAGGAATAATAGCGGCAAGACCGTAAGATGTATATTACTTTATCCGATTGGTATCATACGATTTGCATGAAATGGGAAAGCCCAGGAGTAAATTTATGGCTTGATTTATCGGCATTGGTATTAGTATTTTATATTGGCCTATTTGTTATTACTAAAGCGGATGTAAAGCAACACTGGCCTTTCAAGGTAGGGTAATGCTGCAACAAGTTTATTTATACCAAGCAAGTTGTATTCTACTGGCATGCTGATTGAATTAACGCGAGAGCGGGCCAAAGTCATTCTGCGTTTTTCTTAATCTGATCCTGTATTTGGGTTTTATCCGGCTGTGGTCTTTAAGATGGAGTTTTCATACCTATAACAAAACGCTAGGGGATCAACAGCGAATGTTTAGTTGTTTAATATGGTTTGCTGACATAAAACAAAATGTTCATTCATAATCTCCATTTATTTACTCTGCAATGATCCTGACTTACACCTGGGAAGGTTAGAGAAGGTACATTCTACCATCCGGGATCATTTGCTAGTCATCAAAGGATCGATTATAATATGCATGTGGTAAGATCATGTTGTACACAAACACCGATATGAATTATTCAAGATATTCAAGATAAAGTATCTTGATTTCCGATTTGGCGCTGATGACGACGACGACGATGACGATGTTTAAGATGATGATAATAATGATGATGACGGCTTCAAATTTTCTCCAATATATCTTTGGAGAGGAGTTGATTGATCCGTCAAATTTTACTCGTAAAAAGTACAATATATCTTTTTTAATGGAGAGGAGACGTTGATTGATCCTTTCATTTAACTGTCCGTCGCGTACTGCTAACATAATAAACGCGCTTGTTTATATAATGTTTGTAGACCTGAAATCAGTGTGTACCGCTTCGAAAAAGAGTTGTCAATCTCAGGTGGCACCATTTTCAGAAGTTAATAAACAAGCCAACGAGTCAATTCCGAATGTCATACCACACGAGGCAGGGCGCATGTCATGTAACTAGAGTAAGAGATCATGGGTGTAACCCGTGATAGATAACAAATCAAATAAGAGGTACATGCACCACGAACCGTAGCAGGAATGACGTGAAGATTGACCATGACTATTTGTCAACGAAAATGAAGGAAGTTTGGTTGATGTAATTATAGCAAAACAGTACCTAAAAGCACACAAATTGTACAATCACTCATTTACGTGCATTGTACTTATCTGCTGTTTGACTATAATCGACGGAACAAATCGACATCTTACGTCGTAGCATGCGGCCTAAATATACCGCTAGATATTACCTTTAACGTAAACCGACTTAATATTCGAGTACATGAAAGCTCACTTCAGGTTATAGAATAAAATAACATTCCCTTATGTTCGAAATTTATCCCTTTTGAAATGCAACTTGATACACTACGACGAGGCGAGGCACAATGGTTGCTGCATTTTAAGTCCGGCATGTGTTTAAGGTATTAAGTGTAAGAGAAATGACCCGGGATTAATGTGCTTTATAACGTGAACAATGAGCAAATATAGTTGATTATTCATTCCAGGCAACGTTGAAGAGAGTAGTAACTTCACCTTCTGCTGGTTGGATACTCCTTATAACGAGAATCACATCTTCAATAATGCTCTCCACGCTGGCCCCAGTCTGCAACAGTGTTGGCACCAGACAACTAAAGAAAATGAGTATCAGCGCTTAATAAACTCAGCGTATTAAGTCGTAACTTCAGCAGACTAACATTGCTTGATGTATTTGCAATGAATGTGAATAACTTGTTGACTCACTGGTTTACCCCGTCTTCAATAGAAGCCACATATACGGATCATGGTAGGATAAGTATCTTTTCGGGTGCTCATCACTCATATAAAAAGATGTGGTATATTAAATCCCAAGTTCAGATACCACATTTATGTATCTTTTTGCTCGATTATCTGTAAAGCCTGCCATCAAACCCCCTAGGTGATCCCATTCATTTGACTTTATGAAATAGGTTGTCCAATTAACGGTTTTGCAATAACAATCGCAAAACAAATAAAACGATGCGCTAAATATCAAATTTTGGGCAATGCAATATATAATTGAACGCCAATAAGTTTAATGGTATAATTTATTCGATTGACATTATATAATAAGACCATATACAACTTTCTATATATTGGGTGCTTTGTCTTATTGAGTGTAGATCAATTCAACAAATAAAGATACGCATGTCAAGTTATAACGACCTTCACCTATGATTTGTCCTATATATATATGCCACTTATATAGAGATAAAACATACTAGTAATGAATGTAATTCCATTGACAAAAAACCATACTTCATAGAATGCCTGGCATATTACTAAGTAAGAATATTTGATGACCAAACAGCTAAAGTCCCCGTCGTTTGTTTTATATTTTCGTATATTTATTTACATTGCACGCCTGTTTTTTTCCCTGATCAATATTTCCAGTGTGCTAGCCGTATTCATAACGTTAATGCCGATTTAAGTTTCGATAATTTTGCCAACGATCAATTGGTTCAGTGGAGCTGTAAACTGTGTCAAGTATACCTACACTAAAGGTTATTACGTTGACCTATGGATTAGAAATCTTATTGCAAGCACCACATAATGCTACAAAAAATCGCCCAACGAAATTATTCTGCGAAGAAAATCGAGAAGGTCAATTAATTAAATGGTACAACCTCTCAAATTCATACATGCAAAACGAATTGATCAATTTCATGTAAATGGCAGGGACAGTTGTTCCCATTTAACGACCCAATTATAGACGCCAGATGGTGTCGTTTGTATGTAAACGACATTTACTTAAAGGTCGTCTTATTTTGCCACACCTGGCCCCAGCACCGATTAAGCGCCAAATATATTCGCCTAATGAACTATATAAAAGCCTACCCTGACGACATTGACGAGCAGTGAGTAAGTAGCTTCTCACTCTATCTACTCGGTATAATAAAAGACCAAGAATATATATTTTCTTAAATTTTATATTAACACAATGCCTTTGGAGCCTTTAACCACTCGAAACAGACAACATTGATTTCATGCTGATTGCCAGATAATTGGGAAAAAGTGCACAGGTGTTCAGTAACATGTTCCTTAGCAGATAAGTCAGCTGGATAAGTGATTGCAGTAGTTAGTTCCGTGTGATGAAAAATCAATAACAGAAATAAAAGGCACATGCTACTTGCGTTAATGTCCCACTTTATCTCATAGAATAGAGATTAGCTCCCGTTGGCCAGGGAACACGCTCTGTCAATTACATGACTATCCTGATTGTGTGTCACAAAAACAGACAGTTTTTGATGATGCACTCAAGCAGCTTAAATTATAATTTTGCTGATTTGTCAACGGATCGCTAGTCACACGTGGCGGTGAGCATTTTATTTATGTGTGGAAAGGAATATCCCTCACAAATCATCTTTATTCGACAACAAGTGATGACATGCAAATTAATCGCAAGTTCTAGCATGCTAGTGTTTGACAAAATATCATTCGAACTTTTGCTCCGAATCTCCCGGAGAGCTTTTATGCTTCCAATGCAGCTAGTGACAATAATAAAATTCATGTTATTTCTGCAGAAAAGTTCTGACATGAGTGAGTAGGCTTTGCGACCTTTTGAATATATGATTCGGTGGCGAGATCATATTTAAAGATTAATCAATTTAAGCACCCATGGTAGAGCTTCGTCAAGATGGAGCGTCCAATTAGTACATGGACGATTGGGCTATTATTGCCCCGAGGCCACCTGCTTCTATACATTTGGAGCGACCATTCGTTTACGTTAGGAAATCAATGTTGTGTGGAACATACACTATGCGTGAATTATTGTAATTTCGAGAGAAGTCGGACTGCAATATAAATCGACAAGCATTTTTCCAGCTAGAAACCCATTAGATCGCTATAAAATGCATTATTAAACATTGGTTTCAGCGAGGCATAAATCGACTGGTTAACCCGCCTGTTTGGCTAAACATAGACTTAATTCGGTTTATTACGGTCACACACAAATCAATGGACTGTTCTCTACTGGCTTGGTGCACGGTAAAACCACAAATTGGATGAATCGGAACAACGAAAGTCTTCCCTGATAGAGACGGAAGGTAGGGTATTTGTTCTATTGATATTGCCACAAGTAGCTTTTGAATAATAACAAGAACATAGTTTACGGTAAGAGATGCAAATGTGGTAAGTAAGAACATCATAAATTGTTGTTATTGTAAATCGTTTACATGGCAATGTTAGCCCGTCTGGATGTAGCAAACCACAGCGATATGAAAGCATATAGAGCTATGAATGTGTTAACGATTACGATTTTTATAGCAAAATGTCTCCATATAGAATATTTTTACTTATTCGGGATAGTTGATGGATGTGCAGGCGCCAACGTTTTGTAGCTTTCTTTTTTGTTGGCACTAAAATAGAAGCCTACGCTCAGTTGTAGTAAATACTCGTGGCAGCATATAGTTATACTAACGCATACCCTGAGGGCCTGACACTATGAGGTCAGGTTATGACTCGAACATTGAGGTTCTCAAGTTCAAGGTAGATGGTGACATAATCCTTGCATAACAAACATCCTTGGTTAATTTGCACCGCGGCATGCAATACCCCCTCTTCTATCCCAAGACCATGGTATACATTACCGAACATGGTGTCATTCTAGGCGTGGCGTTGGATAGGTACTAATAGAGATTATGAGCTGGTGCCATCAGCAGTAGCAATGATAGCACCAGTGAAAAAGACATTTTTAAAAATGCGATATTATATTACCTATATTCCGAATGTTTGCGTTAAAATAATCTCTCCTAGTACATATCATTAGTTTATGATTTTTGCAACGATTGTACCAAAGGAACTAACAATTGCTGGGGTAGTTCCCATATACAACAAAAGGGCTTAAAAGATAACGAAGAATTATCGACCATCGAACAATTTGTGAATGAACGACATCAAGAATCTGAAAACCTAGTATCCATCCGGATAACTATATTCTTAGATAAGGATAAAATAATAACAGATTGCCAATACGGATTTCAATCGGGATATTCCACTGGTATGGCTATCTAAACTGTACATGATAATATCACAGAAGCCATAAAACACCAAGAACCATTTTTGCAATAATTCCAGCTTTATCAAAGGCATTCGACTTAGTTAAATATTACTTTCAATATCATAGGTATAAGTGTATGAATAACTAAAATGTTATCTTAAAGGGCGAATACGATTTAAGTATAATTGTTCCATATCATACAAAGAGGAAATTGTATGTGGTGTACCATAAGTCTCCATCCGTAGCCCACTGCTATTTCTATTGTGTATGTATGATCTTCAAGTGTTTCAAACGCATTAAACACAATTATGTTCGCTGACGATACAAACACAATCATTGACCACTACAAAATAGCAGATCAAGAGACAGTTGCCATCAGTGAAATTGCAAAACTATCAGAATGGTTGAGAATAACACATTGTAATTGAACATATCAAAAGCTCATGCAATTTCATTTGCAAAATATGGCTTGTTTCTTCCCATCAGAAGCGTTATTATGCAATTTCGTGTTGGGGTTATTATCGACAAAAGGTTACAGTAGACGCATAATCTTCAGCATATTGCATCGGAAATCAACAGGAGAATGGCATCATAAATAAAACTAAGAATTTGGTAGACAAACAAATATTTTGATAACCATGTATTACACATTTATATATCCGTTTTTAAGATATTGTAGTATAATACGCGGAAATTCCAGAAGCATACATTATAATAAATAACTTATCTAACGAAAACAAATAGTACGAATAATTAGTCTCTAAGGGAGTAGAGATAATAAAGAAATGTTATTCAACGAACTTAAAATTGTAAAATATGTCATCTCAAACTATAATGTGCGTCATTATTTCGGTTTTAGTGTCGATCGTGCTGTCTTACAAGATGTATTTGATAATATGTTCACAAAGTATAGAAGTGACCATGGTTATTTTATTTAATGCAAAACAGGCTTACTTACTTAGCCCTACGGTGTAGAAAAAAATATCCGTCAAAAAACCTATCATTATGTTTGTGCCGGTTTTCTGAAATACTCAACGGCTAATCATTGAAATAACTTCAACGCAATAAATGTTGACAATCAAATTAAACCATCTACCATATTGGGCAAATAATTCTGACATGCTTATGGATATTTGCTTAATCAATAATTTGCTGAACGAAGATAATGTAGCGCACGTCCTCTACGTGTTTAAATATGCATGTACATATATATATATTTATGAACATATAAATAAATATATATGTTTATATGCACATAGATAACATAAATTTATATACATATATATCAAAATATATATATATACAGATATATATATAAATAAATAATATATATATATATATATATATATGCATATATATATACATATATATATAGAGAAATACATATAGTTACATATATATATAGTTATATATATTTAGTTTTATTCATATCTATAAATCATAAAGATATATTTATATCTATATATGTACATATATATATATATATATATATATATATATATATATATATATGTGTGTGTGTGTGTGTATATATATGTGTGTTGGGTTATATGTATATATACATACATATACATATATATGCATAAACATTTATATATATAAATATATATATACTGTATGCGCTTTCATTACTTAGGGTTTATGACAATATATCAAACTAGAAATACCAGAAAGGATGCAAAAGGATAATAATGATGTTACGCGTCAGTCGTAACATAGATGAGAAAGATGTCAAATGCAATACTATGCATATACAAATACTATGCATATACAAATACATATATATATATATATATATATATATATATTATATATATATAAGTATATATATAAATAAATATATATAAACAAAATATATATATCGATATATAAATATATATATATATGTATATAAAAAATATATATATATATGTATATACATATAATATATTATCATATATATATATATATATATATGTATCATATATATATATGTATATATATATCATCTATACATATATATGTAAATATATATTCATACATAAATATATATAAATATATAAATTGCATATATGCAAAGCGAATTTGGCATCGTACATATA
>CM067354.1:60936956-61051956 GCA_034190875.2 Urechis unicinctus
GACCTGGTCGCTGCTAGTTTTGTATACACATCCATAGTATCAGATTGTATAAATACATCAGCTTTAATTTCTCCTACCGCCTCAATATGTTTCGATAGCTTGTAACTCTAGTGTAAGTCCCAAGTGTTGCATACATAGTGCCATTGATTGCTGTTATATGTGTTCCTGGTCAAAATGAATGTAAACTGAACACGTATCACCTGAACAGTTGCGACACAAGAGTCTGTTTTCCACACTCCTGCCTGAGGTACGAAAGGGTCACACGAAAGAAAGGATGCATATCTGTATGCACCATTAACACTTTAAGGCAAGTCATTGGGTAGAAGAATCTTATCTTTTACTGCATAATTTGCTGGAGATGCACTTACCATTATCCGATTCAATCGGTACGAAATGACGTTTGCTTTGCATATGTATTGCAACAGCTACCTTCACGGGTGTATAAGAGGAGGACTGCAAGCATATTCCTTAATTTACAGCATACAAAAATATAGCATTGAGCTGTAAACCAAGACGAGGTATTCTTACTCACCCATGTATGTCTTTGAGCCGTGAGACATGGCATTAACACTGCACGAACTCCGCTACGCACAGACGCGCCCATAACTCATACTTCCCAACACTCATGGATGATCTGAAAACAACAAAGCCTTGCAGGCCCATCCTTGTGTACATAAAGTCAAAAATACCTGTCTGAGTGCAATCACCTAAGCGCTCATTAAACACAGCCTACCATTATGGATACACATTTTAAAAAGTAGGTGTAAATATAACTTTGGCGAGTTGAATGCCATAGCTGTCAAGTTGTTTGCTAAAATACAATGTAATGTCCGAAAACTTCAGGGTCTGCCAAAGCCGGAAGCAGTACCGAGACATTTGCGTATGTTTGCTCGTCCAATAATCTATAAGCTTTACTAAATTATATCCCAGAAAAAAGTTTACAGCACTGCCGAGCCTCCTGTAACAAGTTCTGAAGCCATTCGAAGTGAAAACGACGGATAAACGTCATGAGAAATGGGTACATTACTTAGAGATTGGCCGATGAACGTTCCCAAATCCCTCATCGCCGACCACATTTCGTCCATAAGGGTGCACACCCAAAGATTTACTCAACACTCACAAAAGAAATTCAGCCCTCAGGATTTTTTTTATTGATCTTCGGAAAGCCAAATCTTGTTGTAGCAATGATTACAGCAATGTGATTAGCCTTCGAAGAATGCTTTGCTACTAGTCCCTAAGATTAATGGGACACAAAACATGGCCGCTCAACAGATTGAGAAGTCATTGGCATAAGGACACCGTCACGCTTAGGGTGGTCGATAAACAGAGTTGAAATTGTTGATATTGTTTGCGGTCAGGTCGCAAATGGCTGCTTTTTTTACTTATACCTACAAGCACGAAAACAAGCCTGCAATCATCAACACGACAACTAAAATCCCAATAGAATGGCTGTATGATCCGTTTAGACCTATACATGCTTGTATTAACATTTGTTCTCTTAACAATGAAAAGACGCCCAGGATTATTCGGGTACGATTGTGAAAGAGAATAGGACA
This sequence comes from Urechis unicinctus, assembly GCA_034190875.2. Classification (NCBI taxonomy): domain Eukaryota; kingdom Metazoa; phylum Annelida; class Polychaeta; order Xenopneusta; family Urechidae; genus Urechis; species Urechis unicinctus. The sequence goes on from CM067354.1 coordinate 60,938,513, forward strand.
TGCATCTGGTATTCCAGGCATTCTGATTTGAATAGAATTGTCACTGAAATCACTGATATAACATTCCGTACCGTTTGCTCGTGTGTAGATTGAAAATGCATGAGCAAATTCAGTCGCAATTCTGCTTGACGTATAGCGGGTGGGAATGCAATGTTGAGTTCTAAAACGTCAATACACACAACTTTTGTTTAACATTAATATATTTGTTTCTGATGATGACTGAGCTATTGTACATTGTTAACACAATTCCGGCTGGCTTCCCAACATTCTTCACAATACTTCAAAACAACCCCATTAACGATGAGTTGTCCTGTTACATGTTGTGCGAAGCTTACTCTTAATTGTTTGTTAAGCCCTTTCGCTAGTTTTAATTGACATCGCTGATTGCTCTTTGTCGACTATCAAACCGCCTTACATCATAGATGTGGACGAATGGCATAGCAGCGTTGATTTTTGATGAATATGTCGAAAATGTCATACGACATGGAGATATGACTTTGACGCTTGGGGGATAATATCTTATCAACATTGTTTGTCAGCCTTTCACATCAAACAAAATACAAAAGTTACTTCGATCAAAATAGATGATTATTAACTCTGTTGGTTTTCACTTTCTGCAGAAACATACTGTTTCCCACTGCTTTAGATCTTTAGAGTATTACTTGAACCATTTGTAAGTAATTCGACAATGATATGCAAAATGATAGTATGCATCATATTACCCTTATTGCAATATATGTGAAATTATTGAATATCATACAAATCGGGAGGGTCATTCAAGCGATTAATCATACATCGTACTATGTTCATAAAGAACACAAACGAAGGAATTATGACCATGCTGACCGCCTCAATAATTAAAATCGTTGAAATCGCCGATATCTATATTCATCTAATGCACTATGGCAATCGGATGCCATTGTGATCGCATCACTTGGCGACCTGTTAAAGAGGAACAATTTATTTCTACCTACTATCACACATACTCTGAATGGCGTCAGCAATAAAGTTATTAACAGCAGGCTTATTAACAGAATGCACTGTTGCACATTTCTTCGCTGCATTTAACACCTTCGACTTAAGTTAAATATGTACACAAAAGTATCAATTTGTTTTTCTCTTGCAAGTCACCTATAATGGCACTAGTCTGTGCAATAGGTAACATTAGTTGGCTGACCATATAAATCGTATTGACGCATTGCAGCGTGGGTGACTTTCAGCGATATGTATTTCATTTGACCAAAATTACAAGCAAACATATTTAATTACCGCTGTGATTTATCTGTCGTTTATCTGAGCTAACATAGCACATATTGTGATGCGAATGGCCCATTATGTTTATGAATTATTCAACGGTTACCGATTTGGTAGATTTGAAAAGCGGATACGAAATTATCGCTTATAAATCGCTGCGAAACAGGAACAACGCACTATGCATCATACGTAAAAATAGAATATTGTTTGTATATTTGCGTTAAAGAGATAGATCTGTCATTTAGAGATACATATATGCATATATATATATACATATATATATGTATATATATATATATATATACGTATATTTATATATATATGTATATATATATGTATATATATTATATATATATATACTTATGCTTATAAATATGTATATGTATGTAAATATTTATAGATACATACCAATATGTATATATATATGCATTTATAAATAGATATATATATATATATATATTTAAACATAACAATATATATATTTGTATAAGAATATATATATATATATACATATATATATATACATATACAAATATATATGTATAAATATATATAAATATACAAAAACATATATGTTTATATATATGTACATATATATATATATACACACACACACACATATATATATATATATATATATATATATATATATATATATATATGTATACATATATATATATGCAGTTATATTTTACTGTATTAATTACAAGCAAACTATGTCATCGTCTAGTCACCAATTATATATTTATACATATATATATATATATATTTATATATATATAGTTATGTATATATATACTTGTAGCATATAGATCCGCTTCTCAAGTAGCCCTCCAATTTCCAACCTCTTGTCACTAGCTTTGTTAACGGTAATTGTTATGATAGTGTTGAAGAAAAAACAAACGCGCACCCGAAATGTTGTCAGATGGGAACCGCTAATCAATGTATCATAATTTGTATGCTGGGAGCGTATACAGGGAAACGATATTCGTAAGAGACATGAGTAGGGTGATCTTTGATATACCCCACAAACCAACGGAGGCGCATCGATAACAACTACGTTACTCATGTTACATATATATTTGATCCCTAATTGTCTTATCGCGCCGCAAAATGAAATGTATAGAGATAATAACTTGTGGTAATATACATCTCTTTGTGGGAAGTTGAAACAAACACGGTCCAATTTGCAGTATCGAAATGCATTGGCCACCAATACGAGTCGCCACCCAAGGTAAACAGGTCGCGCCCCTATTATTTGCCTCTTACGGTAAGCAGGGGGATATAGCGGTCTTTATTCTATCCCAGGTCCCATAAGGGGTGAATATTGAACATTCTATATTTTAAAGACCCAATTTGACTTCTTGTTATACTTATATATATAAAAGGCCCCATAAAGTACTTTGCCAAGCCGTGTTCCTCGGTTAATAGTACCACGCTCGACAGTAAATGCACATTAACGTCCACAGCAGACTGGCATAGAGATTGCAGTTCCTTATTTTGTTCCTATGATTATCACTTATGGTGCCATTTTGCCAGAATTAAACAATGTTAAAAACGCCCAATACGCAAACTCGAGTTACCAAATCAACTAAATTCGCTTAAACCGGGACACAGATGGTGTCAAGTAGCATACTCTGAGGCGGAATGATAAAATAATGAAGACAGACAAACTTTGTTCCTAATTGCTTAGTGACGATAGCAAATTCGACGACCGATGCGAGGCGAGAACTGTATAAATTATGGGTAGACTAAGCATACATTGCATTATTCTATCTGTACAATCAATGTAGACGAACGTGTTAACAAGAAACGGACAGTGCAATAAAACTTCCAGCTGTATATACCACGGGGCTGCATGTTTACAGTAAATGGGTACCAATTTGTCACTGATGACAAAGGAAGCCCACAATGAGCAGATGTAAAGAAAGCCTTAATGAAAGCTTTATATTATGGACAAAAACATAAGTTATCAATGTAATAAACACATATGTATATATACATAAATACTCTTATATATATGCATATATATATATAAGTATTCATATGTACGAATTCATGGATCTGTTATGCATTGAACATTTGTTACTAGTCGGCAGTTGATCTGTTGAATCGATATGAACCTACGAGCATTGGCTCTCGAATATGGGTGAGTGCATTGACAGTCCTCTCAAAATCGTTGTTTCAATACGTGGCGTCAATGCAAATGGTCTATTGTTTAGTACAAAGCGTGGTTATTTTGATTTTGATCTGGAATAAAAAATGAGATGCTTAAAGCCATGTTCTATTATTTGATCACAGGGAACACATCGATATACATGCAAATGCAATTGAAAATGATGCAAAACAAATAAAGCCGTCAATCCGTGGATCGGGTTCCAACAAATATGAGTATTGGAAGCCATAAGCGTTGGTTTTGGTAGTTATTAGGATCAACACATAAAACTTTGCTGCATTAACACGCATGCTTATGGTTCGTTCAGTTACGAACCTTCTGCCAGTTCCTATCCAGACAATATCAATATGCTATTCCATGAATATGGCAAATCATTTGCAGCGCATAAAATAAATCAAAGAGCCCACAATACTCCCCAGCATTTTTGACCAACAAATGAGCCGGCACTAAAAAGACAGATGAAAATGTGTTGAGGTTGGCAAAGTATATATTCCTATGGATAAGTCTCTTGCTGTGAGGAGAAGCTAACCATCGCGATGGCAGATATTGAAAGTGAGCTTATTAAATGCTCTAGGGATGTACAACTGCTGTGGCTAATGACGCTATTTACATTTAATATCTTGTTGATCGCCAAGTCGGCCAGCTATTTATTGAAATAATATACTGCCAATCTGTTTATTCATGCGCTTTTGGAAATAAATACACAAGAGATACTGCTTTTCGGAAAAAATGAGAATCGGCTCCGTAGGCAATTTCATCGCAATGATTAACAAGATAAACAAGTCAATTGATTTAACAATATATATGGAGTAACTGTCATACTAAACTACTTTGGTCGTCTGCTTATTTCATAAAACAGCTTGGTAATTCGAAAATCCAACAGGAACAACATAAGTTGCTGCATTTGCCCCGTCATATACTGCCTATTGGATTTATCGTTATTTACGATATCTTGTCATCTAAATATTATGACTTAGTTATAAGCGTAAAATGCTTATAAACCTAATACGCACCGATGTACTCAAGATTTGTTTGCGTTGTTCCTTAACACGTTAAATCAAATAATTGCCAACATATCAAGTCACTGTCTCCGCAACTTTACTTTTATAGCCGTAGTGGATCGTGATTTGCACATATACTGCCCCAGCGACATGTTAATAGCATCATCCCGAGGATTCAAGTCTCGAGGTTATGTGTATGCCATCCGCTGTGTGCAGCCCTGTGCAAATTCTAATAAATAACGACTACAGCGCAGAGTGTAGGGCCGAAGGATATAAAGTTTTATCTGCCATTATAGGGTTGCCTGTTAGGTTTGGAGATTCAGAAGCCATGGCGAGTGTGCTGGCTGAAACAAGACTGTCAGCAAACCGGCGAAATACAATATAGCAAATTCGGACTAACTGGGGCTGGTGAGTGCACTGCCACTTGAATCTTATAACAACACCATAGCAGCTATACCATCTGTTTAATTCATATTGGTAATTGAAGACTAAGTTTATTTTATAAGTTGCGACGAGTGCTTAGGAAGCTTTGAATATATAATCAACTAACGTGAAGTGTTACGTTTTAAGCTCAATGCCAATGTATAGATAGCGCATGATTGTGACCATGCTAGTAATTACGGACAATTTATAAATACCATTCATAGACGTTACAGTACAGTTTAGCCCTGTTGATATAATTCAACTTACTGCTATCTAATGCAGCCATAAATAACGTGTAGTTGGATAAATATAATTTCCTCACCAACTTCTTTCATTACAATTTTGATTGTGCATTGTTTTAGCATCTCTGCTGCTAGATACAGTTTGTGTTGTCAATATGTGCACAAATCGAAATTACACTAGGCCTTATAAATAACAATGGGCGATTTTACTGGTATTAAAATTTGAACGTATTTCGTCAAGTTTCTGTCCTAGTGCAAATCGAGTATTTCATATAACAAGGTCATACGACTGAAGTGACAAAGCAGCAAACGCAAAGCAACAAACATTCGGTTGACAGTTTTTAGAGGCTAGTACCGCCAATTGATTGTCTGAGTCCTGGTTGTTTTTCTTTGGGGAACTGCCCAACGATAGGTTTAGATTCATTTCATTAGTTGCTAATGGTGCAAGATCTTATTCTACATGTCATTTCTCCTTGACATATAGGCAATGTATGCAGCCAGCTGGCATATTTGTGACAAACACTCAGCACGGAGCGACCAAAATTTGTTGATAGTATCCTTGATCTCTAAGGATGCAATACCTGTAATGGTCAGTTTGTTACAAATTTAGGTACTGATGATTGCAAATGGATCGAATGAATTAATTCAGGTTGTGCAGTCTATTTATGCATGATATAAACAGATAATTAATGTATTTCTATTACATCAATGGAAACGCAAGCAAATATCATTAGACCCAACCATTTCGGTTAACTTCTCTCTACCTTTCAGTGTAGCGTACAACATTGCCGTAGTAAACGTGAAGGTATCATTGATATGCATTACTAACCTTCCCACAAAAAAATCATAGAGCGTCTATTAAAAAGGTCTTATTTATGATCGCCATGTTTTGGACGACACAATACATTTTGTCGACGATGACGCATATACAGCCCTTTTAAACACTGACATGCATGCAATCATGCAACGAAATTCTTAATATTTCAAGCAACCAAAGGAAATAACAAAGTTATAATGTTGAAGGAGTTGTCCGGCATTGCATGGCGACTTTCTCGTAGTGTCATACATAGTCTCCGGCGTGTCCACCATACCCGCTATCGGCCGACACTAATCAATTCCTACGGTCTTCTCCGCTATTTATTATCGTCGTGCCCCACCCGTATACCCGCCATGATTATCCTAACTTTCGCCTCGGCCCGACCCCACACTTTGTCATGACCTCCTGCCCAATATCTGTCGTGTCGTCAGAATACCCCATGGAGCATTATAAAATTGCTTTTGTTACCGCTCCACTTTTCTATCGGCACCGATCGAAAAAGGTTTTTAACTATGTACGAAGTCTAATGCATCGTCTTATACAATTTTGTTTAAGTCGATAGGGAGCAATGCAAAGTTAAATATTCCTATCACATTTCTAATCATGTATTTTTCTTGTATCCAAGGAAGACTGTCAACGAATGTCCAAGCTGGGGACAAGACCAACCATCGACTAGTGCACAACGTACCGACCAATAACTCCTTGCCAGGCTGGCTTAATTTCGTGATAGTATTAATAACAAGCCGCATTGGAACGCGAGATGGGTATCATCCTGTCCTTACGTTTATAGCCTTATATGCTGACCTCTACTGTAATTTTATGACAAATATGCTATTTCGAATGATATATCCCTGGCTTCATGAATCATCTAATTTCAATATTGAACGTAAACTTTCATACATTTTTGTCGTTATCCAGGTTAGACCTGGTCGCTGCTAGTTTTGTATACACATCCATAGTATCAGATTGTATAAATACATCAGCTTTAATTTCTCCTACCGCCTCAATATGTTTCGATAGCTTGTAACTCTAGTGTAAGTCCCAAGTGCTGCATACATAGTGCCATTGATTGCTGTTATATGTGTTCCTGGTCAAAATGAATGTATACTGAACACGTATCACCTGAACAGTTGCGACACAAGAGTCTGTTTTCCACACTCCTGCCTGAGGTACGAAAGGGTCACACGAAAGAAAGGATGCATATCTGTATGCACCATTAACACTTTAAGGCAAGTCATTGGGTAGAAGAATCTTATCTTTTACTGCATAATTTGTTGGAGATGCACTTACCATTATCCGGTCTTTATTCTATCCCAGGACCCATAAGGGGTGAATATTGAACATTCTATATTTTAAAGACCCAATTTGACTTCTTCTTATACTTATATATATAAAAGGCCGCATAAAGTACATTGCCAAGCCGTGTTCCACGGTTAATAGTACCACGCTCGACAATAAATGCTAGTACCTGTTTGTTTAACAACTTGAGCGATACCCCAAAGGTCAACATCAGAAGAAGGATCATTTTCCCAGGCAACGTTTCTCTGTCAAGTGCTATTACATGTGGGTTTTCGTGGCATAACATGAGATACACAAGGGAATATTTGCGTGATCCCATGTCAAATGTGGCCAATCTACATAATGTTTATTGTCATTTTCCAAAGCTGCAATATATATAGGAAGCATGTGATCTTCGCCTACGACAACAAGTTAAAGAAATAATACATTATCTGTATTTGTTGTGACATGATGTATGTATGTACAACACATGACAACATAGCTAGCAAGCAAACCAATCGGTTATATATACATTTGGTAAGGCGCCAGAGACTGCAACGCACATCAACGTCCACAGCAGACTGGCATAGAGATTGCAGTTCCTTATTTTGTTCCTATGATTATCACTTATGGTGCCATTTTGCCAGAATTAAACAATGTTAAAAACGCCCAATACGCAAACTCGAGTTACTAAATCAACTAAATTCGCTTAAACCGGGACACAGATGGTGTCAAGTAGCATACATTGAGGCGGAATGATAAAATAATGAAGACAGACAAACTTTGTTCCTAATTGCTTAGTGACGATAGCAAATTCGACGACCGATGCGAGGCGTGAACTGCATAAATTATGGTTAGACTAAGCATACATTGCATTATTCTATCTGTACAATCAATGTAGACGAACGTGTTAACAAGAAACGGACAGTGCAATAAAACTTCCATCTGTATATACCACGGGGCTGCATGTTTACAGTAAATGGGTACCAATTTGTCACTGATGACAAAGGAAGCCCACAATGAGCAGATGTAAAGAAAGCCTTAATGAAAGCTTTATATTATGGACAAAAACATAAGTTATCAATGTAATAAACACATATGTATATATACATATATACTCTTATATATATGCATATATATATATATATAACTATTCATATGTACGAATTCATGGATCTGTTATGCATTGAACATTTGTTACTAATCGGCAGTTGATCTGTTGAATCGATATGAACCTACGAGCATTGGCTCTCGAATATGGATGAGTGCATTGACAGTCCTCTCAAAATCGTTGTTTCAATACGTGGCGTCAATGCAAATGGTCTATTGTTTAGTACAAAGCGTGGTTATTTTGATTTTGATCTGGAATAAAAAATGAGATGCTTAAAGCCATGTTCTATTATTTGATCACAGGGAACACATCGATATACATGCAAATGCAATTGAAAATGATGCAAAACAAATAAAGCCGTCAATCCGTGGATCGGGTTCCAACAAATATGAGTATTGGAAGCCATAAGCGTTGGTTTTGGTAGTTATTAGGATCAACACATAAAACTTTGCTGCATTAACACGCATGCTTATGGTTCGTTCAGTTACGAACCTTCTGCCAGTTCCTATCCAGACAATATCAATATGCTATTCCATGAATATGGCAAATCATTTGCAGCGCATAAAATAAATCAAAGAGCCCACAATACTCCCCAGCATTTTTGACCAACAAATGAGCCGGCACTAAAAAGACAGATGAAAATGTGTTGAGGTTGGCAAAGTATATATTCCTATGGATAAGTCTCTTGCTGTGAGGAGAAGCTAACCATCGCGATGGCAGATATTGAAAGTGAGCTTATTAAATGCTCTAGGGATGTACAACTGCTGTGGCTAATGACGCTATTTACATTTAATATCTTGTTGATCGCCAAGTCGGCCAGCTATTTATTGAAATAATATGCTGCCAATCTGTTTATTCATGTGCTTTTGGAAATAAATACACAAGAGATACTGCTTTTCGGAAATTATGCTTAAAAATGAGAATCGGCTCCGTAGGCAATTTCATCGCAATGATTAACAAGATAAACGAGTCAATTGATTTAACAATATATATGGAGTAACTGTCATACTAAACTACTTTGGTCGTCTGCTTATTTCATAAAACAGCTTGGTAATTCGAAAATCCAACAGGAACAACATAAGTTGCTGCATTTGCCCCGTCATATACTGCCTATTGGATTTATCGTTATTTACGATATCTTGTCATCTTAATATTATGACTTAGTTATATGCGTAAAATGCTTATAAACCTAATACGCACCGATGTACTCAAGATTTGTTTGCGTTGTTCCTTAACACGTTAAATCAAATAATTGCCAACATATCAAGTCACTGTCTCCGCAACTTTACTTTTATAGCCGTAGTGGATCGTGATTTGCACATATACTGCCCCAGCGACATGTTAATGGCATCATCCCGAGGATTCAAGTCTCGAGGTTATGTGTATGCCATCCGCTGTGTGCAGCCCTGTGCAAATTCTAATAAATAACGACTACAGCGCAGAGTGTAGGGCCGAAGGATATAAAGTTTTATCTGCCATTATAGGGTTGCCTGTTAGGTTTGGAGCTTCAAAAGCCATGGCGAGTATGTTGGCTGAAACAAGACTGTCAGCAAACCGGCGAAATACAATATAGCAAATTCGGACTAACTGCGGCTGGTGAGTGCACTGCCACTTGAATCTTATAACAACACCATAGCAGCTATACTATCTGTTTAATTCATATTGGTAATTGAAGACTAAGTTTATTTTATAACTTGCGACGAGTGCTTAGGAAGCTTTGAATATATAATCAACTAACGTGAAGTGTTACGTTTTAAGCTCAATGCCAAAGTATAGGTAGCGCATGATTGTGACCATGCTAGTAATTACGGACAATTTATAAATACCATTCATAGACGTTACAGTACAGATTAGACCTGTTGATATAATTCAACTTACTGCTATCTAATGCAGCCATAAATAACGTGTAGATGGATAAATATAATTTCCTCACCAACTTCTTTCATTACAATTTTGATTGTGCATTGTTTTAGCATCTCTGCTGCTAGATACAGTTTGTGTTGTCAATATGTGCACAAATCGAAATTACACTAGGCCTTATAAATAGCAATGGGCGATTTTACTGGTATTAAAATTTGAACGTATTTCGTCAAGTTTCTGTCCTAGTGCAAATCGAGTATTTCATATAACAAGGTCATACGACTGAAGTGACAAAGCAGCAAAAGCAAAGCAACAAACATTCGGTTGACAGTTTTTAGAGGCTAGTACCGCCAATTGATTGTCTGAGTCCTGGTTGTTTTTCTTTGGGGAACTGCCCAACGATAGGTTTAGATTCCTTTCATTAGTTGCTTATGGTGCAAGATCTTATTCTACATGTCATTTCTCCTTGACATATAGGCAATGTATGCAGCCAGCTGGCATATTTGTGACAAACACTCAGCACGGAGCGACCAAAATTTGTTTATAGTATCCTTGATCTTTAAGGATGCAATACCTGTAATGGTCAGTTTGTTACAAATTTAGGTACTGATGATTGCATATGGATCGAATTAATTCAGGTTGTGCAGTCTATTTATGCATGATATAAACAGATAATTAATGTATTTCTAATACATCAATGGAAACGCAAGCAAATATCATTAGACCCAACCATTTCGGTTAGCTTCTCTCTACCTTTCAGTGTAGCGTACAACATTGCCGTAGTAAACGTGAAGGTATCATTGATATGCATCACTAACCTTCCCACAAAAAAACCATAGAGCGTCTATTAAAAAGGCCTTATTTATGATCGCCATGTTTTGGTCGACGAAATACATTTTGTCGACGATGACGCATATACAGCCCTTTTAAACACTGACATGCATGCAATCATGCAACGAAATTCTTAATATATCAAGCAACCAAAGGAAATAACAAAGTATTAATGTTGAAGGAGTTATCCGGCATTGCACGGCGACTTTCTCGTAGTGTCATACTTAGTCTCCGGCGTGTCCACCATACCCGCTATCGGCCGACACTGATCAATTCCTACGCTCTTCTCCGCTATTTATTATCGTCGTGCCCCACCCGTATACCCGCCCTGATTATCTTAACTTACGCCTCGGCCCGACCCCACACTTTGTCATAACCTCCTGCCCAATATCTGTCGTGTCGTCAGAATACCCCATGGAGCATTATAAAATCGCTTTTGTTACCCCTCCACTTTTCTATCGGCACCGATCGAAAAAGGTTTTTAACTATGTACGAAGTCTAATGCATCGTCTTATACAATTTTGTTTAAGTCGATAGGGAGCAATGCAAAGTTAAATATTCCTATCACATTTCTAATCAGGTATTTTTCTTGTATCCATGGAAGACTGTCAACGAATGTCCAAGAGAAATCGAGAAATGGCCGATGTTAGCTAACAGATGAAAAACAATGATGTAGCATATTCACAGAAAAATCCAAAATCGAATAAATATGACATGGCTTGGGTATGTCAGGTAATCGCTTCCGACGTTTATCTGTTAACTAATAGCTGACATGCAGAGGATGGCAACTGGATGATCCATAATGTATTGCATTCACAAAATGACATATTGGCAACTTAAAGTAACGCTCCCATTGTCAGAAATTTGTAAACTATTATTTACCTAAAGTAGGAGCAGATCAATTTGATTTGCCCAAAGAGTTGATAGCTGCGCTAAGAGGGCTCACTTCGAGTGGCTCTGCGGTGATCGCTTCTCTAACTTAATGCATTGGGGTACACCTATCGAAAACAGTTCGCCTCTCACAGCGTCCGCTCAGTTAACGACCCTCAACCTTTCATGTCCGCACTGAGGATGGTTTTTGGAGGTTGTCAATAACTGTCTGAAGCGAGGGAACTGGCCTGGGGTCGACATTAACATTCTGGCATGTAAGGGGGACGTGAAGGTCTCGAGGAGATTATAGCTACGCTAAGCTGCGGGACGATTATGAAATTACACGAAAGACACCCCTGACATCAGGCGACAATACCATAAAATCATCAATTGCAGATGGGACTGCTGATCAAACGTCTCGGGGCTCGGCTGCTGTTAATGATATGTAGTCATCTGATTGGACAAGGCGGCTACAGCACCAAATTAAACAGAGAATTCCACGTCGTTTTAAGAGACGCAAATACACTTCGGCTAACAGGTGGCGTCTTCACATATTTTCATCGTGTGGAACACTCTGTAAACTCTCTGTGTATACGCAAAGCTACCGACCTCGCACAGCTTGTGAGTCGATGAAAATGACAGAGGCTGGTCGCTGGTTAAACATACTGATTTGTAGGCATAGCACGTTGGATGCAGTCATTATGATGACTAATATTATGACGTTGTGCATGGATGAATTTACATCATAGTGCCCAGTGCCTCGATCCAGCTTTTGTCATAATCACAAGTATCATCACCGACTCCTGCATGATCATAGTCTTTACCGCCGGGATGGAGTTTTGACTTTCTGAGCAAATTGCCTCTCATCATTAGCGACGAATCATTCTTACTGGAATCATGCATTATGCGATAGCTCAACAAACTGGCACAGAATGTAGGAATAACGGATCTGGCTACGTCATAAAGGCATTTCACAAGACGCTTAAGTTCTAATGTATTCACTATTTCAAATCAAAATGTGAACGTAGTCATTTACTCCAATACACAGTTGGAAGATGGGTAACATCTATTTGTAATAAACATTGTATTCGCGGCAATATGAGGCATTATGGTCACCGCAAATGAGTGCACTTGCACTTTTTGCTATGAAAATACGCCAGAAGTATTTTGAGCAACCTCACTTTGGTAACGATAAATCTGATTCATTCGGTTGGAAAATTAAAGTGCCCTCTAAAAAATAACCCAGTCAGGTCACGGATGTCGGGGTCCATGGATCCAACAATAACGGCTTAGCAATCTCGTTCTGGTGAGCTTCGCAGTAGATGTGACAAGATAAGTAAAATGAGCACTGCTCCAAACTGCTCCGCGTCAAAAATGATCCATTCTCAAAGGTGGTGCAAAAATACAACAGCCTTCACGATTCTAGGGCTACATAAGTTGCTTCCCGATATGAGAGCAAATCGATTGATCAGTTCTTAATATTTAAATTAAATTGCTAGGCATTCTTTTTGTATTAGTTGCTTGATAATGTACGCCGACTTGTGTATTTATACACTCGTGCACTTCCACCTGACACATTCTGTCGATTTTGATTCATTGATAATAATGTTTTTGTGCAAATCAATACATGTTATTATGCCTTTCGACGGGGAAGGGATACTGGCTACTGTAGATGTTTTGTATTATGCAAATGAGTCATCGTCTTGGCCTGTAATGGTTGTTCACACAAGCAATTTTGGTTCATATTGTAAACGACAAAACTCATTTCAATACAAAATAGCGTGGAAATTTTGATTGAATCATTATACTTAAAGGGAATGTTCTGATATCGAAGAGCGTTGCCTGCTTTGCAACCGAACGTTTTATTTATAAATATTCGTGGTTCTCCCAGTTCTCTTGCTTAATGTAATGGTTTGTACATGAGCATTTAGAAAAGTGCCCCTACTAGTTTAATTAGCTATATTGCCATCGGTGGCTGGGACTAAATGTATTAACAATGCCATGTGTAGTATAAGAATGGGTTTTTACCATCAATATCAATCAATTGTGTACACCATTATAGATGACATATTAATTTGTTTTGTTAGTTGCATAAATAACGAAAATATACAGCGGTCCAAAGTTTTTTATGGGCATTGACAAATTGAATAAAATCCTGAATAGTCCAATTTTTAATCATGCCATTGCATTTACACGATATTATGATATCGCTTTTCTACAGAATGCCTAGCAGCTGATAAAGTCGATGGATCGCTATGGGTTCCTCTGTTAGTTGACCACTGCGCAGAGTCGCCATGCATGATTCTTTGACGCTGATTGGTGGCGCGACATACAATTTTGCGAAAATTGTATATTTGGAGGGTAATGACCAGTCGTTATCTAGCTGCGTCCAATGAGGCAAATCTGGTGATAAAAAAGTTTTGAGAATTGCATTTTTTCACTCCCAGTATATTTATTAGCGCAACATATATACTAAATTACACGGGATATTTTGATACTATGTGTGACATGTCCAATTCAACTCTGAACCTATATTTTTAAACATCGAATGTAGTATGTAGGTGTATGCTAGTATTGCCATTCACTTAAGCAGTCTTTTATCATTGCTTATTTTAATGCCTGGCTTCTAGGCCTAATAGCAGATGGTTGAGTGATTTTTATTTTTATATTTCTCTTATTTACTATTAAGCTATTGCGATCAATCGGAAGTATTTCCCGACTTAACGATTTATTTGGTCTGAAGCCCGATCGATATTTTCCTTACTGTGCTTGCAGCGCAAAATTGTCAAAATGCCATGCTTGTCGGGTGTTCCCATTGGACATTGGACCGAAATTCACATGCCGGTTTTTTATGTATACCCTGTTAAATAGGATGATTAACGCGTTTCCTCAAGCACGGCTCTACACTTGAATGATGAGCGCTCGACCTCTGTGATGCCTCCTCGTGTATGCACATCAATGCACGAAGAACGTATATGTCTATTCTGATTGGTTATTATTAAATGCCTTTTGTTAATATGGTTTTACATGTGGACTCGATTGATCAACAAATAACATGAGTAGATGAGCATTGCTTGAGAAGGAAGCGATCATAGAAACTATGATAACCTTTATTATCCCATTTAGAACCAGTCAACAAGAAGAAAATGCCGGTTTTTATCGTCTAGCAACTGACTATCAATTTCCTTTATATATCATTTATATATATTATATATATACAGAACGGCGGCTTGTTATATATATATTTTACTTGATATATATATATATATACCGAACTATATATATATATATATATATAAAATATATGCATAAATACATAATACACATATATACATAAATATATATATATATATATATATATATATATATATATATATATATATATATATATATATATATATATATATCTATATATATATATATATATATATATATATATAGTATATATATATATATATATATATATATATATATATATATATATATATATATATATATATATATATATATCGTGCGCATATATGTGCTTAAATACGGTCTATTAATCTCCGCAACTATCGTAGCTTCTATAAAGCACAAGACTGTGTAGCTTCTGAGGAAATTAATATACACCTTGTATGGTTATGAAGGGTATTGCGGCACGGATTGGAGAAATCCAAAATTCAAACCAATAAACAAAAATAACTTACGTAACATCCAGCCTGTATAAATGTATATTGTACCGGTTTCTGGCAACCGACCTAGTTTTGCTGCGTTGCTTTTTGTAACGGGATATTAAGCAATGTTCGAAGTAAGAGAACGATATTGGCTTCTATCACAGCGTCGAAGTATAGTAAAGGGGTAATCTTCCAATTTACTATAGGTGACACTGAAAACCTTTCAAACGCATAATATGTAACATGGCTGTTTTCGTTTATACACAATTAGATTACTTTTCATATTATTGGCGATTTCATGTGCAAGGTTAAAGATTTTTCGAAACATCCCCTTTCTGCCTTTAACTTTGGAGATAAGCTTGCCATATCCAAGAAAATCGTCCGTCAGCTCATTCTTACCCTAAAAAATAGCAATAGAATAGTCGTTTGAGAAGGAAGAGCATTAATGAGAACAGCACAAAGAACCATAATATCTCAGGCTGTAGTCCATTTCGTGATACGGCGAGTGAACGGATCCGAACACTTGCACTACTAACTTTCACTTAGTGTTGGTTGCCTAATGTAGTGCTCTTGAGTACATGCACACAAACTCTCCCGCACTAATCGTTCCTTGCTGTATTTGATCTTGGTTTGATAGAGCCACCGGTCAACGCAGACTAAAAGTGAGGCTCATTTGTTCCAAATCTCACAGCAATCTGCTTTTGTGGTAACGGCATTCAAATGAAAAATAGATTTATAATTATTTCGTGCTTGATTTTGCCGCATCCATTGATGAACAATTAATGTCGATTTTATATGCTGCATACATAAAACTAATCGACTGGAATAAATGAAGAAATATGTTATGCCATCAAGCACATTCTTTCAAAAAAGCAAGGTGTTGCATACGCTTACGATAGTGTTATGATAAGTTTAATCATTTTGAACTTGAATCCTCTGAATAAAACGCACATAGTGCTGTAGTTGCATCGAGCTGATATTCTATGGTTTACTTGCCAAAATAACCTTCCTAAGCGGGTTTACGACGAGTCATATGACTTACCATGTATAAACGTTGTTCCAAAACGATGCCGAAATATGTTGCAGGATGCCTACGCACATTCCATTTCAGTTTGTTTTTTTGTCGTACTCATTCCTGTGATACATTAAGCCGGAGGTCGTTGCTGTATTAATTGAAGACCAATAGTAGAAGAGTCAATGCGCTTTGATTAATACCGTATGATAGCGCATTAAATAGAGATTTAACGCAATGAAGAGCCGAGCACTATGCATAACTCATTACTCATGATTGAACTGGCAGCAATTACGTCTTTACATGAAAGGTTTTTTAAGCAGTTGGTTGTGTCCACATGAACATATAAAACACGGACCACCGCATCATCAAACGAATTCAGCTTTACGCATCATTTCGGTGGTAATGAACTATGGCTATGGGTCTCATACTTAAAACCAAGTGATCTAGACGAAAACATTCATCTGGTGCTCGTTTCTGGATTCCATCAGAGTAGTGTTATGGTGGATTACCGTACCAACTTGAACGGCTTTCTTTGGGATCGCAAAAGTGTAATGGACAGTGACATCACCATGCATATTGATACCATTGCATTGGAATATCACGCTTTGTTTCACCCGAACAAATATACGGGGAAATAGAAATGTTCAATAAAGCCGTTGACAAGGACTAGATTCTTTTGAAGTATAGTGAACATTCTGGGGCTGTTTTAGGTCGGCATAACGCAATACAGATCAATATTTTGTTGTTTAGTCATCCGGGTATCCTCAATTAGGCCTACACCGATTGGTCCTGATCTGTATGAATTCAATATATGTTTGTGTGTTGTTTAACTAAGGTTATCTTGATTGATGATTTGACTTGGTTTTGCATAACAGCACAGCAAAATGCTAATGCTTACTTTCGGCTCTGCATTTTCGAACGTCACTGGCACAAACATAAGTGGAGCGCTTTAGGAGTTTCCTTATGTGTGCATGCTTGCCTCTATTGTAGTCATGTACAGGTGCACCGATGTGGAAATAAGTGCCTAACATTTAGTGTGGTATTGTGATTTGCAATTGCGTTATGTGAATATTTGAATACTGCATGATATATTTAGAGTACTGATACTCTGATAATATCATTATAGTATTAAACTCATGTTGGTAAATAAATCTATCTGACGTGTGGTAATATCACTGAACCCTGAGTAAGGTGGATAAAGTGGAATGATGGACGCAAGGTCCCTAATGATATGAACCTGAGGTGTTGTTTCTGTTTGCTAAAGGGGCGTTTTTAAACTCATGTTTTGTAACCATTCTCGCCTGAATATTAACGACATATTAAACTCGGGAAATAGGTCTTTGGTTTGATCTTTACTAATCACTGAACCCTTTGCTAAAGTGGAATGATGGACGCAAGTTTCATGTCCCTACATCCTATGATGTCCGGCAAACTTAAGACCTTGCCGGGATAGGTGTTTGTTTCTGTTTGCTAAGGGGCCGTTTTAGAATCATGTTGTACCATTCTCGCCTGAATATTAGAAAATCAAGCCCCATTCCCCGCCGACCAATTGCTCGTATTTGTCGCAAATATTAAGAAAGGCTTATGTTTACTGCCGATGACTACCCGTGGAGAAAGAACACTGCATGCGATTCCACACTCGTACACGAGTTATTATTGTATGAATAATTAAGCTGTATGCATTTGGTAGGCCGAATGTGGGCAGATTGTGCTTATGTTTTTGCACCTCAAATGGTAAAGAGCAAAAGCAATAACTCACTACAATAAGGGGTAGGGTAAGTAGCATTTTTCGGTTAACGAGAACATTGCAAATAATAATTATCAGTTGTTACTAAATCTCAAGTAAGGAGTCATCCTGGCTATTTGGGCGCTACTGCTTGTTTTTATATATATATTTTGCTAAAGCGCTCATTGATGAGGCGACCACGAAACGTATTGAATCCCGGATGCGTGTGAGCTTTGACAATGCGACGACCCAGAAGAAAACAAGCAATTATTTTGGTCGATTGATTGGCATCAACCGTATTAGATACATCGACGGTACCTGCTAAGTCCTTTAACAGCTGTCTTTAATAATGGCATCACACGGCACACACTGGGCTTAACATCCCATAATAAGTACATGCCTTTGTTTATCTGAACATTGTATTAGTAACACACATCTATCCGCGTCGGTAATTATCACTACATCTGTTAATCTTTCTGTGCGAAACCTTTTTTGTCAAACTTTTGAATATATATAATGATGATGATGATGATTAATATAATTTTGATTGTGATGATGCTGAAGAAGCAGTGTCAATACAGTTATCCAATCTCCACGATAGGCGTCATGGTTTGAATGCTGTTCTGAATCGAATAACCATGACCTTCCATCGTACCCCGATAAACTTCCAGACACGATTTTTATTTAACACTTTCATCCGTCCCCCTGACTAAATCCACTCGCAATGCCAAACTTGTAACGCAATTTTGCAATCCGGGCTTGATCATCACACAAATCAAATGACGAAAGCATATTGCCAGCCCATTATGGGGAAAATCTCTAGTAATTTTGACCGGCTCCCACAAATAGAGATATGACTACTGTGATTATGACAAATGAATAGCTCTTTCGTATTTATAGCATTAGCTCGCATTTATAGCATTGGCTCGTATTTATAGCATTGGTTGAGTTGAACATTTCTTGTGACTGCAAAGCATAGACAAGTATATAGGGTTAACATCAAATTACAAATGATTGTATAACGACTGAAAAGATGTATGTTCTAACCATTACAAATGTAGGATTAATAAAATTAAAACGACCACCACAAGGTACGCGGTCATTTAAAGATGCTGTTAATTCTATTTGAAAATATGATTGTATATCAATATCATATATTGCGTCGAAAAGCGACGGCGCCGTTAGACAGCATGTTTGCTGATAAGAAATAGATTAAAATGGTTTCTCATATATCGAAGCAAGATACATAACTAAAATCATTAATACTTTCTCGAGGCATTACTTACGGAAAAACCTTGATTTAATAGCTCCGCATCAATGCAGTTTCCCCCAAGAATATAAACCAATGGAACGCAGTTTGTACTATTTAGCAACTCATATGTTCCAAGGCTATACCAAAGGAACTAGAATACAAAAACAGTAGTCGCTGAAGCTAAATATTTATATATATATATATATTTATATATATAGTATATATATATATATATATATATATATATATATATATATATAGATATATATATATATATATATCTATATATATATATATATATCTATATATATATATATAGATATTCCGAGAGTTAAAACAACAAATGATCACTATGTGATGCGTATTGTTAGATCTTCAAGGCTTACAAATATATATTGCAGATTTTAGCTGCTGACTTTATATGCGCTGTACCGGACTTTCATCCTTACAAATAACGCGGTATTGTTAGTTTTGGTAGCGCTCACAGTGAATGAGTGTCGCAGGAACATATCAGATACCTTATGTTGGTGAGTATTGTCAATGCAACTGACCCGTGATAAACCAGACAACTCATTATCCCTCTGAATCGCCACCGACAAAAAATTAATTGGAAGCACATGCATCCGCCTATTGTCTGTACCTGAGTGAATTGTTGAAAAAGAATCACTCTGGGCATGGAACTTCCTTAATGATTACTTGCCATTTGTACACGCCACATACAACATAGAAATGAACCATAGATATCGGAAGCTGGTAAATGCATTAATAAATGCAACGCAAATTCAAGTTCAGTGACATATTTACTCGGCAAATATTTTGATTGTACCAAGATCACGTAGAATGACTGTTGTACAGAAACAACCACCATATAGTCTCCATGTATTTGTGAAATAACACATAATCAAATTCGGGACATTGCTTAAAGCATTTGCTAACTCAACACAACGCAAAATGCCAGAGACACCAAGCATCGTTCCTTCAATGATACTTCCTATTTCTGACCAATAGCGCAGTAGCTTGTAGAAAGCACAATTTGTGCTTCAGAAACGACGAGATACTGTTGTCCATTTCGTTGTTTCAAGAATGATATGGATATTACACTGTTAGGGAGTGCCAGTAAGTATATGGTAGCATATAAACAACACAATGATAGAGGGTTGCTAGTACATCCACAAAAATACACATTGAACAGCATCAGTGGTCGCCATCTGCTTCCCTATATGTTGTATCCGTGATTGCAGAGAACGGCAGCGACATTATGAGGCCGTTGAGACCGGGGGCAATATATATGCTAATATTGTATTTCATTGAAAGATTGTATAATGCTCAAAAGCGCTATATGTGGCAGATAAGCACCATCTGCCGTGATTAATTTGATCACATTATGTCGGGACAGTGACTACAAATGCGGCAACTAATGCCCAGTGGTTAAGCCAAACTCAAGACAACAACGCATACAAAATGCGTATGATGCAGTCATCAAACGCAACCGACATTAATTGTAAAGATTTCCTGCGTACAAAATAATTAATCCTCATCACATCAATTGCATGTTTCGGATAGGTATCTGCTATGCGCCAATATAAAAGTTGTAAATGCAAACGTTAATACACATGGCCATCGTAGTTGATTATAGAAATCAACATACAATTGTATGGCAATCTATTAGCACATATCTTCCCTTTGATCGACATCCCGACTAAAGCTTCAAATCCACAGGAACCAACTTCTACCCACAGCTTCTTTACAAAACTAAACCGGGAGAGAGACAACAAAGGAAGCTTCATCGTCGATATACGGCCCTTAGCATCCGCAGCGATTCCTTGTTGACGTAGTAGTTTTCCTTGCTCTTAATTCAGGTTGCATATTATATTGAATTTTTCCGTCGAACTAAATACGATGAAAGGTTACTGCTGTCGTACCATCAATGTGGTACATAGAGATATCTTTATTTGCAAAAGGCGACAAAATATATTCTCTAATGCAGGTACATCGGAATGGATGTGTCTGGGCACTTAAGGGTCGCTCATTATATAACAAGCAAAGTATATATGTCATTCAATTATGGTCACTTATGTGAAATGTCATCTACCCACAATTATTAACTGTACAATTACGCGTCAAGGTGAAATAGATCTCAAAGGCATGGTAAATGCACGATGTTGGGCTCTAGCGAGTTACGTTCTGACCATCAATGTGTGTCGAGACACCAATGCGTGCGATGATGTCCAACCGCTCTGCGGCCTACCATCTAGGGGCTTCGCGTTATATATCTATACCTATGAATGGTCTAATATTCATATATTTACATTGATATGCTGTAATTGCGACAGAAACAAGTCACCTAGCTAATGACGTTATCTACGCGAACCACATGCAAATCAAAAAGAAATACACACCATTTAATGCATTGACTGTAAGCATTGTCGTTGAATCACTGACCGTAATATATCTAAAGACAACCGAGATTATAAAACATTCGCAGGAATTTTCTAATGTAAATATGATAAGCGGCAACCTTTGACAATGTTCCTCACAATTTTGTTAAATCGATTGCATCAGCTTAAAAACACTGGTAAGTGTCGACGATTTAAACTTGTCAGTTGTTGCTTTGCCGTAATATCCCTCGAGAGTATTTCCCACTTAGCGGTGTTCAAAGCATTTTGTGGATACTGCGTGTCAAGCTTCATATAGCATGTCTTTTGTTAGCTACAATGCTCGTTAACGGTCATTGTCAAAGCTAACGCGCAAACGTAGTTTCTAGTATGCCAAATCTCTGTTGTTCTTCTCATAAAATTCCTTGGTCAAGACGCTGAGTAGCGCAACATGCCTGATGTCAACCATTCAATCACCTTCTTACTTTACAAGACAATGTTGACATTTATTAAGATAGCTATGTATTGAAAACATTCAAAAGTAATAACAAATGTTTGAATCCATAAAGTGCGCAAAGTGTCCAATGACGAGTTAAAAAGTTAAGTCAGAAAGGCGAAGAGTTCCAGCGCATGCCTTCATTGTCGCTGCACTAAGATCTGGCTTATCATAGCTCTGTCGATTTACACTGGGAATAGTAAGCTAGGGGATAACATTCACAAATATAGTCACGCAACTTTCGTCCCAATATCAGGGACCGTAAGTCAAGCCGGGTGGTGAGGTCCACCGTGTGACAAGATATCAAAGGCATCCATAAAGAACCTGGCGTTATTTATTCTCCATCCCGGACGACGGGTGTCTCTTAAGATCAAGTGTACATACCGACAAGGAAATTGAAATGACAACGTGATTTTCAGCCCGATCGAAAAAGCTCATGAGCAAATCCACTCACGCTGAATGGCCGAGCATAAATTTATGGCCACTATGCTAACCATCTAGCCGAACAACGTTTTATGTCGCTATGTCTCACAGAACATGTTAATAATACCGCGGAACGAGGTGCTAAGGAAATTAAAGACACAAAATATCCGACGCATGAAGAGACAGGTGTCGGAATGTGTTAACGGGAATACAAATAGGCAAACACCACAATATCGATAAGTAGCTCATATCATATACTATTGGTTTCGATTTATTTGTGTTATATACGTACATGATTATAGCTTAAATAGTTGCAACGGCAGAATGAAACTGTTTGCGTCTTGACGATTTCTTTTCCGGCAAATGTGGGTGCCTACGTAGTAAATTGTTGCATGTGACAAAATGAAGTACCCTCTGAAGTCCTCGAACGGAGGACCAAGAGGCGTATAATAATATTTTGCACACTCGATTTGCCATCCATGACATCATTCACCAATGTCTTTCTGTGACTCGTGTGTGAAATATTAAGACATACATATCGCAATAATAGTATTTTATAATGTAGATAGTAAAGCATATAACACAATCAGCGGAGGCTCCTTAGTCTAGTACGAATTGATGCGTCCAACAAATGTAGTATCGTGTCGTCACTCTTAACACTAATACTTCTGCCAACTAATTTTCATAATACAAATGGCGCTGACGATGGCGGAACCTACTCGCATTATGATGTTTCCGGTTGATCACATACCAGGCGTGTCAAATTTTGGGGCAGGGCACATATTACAGCCTCTATCGACCATTCGAAGCTCTTGTTTCGTCGTCTGCTGGAATGCAATATATCTCTCCACGACTACCCTTAGCCGTACTACATAGGCAGTTAAGTGAGATCGCCCGAAATATTTCATTGCAACATTGTCCATCAAGTTTTATCATCCAACAATCGATGTTGCTGTCTTGTAGACAACTAACTCTATGATGTAATTTACCTCTTCGACACTAGAACTGGTTGTGATTGGCATGATTTTTTCTGCACATACCCAAACGCTATGTATCCAATTACTTGCTTAAATAGCGGCTTCATCTGCCTCGTCGTAAACATTTTAGTGGTTCGGCTAAGTCCCATTTGTTGCTTGCATGCACATGCATAGTTAATGAGTGTTGGTCGGATTCTTCCGTCAAGCAATCACAGCACCGATTATCTTTGTAAATCGCCCTAAATACATTTATCACTGTCAACTTCAAAATAAGTAGTAAATTCCTTCATCGAAGGAAACACTAATTTCTGGTCATTGCTAAATTTTACCATTACATACCGGTGCATCTAATACAAACACACAGGCATATTATGGACGAAGTATCATACATAGTTTTGGTGCGTTAGTTAAGCGATAATTTTGTGAAGATAAACGTGATATTTGCCCCTATATGTATGTTAAAATGTTTGCAACAATTGCACCGCTATGGTTGATTATACACAACATGACAGGCCTCAAAAATATATCACATATTCCTTGCTAATCTGATATCAAACTTTGACTTGTTCATTGTATATCTCTCGCTATAATAAAAATTATAGCGTGACATTTTGTACGTGTTGCTTACAATGCTTCATCGGTTTGCTACGAAAAATGCTAAATGACTCTTGCTCTCAGTTGTGTCGTTTCTAACGGGAAGTGTCAGTCAATTATTGTTATTGCTATCCTTGTTTTCATAACCCACTCTTATCAACATTGGAAGCGGACTATCACATTCAATGTATGATTGTGTTTTATCTAATTAGGGTTATCTTAATTGATGATTTGACTTTGTTTTGCATAACATGCAAAGCACTTAGAAAAATGCTAAAGATCTGAATATTTGAACACTGCATGACATATTAAGATCACAGATACCCTGGGAGGGTTTAACATAGCATTGAACTCGTGTTGGTAAATGTATTATCATATTCAATTGTGTTTATGAAGAAAAGCAAAACATCATCCAATATTTATTTCGCAATGCATAAAAGAGTAACCGAATGTACTTTTCAATTAGACCGGTCATTTCGCTTGAACTCTGATCCACTGCATCAGACGCGTGGTAATATAACTTAAACCTGAGTAGGGTAGATAAAGTGGAATGATGGACGCAAGTGCATGTCCTTAGAACCTATATTTAGACTTAAGTTCGGTATAAACACGACCTTGACGGAATAGGTGCTTGTTTCTATTTGCTAGAGGCGCCATTGTAGAATCATATTGTACCAATTTTGCCTGAACATTTGCAAATCAATCCCCCTTTCTCGCCGATCAATTGTCACTCATATTAAAAGAGGTTTATGTTAACTGCACCTGACTACCTGTGTCGAAAGAACACTGAATGCGATCTCGCTCACGTACATGGGTTATATTATTAAGAATAGGTATGCTGTCGGTGCATTTGGTAGGCAGATTGCGAGCAGATTGAGTCAATGTTTGCTCCTCTAATTGCGATTGGCAAAAGCAATGACCCACTATAACAAGGAGAAGGGAACGTAGCATTTTTCGGTAAAAGCGAAAATCGTAAATAACAATGACCTGCTATCGCCTAATCAAAAGTAATGTGTCAGAGTGGCTATTTGGGCTCTGCTGCAAATTGCCATAAACGACGACACCATTTGTAGCCAGGGAAGAAACCAAGCCGTGTGGGAGAAACGTGATTAATATTTATCACTCTCGGTGCTACATTTGTTTTTAACCTGTGGGCAACTGCTGAAATATTATTTCTTACAGAAATGGTGAGTAACTTAACTCAGAAAACGGACATTTAAAGTATAACCAAGTAAACTCCTTTAATAACCTTCCCTTGTCGCTGAATCTTATGAACGATGCAGCGTTGCAATGTTGCATAGGTAAAGCCGTTTCATATGCACGACACAAATGCACGAATCAACAATGCACATTTATGCATTTGTGAACGGTGTAATCTGCTGCTTCATTGCTATCAGAGCTATTGTGTGGTTTGTTTTGTTTTTATTTTACGGTTTGTTTGTCGCTCAGTGATGAAGTCACCGCAAAACGTATTGCATCCCCGATGCGTGAGAGCATTGACAATGCGACCGACCCAGAGGAAACATGCAATGTTTTTTTATGGGTTGGCACTAACAGTATTAGATAAATTGTCGGTACGTGCGACGGCCTTTAAAAGCTGTCTTTAATAATTGCTTCATATGGCACACACTTGGCATCAAGTAATTTAATATCCCATGATTGGTACATGCCTTTGTTTCTCTAGTCATTGTATAAGTAACTCACATCTATTCGCATCACTAGTTATCACTATATCTGTTAATCATTTGCTACAGAAAAAAAATCTCTTTTGGAAACCTTTGTTTTACAAAATTTTCAATGTCCTTGCAGGGATTGCGATTTCTAGTTTGACTTTATTTAATTGTGATGATAAAGATGATGATGAGAATTAGCTTCATCTTGATTATAATGATGCTGATGGACTTTGATTGAAAAAGCCAGGTAATCACAGTTCCCACATCCCCAGGATGGGCGTAATGGTACGAATAACCATTACCATTGGTCGTTCCTAGATAATGACCCACCAGGTTTATACTTTTTTTAACCGTTTCCTTGACTAAATTAACTGGCAATGCCATGCTTGCAGCTAAAAATTGCAAACTGTCTTTTATTATCACACATATCGAATGATTCATAAGCGTAAACGCAATTTGCAATCAAATTATGGGGTGAATCTCCTTTTATGTTGACCGACTCTCACAAATAAATATATTACCCCTTTTGATTATGACAAATGAATAACTCCTTCGTATTTATAGGATCGGTTTAATTTATAACTGGTACTGAATTTTACATTTTTTATGCACAGCATGGACAAGTGTAAACGGTCTACAGTTGAAATACAAAAATCGTTGACATAAAAATACGAGTAATAGTATTATTACTGAAACTTGCCTGTTTTTCTCCCTTGCAACGATAGCTGCAATGATAATAAATTGATAACTGGAACTGAAAAGTAAGGACTACTAAATTTGTCTGGGTCCACAATTTGTGTAACAGTGATGTTTATCGTTGGATTATTTAGGCAAAATAGAACTGGGGTGATTAGAGGCGCCTTAAACAAATCTGCGGCTATAACCACTGCACTGATCAGGATTGGAAACAAAACGATAGCTGTTTAAGCAGTTCAATCACAGACATGCTTTAAAGGTATTAACGGCTTTTTTCTAGAGCCATATTCTTCTGAAGCTCTTTCGCATCGTCACATTATTTACAGGCAACATACTATCAAAGGAAATGAACAAGGTGCGGTGATGTAAGCTTGTAAACTAGCCAGTGAGTGATAGTCATATGTATTGTAGTAAGCCCCTTTTCCCAATTATTAAAGACAACTTAATAAGATAAGTAGCAACTTTGATCGAAACACTAGATTGAATTATTTCCAAGTACTATTTATGTTACGCATAATATGTTGATTAGCATTTTAAAAACCAATTCAGAGGAATATATTACTATCAACTTAATTCATAATGTATATATTTAATGCAGAATGAAGTTTATTGCAGCACTACTCCTCCAAGTGTGTCCACAATGACATTTACACATACGTATTCTTGTTTTTATTGTCTGGATTATTGTAATATGGCTTTGGTCAAACAGCTTATAATCAGAGTAATTTGTGGTAACGAGCAATTTGTCGTATAGGGCCAACCTTATTGATATCGTGAACGTGTCTAGACACGCCCCATGATCTCAACAAAGACACTTCATTTAGATACATGAGAAGTGACAATAGAGTTTCAATGATTGCACCACGATCACGTCGTTTGACGCAAAATACCAAATTACACCCTTTATATAGCGGCTATAGATACCTTATCGTCTCGCATTGACTTGTCTAACCTCGAATGTTGGCCTGCTTTTCGCACTCAAGCAATCACTGGACCACCGATTATTTTCCTTCATCACCCAATAAACTTCTGACAGTATCTTTTCATTATTTTCGACAGCGAAGTAACTAGCAATCTTTTTAGGATCCTTCATCATCGTTAACACCGAAATGTGGCCTTTGCTAAATTCAAAATGCCAATGTATCCCACATAAGTACAAAGGCAGATTGCAGAAAATGTGTCATGCAATGTTTCTGCGCATAATAAATGATAATCTTATGACGAAAAATATACTATTCCTTCTTGTGTGAATGGCAAAATTTAGGCCATAAATACAGCGCTATTGTTGGAAATATACCAAATGACATGCCCCAACAATCTTTTGCATGGCTGCAATTGAATGGTATTATGACGATTCAATGAAATATTTACTTAGTATGTTTAATGTCAAATGGCTCACTGTTACCACCAGAGTCTACACCTGCTTTGGTGCACTGCCATAGTGATAGCTCGTCTAATCGTGTTGATTTTATTTCCTAATGTCAACATTTGCATTTGATGAGGAAATGATAAGCTTCGATGCGTTAATTATATGTACAATTTTTTTTGTAAGGCTAGAAGCTATTCGGTGCAGTTGACTCTATTGTACAATAGCAGACTATTATCTATAGATGGCGAGTTGCTGTGGTACAACGTTTTCATTTCTAAAACATGCGTTTCAGATACGTATATTCTTATCTGACAGGACATGCGGACATGATGCGAATGATGAGTTATAGGGTGCAGACCGTTAACACAACTACAAAGGGTGAGGAAATCCTTTTTGCCTGATAACTGATCGCTAACATACGGCGTGTTGGGTGTCACTCTTAATAAGGAAGCTACAGTTACGCAAATGGCTAAATAACAATTATTTACCACAGGAAGCATTCAAGCATACGCGTGTGCCTTCTGTCTAATAATTGTGTGGTTTAATGTCTACTTATAAAATGCTACTAAATGGTTTTTGGAATTAGAGTTTCGTTCTACGTTTTGTTTAGTATATGCGTTTATTCCATACGCAAAGTACAACATTAAAATAAACGTACAATAATGAAAAGCTGCGCAACATTCAAACTGGCAACAAAAGACGCTGTGATATCAAGATGGTTTGAATCATAACATCAGCCATTTCGTTGTCGAATCTATCAATATAAACTTCGGAATATTTAAAGCATTCAAAGTTATTGGTACATGTATCAATGCATGTTGTTCGACTCATTTTAAATTATTTTTGCCATCTATCACATGAACTTTTTGGTCAATGGTGTATATATATCTAGGGTAAGCAGAATATCGTCCCAGTGGTGATTGGGCATTATCACAAGCACATTGTTTAATGCAACGTACCACTGCGAGGTACTCTGGCGCATCTGAACAATAATTTTCAACGTTATTATGGACAATGAAATGCTGGCCAATTAACGGCCAAGTATGCGTGCTGAATGGGAGATCGATTAATCTCCTAACAACCTTATTACATCGAATACGTAGTTTGACAAATCCAACAGAATTAACTATCACAACTGCGTATCATAGTTGAAACAACTACACAAGCATTCGAAGTGTAAAAGCATACGCATGGTAATAAGCAACCAGAGGGACCAGAGGATAATACAATTCTCAGGCATTTTCAATTGAGAAAGAGAATCTCTTATCAAAATACAGACCACACCTGGCAGCTGACTTAGACATCTCCAACAGCTTATAGATATATGCATATCTTCTACCTGGTTAATCAAAGATGCTACACGTTTTCCACATATTCAGTGCCTTATTTTGTTTTGCGACACTAAATTCCACCCGCAAAAGGAATTCGCAGCATTGCAACAAGCGTAACGCCATAAACTTAGTAGTTTTATGAAATTTAGTGCAGGGCACAGCTCACCAACATGTGGTCGTAATGACAAAAACAGTACGTAGTCATCATCGAAGCTTTATGTTAACTTTTTCGAAAACTAAGCAATCCACATCAACACGTTATACGTACCTAAACAGTATAAGGTCAAGGATTATAAATGGACATTTTTGAGTGTTCTTTATACTTAATTCCCAATGTCCCTACACTTATGAATACACTTTATGTTCGGTAAACTCATGACCTTGCCATGATAGGGATTTGTTTCTATTACCAAGAGGCGCCATTGAACAATCATATAGAACCAACTTCGCCTGAACATTTGCAAATCAAGTCCCTTTTGTTCGCCGACACATTACGCGTCGTTGTCACTCATATTAATAAGAGGCTTATGTTCACTGCCTCTGGCTAATTGTGGGGGAAAGAACACTGCATGTGATTTCGCACACGTTCATGGGGTATAATTGTAAGAATAATCATGATGTCTTTGCATTTGGAAGGCAGATTGTGCGCAGATTGAATTTTTGATTTCGCACGCCTAATGGTGAATGGTCAATGCTAAGACTGACCCATAATAAGGAATAGGGATTGTAGCTTGCTTTGGTAAAAGAGAAAATCAAAATAAGTCAGGACATGTTGTCGCATATCCAAGAGCTCGTACGCCGAAAAGAAAATTGGCAACCCATTATTGGGATAATCTCCTGTTGTAGGCTCCCATAAATACGACTAGCATTCTAATTAATAGCATTTGTTGAATTTTGAAACAAAATTCGTTAATTCCTTCCGAATGAAAGAAATACTAATACCTAGAAAAGCACTGCCATCAAAAACTTGGCTTCTTAAAAATGGACTCCGCCAAGCATAAACGCAAATGTAATCCATCAAGTGAGGCGCAGTAATAAACGACAAACTGAATATTATTGCACCTACACACCGTTATAAGGGGCATATAACTGTTACGAAGCGCTGTGTATATTGTCGGCAACAGTTCACATTCCTGAAAATACAGGTTCCCGATGTTACAGCCGTTGTCCACAGTCGTAAAAAACCATATCATTACTGATCGTCGAATCGGGCGCAGTTGAAGCAATCGATTCGCTCGCAAGATATGTTAAACCAATAATCACTATGCTTTGCATGTTTCCACAATGACTGGCCAGCGCATGAGGGTGTCATTTTTTTATAATAGCTCGTAGCACTGACTACTTTCTTTACAATCTTACTAACCAGACAGCACATATGAATGCATAGGTGAGTATTTCATTATTTACAACGGTTGTTGAATATTGGGAATTTCTGTGATAGTTTACAGTATTTCAAGTCATGTATATTATCCGTTGTGATATTCCATTTGATTGTGGTTCGATGTCTATATCCTTCATTATCTAATTGAGTAAGAAGACATAAAGTTGCTCTTCCCAGTGCTTACCTATAGCGTCCAATGAAGCAATCACACCCAGCACGCCTTCGTTTAAATAAGCTATTTGCAATTGCGCACAATGACTGATTTCACTATACTTTGCTGTTTAGTCAATGTTGCTATCAGGATTGGTTATCAATACTTCAAGGTAGCTTAGATTACACTTCATACGTTTCTGACACGAAACTCATTGTTCCACAGCGATCGACCATCTGCTACACAGGAGTAGCTATGTTAACGTCCAGCTCAACCGTAGTACAATGGTCAATTTCCTACCACATTCAAGTAAATATATGTAAAGCTTATGTACCGATGCAACTCCATGGACCAGTTGTTACAATATAAAAGGTTGTTGCATATTTTTCAAGTATAAGTGATTACAGCAAGGGCGGTTGTATTCAGGACACGACTGGTTTAAGCAAGTGCATTATATTAGAAATCAGATAAAGTTCAGGGTAAAGCTAGTTCATGCTTGCAAGTGGAGATTGACATGGTAAACC
This sequence comes from Urechis unicinctus, assembly GCA_034190875.2. Classification (NCBI taxonomy): domain Eukaryota; kingdom Metazoa; phylum Annelida; class Polychaeta; order Xenopneusta; family Urechidae; genus Urechis; species Urechis unicinctus. Next base: position 60,970,015 of record CM067354.1, read on the forward strand.
AACCAGAGCTGACTCGCATGATAAACACGGGTAGGATCGCGATTCTGTATGACCTTTTGCTCCTCCACAGGGAGCTTGCATACAAAAAAAATGACACACTAAAGAACATCAACCTGAACGCAATTAGTGCATCATACTGCTGCTTGAAGACCCAGCTAATGCCTAATTTGCCATTCTACAACCAAAAGATACAGAAGGTCGAGGTGATTGTTAAGGGTATCGCCGACCTTGTTTATACCAAGAGCATGCGTAGCTACCAGCAGTGAGATAAGGCAAAGAAGGTCTTTGTGGCAACAATAAGCGACACCCTTGTGTGGCAATAGCTGTAAAAGGCCTGGAATTGGTGGACGTGTCCCTAGGAGAGTACCTAACCAGCAAGTATGCCTCGGGCTCGTCTTGAGGACAAGTTAGGACGGCCAGCTTCCTGGCAGCGTCAAGCGCATAGCAAATGCGTCGGACGGTGTCACCACAAGTGCTGGAGGATCTCCAGGAGCAGATTCGCTGGATGGAACTCTTTCAGTACAGTTACTCAACGAGAAAGAAACGTGCCGTAGTACGCCAGCTACTAGCAGAGACCAAGCACGCAAAATGCTGCTGAAGACTAATCCACCTACTGCATATGCAGTAACAAAGCAAGCTTTATGGAAAATCTACCTGCCAATCCCGAGAACATTCCCAGACCAAATTTTGATGTGACTTGGACTAATGAAATTCACCAAGTCAATCTATTGTATCTTCCTCATGATGTCCTGAAACGCCGCACTTATAAAGTTGCCCTCACAATAGTGGACGTGGCCTCGCGCTACAGAGCCGTTGAGCTGTTTTCTACAAAATAGACAACATAGGTTGCAGGTGCACTCGAAATCATATACAAACAAGGACAACTGCATTGGCCTAAACTACCTCAGATCGACCCCGGACTGAAGCAGTGGAACAGCTGATGGCCAAACATGGGTTCTACATAAGGTATGGCCGTGTGGACGCCCATCAATACCAGGCTATTGAGGATCGTTTTACCTGCAATCTTGCTGAGGTACTCTTCGGACACCAATGCAAGGTGGACTTAAAACTTGCATCAGAAAAACGATCGACTGAGTGGGTTTCTTGGCGGCCCCTGCTGTCTCTGCAATACACAATGAGATGGCCCACTTAACTGAAATAAAACCTGAGGATGCTATAAAGGCCAAAGCAGTTAGCATCTTCCGTGGTTCGCTTCCTCTACCAGTCTGGTGATCAGGATCAGGGTCGTTATCAAGCCACTGACCCTGTGTGGTCTTGCCCAACTGGAAAGCATACAAAAATTTCCATTCAGACATATGAATGTGTATGGAAAATGACCCACGGGCACGAAAACCCAAAGGCGATAACCTTTTAGTTCATGGGGTTACACAGCCATACCAGCACTCCAAGGCTGCACTACAAGCTCTCAAAGAGCCACTTATCTTCGACCGCACGTGGCATGAGATATTTGCTAGATATACAGCCGCAGCAGCAAGGCCGGTATCTCTGTAACCTAAATGAAAGCTTCCCCAGTTCTCATGCCACGCATAAGCCAAGCTACCCGATATTCCACGCCGCGCCTAAGGCTCACGAAGACTAAGTGGGCTGTTAAGAACTAACTGCGACGGTGGGTGATGAACGTTCCTGAAGGACCACCCCTCGGAAGGAATGCTCTGATGTTCTTATGCGGCATAAAATTCTGACAAATGAACTTTAGGTCCTGAACGAAATCAAGTGTCAGCTGGCCCTGTATGTGATGCCCATGACGCACACCATCGATGGTGGAAGCAGAGCATCTGAAGCTGAGTATAGTGAGCCTGTACCCAAGGGTTTACAGCTTTACTCAGGCATTCTACCCAAGGAAATATGTGAAGAAGCAACCTGTGAGTCTATATGCTTTGCCAAAGCGTCTTGCCATAGCATCTCTTAAAACCGCGTGGAATTCTTAGTTTGAGCTAACGCGGTTGCAGCAAGTTTTGGATGGCTGTAATGCCCGTCCAATGTCCCTTGAGGCTGCAGTATATCATCGTGCAATCCATTGTTATGAATTCCAAAAGGAGCCTTCAATTGACCTGCTAAATATTCGCAACAATAGGCTGTCTTTCGACGCGGATGAAACGCAGTCTTTTCTTGGCGCATCTGTAGACGACCAGTCGTTGGTCAGTTGAAGGCACATGTAAGGCCGAAAGTTGGGGCTCAGACGCCCGTGGGTGGATGGATTGGTCTGGCGCGTCATGCTAGGATCTTTTCGTCAGTCATTCAATCAATGGGGTTAATTATCAGGCGTTGCCCACCCGGCTACTTTCGGGCGTGACCACCGACTATGACCACAGAAGGCTTATATGTCATGCTTATCTCGTCAACTGAGGACGCTGCCACAGGGGCGCTGGGTTAGTCATAAGGGGTAGTAACCATGTTAGGATCTGTGAAGAGTTGGTCAGTGATGCTATCAAAATTAATCTTGACAACAATTAATCATGCTAAAAACGCAGTTGAAGTCTAATATGTTAGTTTGCTGCCCATGCAATAATGCCTAACACATCGACCGGTGCCACGGCCGTCATTGGCATGTGAGGAGCAAAATAATTAGTGTGGGAATTGTCGAACAACGGCATTGCGGTGAGTTGTTCAGTCTTCGGCATCTGTTTTAGCGTGTTTGGTCTCTGCATATAGCCGGTGTTTAGCTGCACCTTTTCTGTTGTGTCAGGATCACACCGCATGGCGTAAAAGACTGCTGACTTAAACTAGGTTGGTTCAGGTCGATAGTGCTTGGGTTATTAGTAATGACTACTGACTGTCGCCAGACCTCATTCCTAGGGGCTCGCGTATCCTGCGATACAGATTCAGCTTACAGCCGACTATACTAGTTATGTTGGCCGTTGGACTGTACTAAAGCTTTTCCTACAGTCACACTCAAGTTGGACTTGGACTACCCCACATTTGATTGTGACACCGAAGCCAGAGATCTAGAGTCTCATTGGCAGATTGCCAGATTCAAAAGTGAATGAAACGGATATGAATGGGACGAGAGCTCTTAATGGACTATTACAATGCATTCGCTGAAAAAAGACAAATCACCAACCTTTAGCCGTAATTGAACAACGGTCAAATAGGAGGAGAGTTACTTTTGAAGTACTGCCCTGACCTAAGAATCGTAAATTCTCGCACGACGGCGCGCGCTTACAACACTAGACAATTGTTGGTGAGGCAGAATCGAGCTTCATGGAGGCCCTTTGTCAAAACGTTGGTACACAGACATAATTAGATGGGCGGCCAACCCCCTAGTGCCTATGAGGCTTGATAAGGCTATGCAGACCCAGTAGGGTTTACTGGTCCACAACCTGGCTCAGTTAGATGAGATGACTAATCGGAAACTGTTGGGAAGATGAAGGAATGGGGAAGAGCCAATGGTTGAGATTTCGAGCATGTGAGCTTTCAGCACTGCAGGACTAGTTGGATGTCCTTGGTGCGGCTCTGCTGTAAACCGGGAACATTTACGCTGCCATATCAACTGCATCAGAAAGACAATCAACATAATTCTTCACAAGGACATAACGAGCGTATCCGACGCTGTTCCGGAAGCACGGAATTACAATCGCCACCATCCACTCTGCGATTGGGCTAGCAAATTCGACCCTGGTGCAGTCTCGGTTAGATCGCAGGATGACCCGTAAAGCATTAGATACAAACTAGCTCTTTTGAACCAAGTGGAGCTTGCGCTCCCTCTTGGGTGAACACGATTGACTGTTGGTCTGTTGGGCTGATAAAAGCAGCTCATTGGTACACGTAGTGAAGAGCCTGGTCGGTACAACAGCAGCTGCCCAGGTCATATGAGTGCTTGTTTTGCGATGGAGCAATTGTAAGCTGTTAAATAGACCACGTAATCGTGTGATAAAATCTTTAGTATTAAATTTATTTCTGAAGTTGGCGCTGATATTGATTATATAACAGATGAACCTGTTTTAAATAGAACAAGTTAAGCGAGGTGGATACGTTGGTTTGCATGTTAGGAAGCTGCTTTAATATCTTTTGACCAACATTTGCAGGTGGACAAAGTTAACTTTTATGCAAACCGTTTAAGCAGAGAAGCAACATGTTCAGTTGTGTCACTTCAAATTGAACTCGACTTGTACACTTATATACACAGTATTTAACAAAAATCAACCATTCAGGCGACACTGCGATATCCTGAGCTACCTCATGCAGCCAAGCAACTGGCTGATCCAGCTCAATAATTTATGCTTGTGAAGATCACAACTCCGCTAAGAATGAGAAGGGTAAGCAAGATACTCTTAAAACAAATATCGCAAAAGGAGTAAGCACAATGGATGCTATCGATTGCACCCTTGTTTCGGTCAGCCTGGATATGGCTGTGGTAGGTGGGGAGCTGCTACCCACCATTTTGGGTTGCGCTTATTGTTATCTAGCTTAAGACAGTGGCTGTGGCCTGCGGCGGCCTCTCTTTGGCCAGGATGCTTATAGACCGCAGACTGTTGATCAGAGCTAGCAGCCGCAGTACATAAACGTACCACGTATATCAGCGAAAACATCAAGGTGATTATATTACATGCATATATATATATATATATATATATATATATATATATATATATATATATATATATATATATATATATATATATATATATATATATATATATATATATATATAGATATATATATATATATATATATATATATATATGTATATATATATATATGTATATAAATATATATATACATATATGTATATATGTACATATATCTATATTATATATATGTATGAATGTATGAATGTATATATATATATATATATATATATATATATATATATATATATATATATATATGCATACATACATATATATGTATACATATATATACGTATATATATATACATATTCATATAAATATTGGTATACATATATATATATTTATATGTGTGTGTTTGTGTGTATGTATGGGGGTGGGTGAGTGTGCGCGTGTGTGTGTGTCTGTGTGTGTGTGTGCGTGTTTGTGTGTGTGTGTGTGTGTGTGTGTATCGAGGTACCTTTCGACGAGTCAGGCATTGACATGCTTAATCCTTTGTTAGTTATCGATGCCTACGCAGTTCAGGTAGTCGGAGCTCAAAGACGTTTAAACCTCAAATCTGCGGTCGATCGCAGTACGATGAAAATATAGCCCTTTAGTCCGTGTAAGGAAGGAAACGTATATCCATATGACGTATTTCTGTATACACAGCAGCGCTTAATATCAATATCACAGGTTATGCATCATACATTAATGCCCATGAGCAACTTTGTAATCTCTATAGCAACGGGTTGGGAATGTAAGTAATGGTTGTAATGAAACGTTGCATTAAATATTCCGCTTGCGCAAGCTATTCATTCATATATATGATAATACACCATTACAGCCCGATGTGTGTGTATGGATAAATTTATTTGTAACCAATTATCTTTCAATATTTTGAAAATATATAGAATAGTGTTAATGTTATAATCATATTCTAGTGGTTTGCTTCCTCACTATTGCAAAGTAGACTCACTGCGTGCATTATACCATGCGTTGCTTATAGATTCAATCATGTCTTTCATATAACTTGGGCATTTACTTGCCAACATTAAGTCCGCGAGGTACGATGTTACAGCGCACAATGACTTTCTATGACCACGTTAAAGGCAAAACTAAATTTTCTTTCATGAGGTTAAGAGAAATAATTACCGCTAGAAGGATACCCGCCGTTGCCGAAAAGATGTAGGTATTGGCACCTTGCTTGGTCACAGCCGTGCTAGTCAACCCTCATCCATGCCTAACTCCTCTCTAATCCCCGCAAACACCTTACACTGATTCCCACTCACCAATGAGTCCCTTGATGCGACCTAATAGAAATCCCAGCCTGGCTAACCCACTATAATCTAAGCTGTCTCTTCACCTTAACATTTGCCGTGGCCCAAATCTAATTCCCACGCCCTAACTCCCGTAATACTTTCTTACCCGTAAGATATCAACTGGATGATGCGTAATCCGACCTGACTTTAATGATGTTATACAGATGGTACTGCACATGCCGTCAATGCTTTCCTGGTGTTATAAATATGCTACGTTTAGACTTATAAAACATTACACGCGTTTTTTGGTCGATATTATTCAGCGGCACATACGTGTAGTTAATTGACCTTTGAAATATTTGAGGGTGCGAAATCTAAAATATGATTTCATTTGAACACAATTTGTATTGAGAACCGTACCATTCAGTGCTTAAATATTGCATTCATCCGCTTTGAACCGCAGTCAGGATTTACAAATTATGGCCGTAGATGCTATGTTATTGTGATAGCTGAAGGGATATATTCTTGCCCTCTGATGCACTAGAATAAATGGCCATTGACACACAAGCTTTTAGCGCTGTTGTTTGCTACGATTTAACAGGAAATGCTAAGAAAACCCAACAATGATTATTTTGCAATTTGCGATAAAATTTGAAGTTGATTGAGATGTTGATTGTTAACTTCGAATCATTGTACTTAAATATCATGTAGCATAAATAAATTTACCGGTGCTATTGCTAAACTTTATTGGCTGTAAGTTTGGCACGTGTCCTCTTTTAGAGCAAGTGGACCACTTCAAATTTGCTCCAATATATCATCCGAAAGAGATTGATTGTTCAGTCCTAAAAACATTAAACTATGACTATTGTAAGGTTAAAAGTAATGCTTATGGATATTCTCGGAAAAAAGGAATTTGGATATTGTTGGAATTGTTAGTATAATCAGACCTTTTCGGTAGACTTGGCATTATGAAACATTATCATGGCGCTTTTATAGAGGTTACCCGGAATAAATTACGACATTTTTATTCAACTAGCCCGTCGCGCACTCCTTACATATTTAAACATGACAGCTGTCATGATCACACGATGATTGTGTAGACCTTTTAAGTACTAGTTTGATAAGATGACCGAGGTTTAATAAACGCGTTTGTTTTGTGAACGGTGTGTACATTCCAAAAGAGTCGTCAATTTCAAATGACCTCATATTTAGAAGTGAATGAACAAGCCAAAGAGTCAATTCCGAATGTCATACACACGAGGAAGCGCAGACGTCATGTTACTAGTATAAGACAAATGGGTGCAACCGTGGCATATGCACCACGAACCGTCGCAGGTATGACGTGAAGGTCGAGCAAGATTATTTGTCAACGAAATTGAACGAAGTTTGGTTAATGTGATTATAACAAATCGGTCCCTAAAAACTATACAATTGTAGCGTGGGGTGTGATCATTATGTATTTGCCTGCATATGATGCTGTGATACAAATTGGCCGCGTGTTCTGCCACCGGTACAATCACTGTACAATCACTCATTTACGTGCATTGCACTGATAAATCATTTGACCATAATCGACGGAACAAATCGACATCTTACATCGTAGTATGCGGCCTAAAATACCGCTGGGTATTACCTTTAATTTAAACCGACTGAATATCCGAGAATATGAATGCACACTTCAGGTTATTAAATAAAATAACATTCCCTTATTTTCGAAATTTATCCCTTTTGAAATGCTACTTGATACATTACGACGAGGAGCAGCAAAATGGTTGCTGTCCCGCTTCCTGGCATTTTTGTGCCATTATTCAAAATCTGTACGATTATTTCATAAGATATAATTTAATCTCTTATGTGCGCGGCACTCAGTTTTATAGCCATGAGGTTCATTATGTTCAGGGTATATAAACGGAAACATCGGATACGTAGCAATAAATTATTCGACGTTTGATGAAATCACGAGAACGCTCTCTTGGCTTCAAAACTAATAAGTGGTAGCTAATATGCCATGTAACATTAAACCCTTGCATCGCTATCGGAATTGACAGGAATATGTTATTTGGACTTATTTTTTTGATTTCACATCATAATCATTAATCATTTTTCTTGAATAATTTAAGTTATTATTCGAAAGTGTTCATGTCGATTTTGGTGTTGGCCATGTAGTTGTCATTTCTCATGCAAACATCCATCTTGGGTGAGCTATTAAATCTTAACCCAAACATCTGACCAAAACTTGTTTGTCTAATTTACTGCGTCACGAGATCCCAGTGTACATGACTCCGAGCCCCTTGTCTACGAATATAGCTGAATACCTTTTCTCCTCCATTTGTTACACCTATGTTCTTGACGCTATAACGGAAATTCAATTCATTGCTGCTATCGTGCTCGTCCGGATAATATAAACTTTGATCGGAACAAGTGACACCGAATGGGATATGTCATGTTACATTGCATAATTTGTTCCGGCATTACATAGGAACATTGCTGATTAGAAAAAAAAAAATTGCATTCCCTCCCGGAGCACAAACTCAAAGGGGCAAGGATAACGATGTACGGACTGCGCGTGAAGTTCAAAGGCTTGACATTGATACTGCTACAAATGCAATTGAACGGGTTGCATTAGCAATAAAGCCTCCAAATATATCAGCACCGACCAATCAAAACTGGCGGAAGCGAGTGGCGCTGAACATGGATGCTTCTGCTGTAATTAGATTTAGTTGTTCCAAATGTATTGCACTGGAATGCAATTATCTGGAGTTTAAGGCTATGTTATTATCAGTTGGAACAAGAGTGAAATAACACGAATGTTTTTGCACAGATCTAAGTATTGTTTTTACCAGATCTGACACTGATAATGTCTCAACTACTGCAGTACGTTGAGACTTCTCAATAGATAAACGATTAAAACCAACACACAATTTACCGCATTGTGTTTATCTCCAGCGAGATTGTTTTTTTAACGTCATTTAGATAGAGATCGCTGTAACTCTTGATATTCCAATTCAAGTGGAATCAGCTCACATGCATACATAAACCTGTGTTACCTGTGATTTTAGCTTTTGCTTGAACTATAACATAATATTCGGATGAAATCCTGAATAATTGATTGACATTGTGTTGACATAGATGTGTATCGATTATTTCTACCTGGAAAGATGTGAAATTATCTGTTGATTATTTAGGTTTCCCTTATTTGTACAGGATAACGTTGGTGCAACTTATATGGTATAACGCAATAATTTTACTCTGCAAGGAGGGTTATAATTTGTATCATGGCACCTTTCCCAACCACAAAGTGACAAGGAAAGTTCCCATGCCACCCGATATCGCTTAGCTTGTTGTCCGCATCAGGCCAGGTATAATTACGCTAGCTACAATTTCAACGTCATGGATGTTGTTATGTTTATTACGGTGAATGCTTTGAAAAGTCGTGTTATTGGAAATAACACTATCAAGAAAAATATCCACACGTCGTCCCAGGATACTATATATCGCATGCGTGAATTTCGCGAGCTATTTTTTTGCAGATGAGATAAACATATGTGCCATGCATATAATACCTACACCCAGCACAAATCGCATGCTATTTATTAAAAAACAAAGCTAGCTATTGTTTGACACTTATGAGCCTGGTCAAATCGAAAGCCTCAGTGCGTCGTTTGTCGTGATACATATTGCGACAGGTATTATTATTGGCTACTGCTGTACATACAGGCGATTTCATGCAACCACAATCTTGAGTGTAGTGCGTAAAATTCAATTCAACAAAGCAGCTGATACATACGGTTTTAAGAAACCATGTCCTTTAATATCAATAATAACAAAATAACAGCAAATACCAAAAGCACTAGCGAGTGAAGTATATGATCATTACCTCAAAGTAAGAATCGTCAGAGCCTCATTACCACTTACGAGAATATTAAGTTGTTTGTCGATAATCGAACCAGTGGGCATATTAACGGCTGTCCGCTCGATCTTGGAAAGTTTCAATCACCAGCTATTATAATCTATCGATATTGCAGCAGTGCCATAGTCCCTGTGCCATAGCAACATATATCTACCCCACAATACCTCACATAAGCCCGCTAGGCCCATCTACTTGCACCTTCTCTATATGTATATTTTGTTGTGGAACACGTGAAATGGACGTACCGCTCCAATACATTTTGTTAAGTTAATTTACTACTGCATGGTTTAAGTAACTTACTTTGCAAACTTTGAATGTTCTTTTTCAGAAGATTAACTCGGCGTGGCAATGGTGATCCCCCCTTTGCGTTCATCAAATAACAATCCATAGTTCTCTTCAGCGTAATATTTTCGACCTGAAGTTTAAACAATATATAATTTCACAAATCCAAATACAAGAGCAGACGACTGCATTGTAGTCAACCCGCGATTAATCCATAAGACGAGGGACCAGGTTCGTGTGCCCGGAGGATTGAGTCAGTGAATGAGTAAGTGAGTGATTGAGTGAGTGATCGAGTGTTTGAATGAGTGAGTTAGTGAGTGAGTGAGTGAGTGAGTGAGTGAGTGATGAGGAGGCCCGTAGGGAAATTCCCTTTATAGTATTTCCACTAGGTACAGGTCCAACAGCCCCGCATCATCAATTCGCACCTGAATCGGTCGTTTTGGGAAATCATTGTCTTTGACGACGGACACGGCAATATATGAGTTTTCAATAGCAGTTGACACTCATAAACTACGTAAGTTTAGCGACATCACAAAGGATTCACATGAATTTTATCCTTATAATTACGTTTGACACGGTATCGGAAGGTTTCACTTGCAACTGACCTATTAAGTAAAAGTTTTATGTCACAATCGTAATGCCATAGAGACCCACATCTCGTGTATAGTAATACCTATGACATCAGTGGTGAAGGTCATGGTATCAGTGTCAATCTTCATTTATTGTGACTGAGCTATATGAAAAGGTAGGGTCGAACAGCGATGGTTGAACGGCGTGTTATGCGTTGATGCATGCTAGATTGGGCATATAAACTTCCAAATATGTATTGGAAATGACGCATTAAACTTGAGGTTACTACAGTAGCTTATGGTTGGTTTCGATCCGCGATAGTTGACCGGCGTGATATGCGTTGATGATAGCTTGAGCATATAATCTTTAAAACATGTATTAGAAATGACGAATTAACATTTGCGCTACTGCAGTATTTCATTTCTGTTAGCAGCTGCGATCTCATGGAATACTATATTGTCCGTAGTAGTAGGCGCAGTTCTCTGGCGAGACTGCGTCAGGAATACCTACACTGAAGGTTATTAAGTTGACCAATGGATTAGAAATGTAATTGCATGCAGCACAAAATTTTACAAATATCATTCAACGAAATTATTCTGCTATGCAAATTGAGAAGGTCAATTGATTGAATGGTACAACCTCTCAAATTCATACATGCAAAACATATTAACACGCAAATTATCAATTTTATCCTAATGAAAGTTGTTCCCTTTTAACGACCCAATTATAGACGCCAGATGGTGTCGTTTGTATGTTTACGACATTTACTTGCGCACATTCCCAAATATTGACCACCTAGAGGTCGTCTTATTGGGCAACTGATGGCCACAGCACCGATAAAGCGCCAAATATATACGCCAAAAGAACTATATTAAAGCCCACCCTGTCGACATTGACGAGCAGTGAGTAAGAATGCTTCTCACTCTATCTAATCAGTATAATAAAAGTCAAAGGATATATATTTTCTTATATTTTATATTAACACAATACCTTTGGAGTCTTTAACCACTCTTAACAGACCACAGTGATTTCTTGCTGATTGCCAGATAATTGGCAAAAAAGTGCACAGGTGTTTAGTAACATGTACCTTGGCAGATTAGTCGGCTGGAATTGAGATTGCAGTAGTTCATTCCGTGTGATGAACAATCAGTTACAGAAATACAAGACATATGCTACCTGCTTTTACGTCCCACTTTATCTCATAGAATAGAGAATAGCTCCCGTTGGCCATGGAACACGCTCTGTCGATTACATGCCTAGCCTCAGTCTGTGTCACAAATACAGGCAATTATTGATGGTGCACTCAATCAGCTTGAATTATAATTGTGCTGATTTGTCAACGGATCGCTAGTCCAAACTGTAGCATGCACAGTGGCAATGATTGCTGTAACATGTGCTCCTGGTCCTAATGAATTGTACTAATCACGTATCACCGGAACAGTTGCGATACAAGAGCCTGATTTACAAACTCCTGCTTAAGGTACGAAAAGAGCACACGAAAGAAAGATTATAAATGCGTATGCACCATTAACCGGCTGAATAGGAGAATGACTGCAGTCGTATTCTTCAATTTATAGCATACACAAACATAGTATTGAGCTGTATACCAAGACGAGGTATTCTTACCCACCCAAGAATGTCCTTGAGTGTGAGACATGGCAGGAACACTACACGAACTCCGCTACGCACCGACGCGCTCATAACAAGCAAAACGTGAGCCCATCCCTGTGTACATAATGTCTAAAAACGTGTCTAAGTGAAATTACTTAAGCGCGCATTAAACACAGCCCAGCATAATAGATACAAATTTTAAAAAGAAAGTGTAAACATAACTTTTGCGAGGTGGATGCCATAGTTGTCAAATTGTTTGCTAAAATGCAACGTGATGTCAGGAACCTTCTACGTTTGCCTATTCCGGAAGCAGTAACGAGACACTTGCTCAAGTTTGCGCGTCAAATAATGTGAATGTTTGATCAAATTATTTCCTAGAAAATGTTTACAGCAGTGCCGAGTCTTCTGCAACAAGTTTCGAAGCCATTCGGAGCGAAAAAGACGGATGAACATCATGAGCAATTGATACATTCCATAGAGATTAGTCGTTGAACGTTCCCAAGTCCCTCATCGCCGATCACATTTTGTCCTAAAGGATGAACACCAACAGATTTACTGAACACTTGGAAAAGAAATTCAGTCCTCAGGGGGATTGTATTGATCTTCGGAAAGCCAAAGCTTGCAGTGGCAATGAATACAGCACCGTGATTAGCCTTACAACTAGTTCCTAAGATTAATGGGATACAAAACATGGCCGCTCAACAGATTGAGAAGTCATGGGCATAAAGAAACTGTGAGGCTCAGGGGGGCTGGTAGACATAGTTGAAATTGTCATGGTTGATACTGCTTGACGTCAAGTCGCAAATGGTTGCTCTTTTTACTTATATCTACCTGCAGGAAAACAAGCCTGCAATCATCAAGACGACGACTAAAGGGGGCAACTGCTTGCGGTTAATTTTTTTCAATCCGCTTTGAACTAATAAAGAAAGGCCGTCAAAGTACATTTATTGACACCCTAGACCGGAAGGGCACCGACACCGCCATTACAATATCCCGAATCACACTGGTCAAACAGCCAAAGAGACCTGCCCTGAACGTCGTTAGCTGGAACTGGAGAATCGTCTCACACCGAGAGCGAAAACATTTGTATGGCAGATACCTGCCTCTGCGGCATCTCCATGGAAACCTGCATGCATACCGGCCCGTGTGTCTGGGAGTAGAGCAGAGATGTTAGAGTTGAGGCAAGACATGGTTACCTTTAAGAATCGCAAGAACTAAAGAACACCACTCGGCAAAGCAGAAATATCAATTAGTCGCCAATGGGTCTTCCTGTTACCAAAACATGATACGATCGGCGCCCTGGCTTTATGCTCGAATGCTGCAACTTATAATCACTCGTATTCTCATATCAAATGTGTCCAATGCATCCAAACAATCTTGAATTGTGTGTCAATTTCCGCAGCAAAGCACCAAGGCTATATAAGGACAATTGCGAAGGCATTTGTCGCTCGATATTTGCCAGTGTTATCATTATGTGTAAATAGGCAGGCACCAATGACACATCATGATGAGTGCGTAGATATCTAGCTTAAGCGCTTCGTGTTTGCAGGGAATATATAAACGGAAGCTCTACTTATTGCTGCCAATATACGTTACAGGGTTAAATTCATAAATTAGCGGAATGAAAGTGAAATTGAAAGACCAAAATGTAATATCCCAGCATTATTGACATAATGAATGACTACGTTTAATTAGTTGTGATAGCATTCGCCGGATGGCGCTGAAGTCGGTTCAGTTTCGTTAAGTTCGAGAATAAACACGTGTAAAACTTCGTGGATCAGTTATGTGATTGCTATATAACAGAACTTCACACAAAACATATTGAATCGTATTATCTGTTTTTTACGCTGTAAAGGAGCATGTTTACGGGACAAAAAGTATTTCCTTTCTTTGCGCTAACTTCAATCGACTGGGTAAAGACGATCGGATCGGTTGCAAAAGATCATAGGCCAAACTTCGAAGGTACCCATTGGTATCCCTGTAGAAGTGCGGTTAATTGAATTGGGCCTATATCATTTCTATTTGCAGCGTGATCAGGTTGCTTTTCTGGTAGCACATCCCATCAATGATTTTGCTTGCTTCTGAAAGGATCTAGACCGGGCGGTTATAGTGAATATTTGATTACCATCGCATGAAAGCCTTTAGTGTCATATATTGAAAAGGGGGATGTGCATTATGATTAGTATTCTGTTGACTAGCTGACCAAATACGGAATATTTTTCCTTCCCTTCCCAATAATTCATGCTTGTTTAACAACAAGTCGCTGCTTTGTGGTAATCATTACCTTCATACAAAGCAACTCTGAAATCAAGACTGAACATATTTCATGTGTTTTTTTTATCAGCAACATAAACTTAACAAATTGTTCCGCATAGAAAAGAGAGTTTTCAAAGCTCAAATAGGAGGCCAACAGAGATTTTTCTCGTTGCATAAGTTGTATTGACAATAGAATGGCTGTATGATCCGTTTATACCTATACATGCTTGTATTAATATTTGTTCTCGTAGCAGTAAAAAGATGCCCAGGTTATCGGAATGATGCAGGCGATTGCTCGGGTACGGTTGTAAAAGAGAATTGGACTTGCATCTGGTATGCCAAACATTCTGATTCAAATATAATTTTCACTTACATTCCTACAAACAAACAGACAAACATGTTTTCCTCAGGCAGAAGACTCGAGTGAACCCTCTTAGCGAAGCTATAAACTATCTGTATATACTACAAGCTACCGACCTCGGACAGCTTGTGTGTCGATAAAAATGACAGAGGCTCGTCGTGGGTTAAACATACTGATTTTTTAGGCATAGCAAGTTGGATAATGTCATTATGTTGATTGATATTATGATTTTGCGCATGGATGGTATTACATCATAGTGCCCAGTGCCTCAATCAAGTTTTTGTTCTAATCACAAGTATCATCACCGACTCCTGCATGATCATAGTCTTTATCGTCGCTACCGCCGGGATGGACTTTTGACTTTCTGAGCAAATTGCCCCTCATCATTAGCAACGAATCATTCTTATTGGAATCATGCATTGTGCGATAGCTCAACACAGAATGTATGAATAACGGATCTGGCTATGTCATAAAGGCATTTCACAAGTTTCTTGAGTTCAAATGTATTCACTATTGCAAATCGAAATGTGGACACAGTCATTTAACCCAATACACAGTTGGAAGATCTTTTTGTTCGACATTATGTAGTAAATATTGTATCTGCAGCAATATGAGGCATTACGGTCACCGCAAAATGAGTGCACTTGCACTTTTGGCTATGAAAACACACCAGCAAGTATTTTGAGCAACGTCACTTTGGTAACGATAAATATAATTCATTCGGATGGAAAATTGAAGTGCCCTATAGAAAATAACCTATTCAGGTCACGGCTGTCGGGGTCTTTCGATCCAACAATAACGGCTGAGCAATCTCGTTCCAGCGAGCTTTGCAGTAGATGTGACAAGATAATTAATATGAGGACTGCTCCAAACTGCTCCGCGTCAGAAATGATACGTTCTCAAAGGCGGTGCAAAAATACGACAGCCTTCACTATTCGAAGGCTACTCAAGTTTCTTCCTGGTATGAGAGCTAATCGATTGACCAGATCTTCATATTAAAGTTAAATTGCAAGTGATTCATTTTATATAAGTTGTTAGATAATGTACGCCGACTTGTGTATTTAAACATTTGTACTGCCTTGTGAACATCCCCCTGAAACATTCAATCGACTTTGGTTCATTGATAATTATTATTATTAACACAACGCTGAGAGGTATCCCGATTTACTTGTTGTTTTTGCGCAACTCATTGCATGTTATTATATTGTGCCTTTCGAAGGAAGGAATACTAGCTACTATAGATGTCTTGTTTCTCCGGTTCGGCCTTTAATGGTTGTTCAAACAAAAAGTTTGGGTTCATATCGTAAACGACGCAACTCATTACAATACAAGATAGCGTCGACATTTTCATTGAATCATTATTTCATGATGCTATGAATAGTCTCCAAATGTGAATTTTGCCATGCCGTCCTTTTCGATTAGAAATACTACCAACCTCCCATTATTTAATTATTACTCGACACTCCTTTGCCTTTCGAAACAAACATCCTGCACATTTTATATTTTGTCCATGAAATACAGCATGCAACAATGATATACTTATAAGGAATGTTCTGATATCGAAGCGCGTTGCCCGATTCGCAACCAAACACCTTATTCATAGATATTCCTACTTGCCCCATTTCTCTTGCTTGATATAATGGTTTGTACATGAGCATTGAAAAAAGAATGCATGCTAATTTAATTAGCTATATTGCCATCGGTGGCTGGGACTAAATGTAATAACAATGCCATGAGTAATATCAGAATGGGTTTTCACCAAAAATATCTATCAATTTTGTACAATATTATAGATGACATCTTTATTTGCTTTGTTAGTTGCATAAATAACGAAATAATACAGCGGTACACAAATGTTTTATGAGCATTGACGAACTGAATGAAACCCTGAATAGTCAAATTTGGAATCTTGCCATTGCATTCACATGATATTATGACATCGCCTTTCTACAGAATGCCTAGCAGCTGATAACGAGTCGATGGATACTGCTAGTGTGGTTCCTCTGTCGATTAACCACAGCGCAGAGTCGCCATGCATAATTCTTTGACGCTGACTAGGGGCGCCACCTTCAATATTGCGAAAATTGTATATTTGGAGGTTAATGACCAGTTGTAATGTAGCTGCGTCCAACGTGGCAAATCTGGTGATAAAAATGTTTTGTGAATTGTATTTTTCACTCCCAGTATATTTATTAACGCAGCATATATACTGAATTAAAAGGGATATTTTCCTCATTCATCGAGCTTCGTTCTAGGCTGCTATCTGTATTTCGAGTTTAGACAACTTGTGTGACATGTCTCTGAACCTATATTTTTATACATCGAATGTAGCATGTAGTGTTACGCTGATATTGCCATTCACTAAAGCAGTATTTCGTCTTTGCTTATTTTAATGCCTTGTTTCTATGCCTAACAGTGGATCCTTCAGTGATTTCATGTTTATATTAAGCTATTGTGAACAATCGGAAGTGTTTCCCGACTTAACGGTTTATTTGGTCTGAAGCTCGATCGATATTCTCCTTGCTGTGCTTACAACGCAACATTGTCGAAATGCCATGTTTGCCGGGTGTTTCCATTATGCATTGGACAGAAGTTCACACGTCTGCTTTATATAGAATAATAATATATTTTGGACCATTCTGAATCATTCAATCAGAAAATATACGATTTGTCCTAAAAGTCTGGTCACGAACGCTTGTCGTACGTACCTTCCTTTGATGAATTATCACAGTAGAGTGATGCGATGAGCGTCACAATCCAAGGATTGTGCACATAAAACCAAGACGTGTATCTGAATACATAAACACAATTAAGTTGTTTATGAATATCTGTGCAGTAGTTGCTGTCGGTGGACCTTTTGTCGTTCAGACCTACTTCGATGCGTATACCTAATATTTTTGTATGGCGCTTACTGGTATGATTATTTAATGCTAAGTAGCCCATGCTGGACATTGTATATCTAGCTCAATTTGACATAAGCACGCAAACGATCCGCAGTAATATAATGAACAATTAACATAACCTCGAGATGTTGTAAAATTGATTTGGTGAACAATGAGTACCATTTCAGTGCTGCTGAAAGTCCACAATGTATGATATGACGCAATAAAATATGACCTGTTAATTCGGACGATTAACGCTTGTCAACAAGCACGGCTCCAAGCCTGAATGATGAAGGCCCAAACTTGGCGACCTCCTCCTGTATGCTCTTCAATGCACGAAGTACGTATATTTATATTCTGATTGGTTATTAATCAAATGCCTTTTATTAATGTGGTTTTACATGGGGACTCGATTGATCAACAAATAACATGAGTAGGAGAGAATAAATTGAGAGGGAAGCGGTCATAGAAACATTAAAATAATTTACTGGGCTTGCATTCGAATTTGTGGACTGTTGAATATGTGGCAGGAATAAACTATATCATGGTATGCATTCCTGACAGGAAAATAGATGTTCTGGTTGGGCAGATTCATGATATCAAGTTGCGTCATTAATTATGATGATGGTAATTGTCGAAAGTAAAAATGACAATATTCCAGGCCTGATATATATATATATATATATAATTATATAACTATATATATATATAATATATATATAATATTATATATATATATATATATATATATATATATATATATATATATATATATATTAGCACGAACGACCTTTAGTGGACAAACCGCCAACCTTTCGTAGACTTGGGTCAACGAAAGGATATACCAATATGTCCACATAAAGTCAACGCACTTTTTGTTTAAAAATAATTAAAAATATTTTGGTTTGACCATTCCAATATGATAGTCTAATGTTAGTAACGTACAAAAATAATTTTTCACGGGTGATTTCTTTGGATATTGAATATAATAGCGAAATAAAATTTTAACAACTAACCATTCGTTGACATAACCCGCAAACCTCAATATCTTCCATACAACTGTATATACTTCGACCCAAATTTCCGAAATAATGTTTAATCATGTGTATTGGATATGTTTATTTGAAAAATTAAGATATTTGATTTTTTTTTAAATTTCATTTCCGAAATCTTTATTTTTCTCCTTATTCATCAATCTACAACATTGAATTAGATCGTGAAATGCTACCAATGGTTCATAATGATCACATCTACAACAAATATTATGTTTCTAATCCATGATGACCGAAAATTATTTAAAAATTTCCGTATTCGCAAATGTTCGAAAATGTATATGGGCACGAAAGGTTGGATTTATACGTATAATTTAGTGTCTTGACCTTTCGTGGACGACCTTTCGAGGACCAAAAGTATATACCAGGAATAAAAGTGACAAAAAGGTTTTTATCATTCAAAAAACTATTTCATTGTATCAATTAAAATATGCCTCTTCGCATATGGAAATCATAGGCTCGGCAGCAGTGACTGAGGGAGCAAGGAGTATTAATTCGTCAGCATATCCAAATGCACCCATAAAAATGGTGACCGACATGACAACCAACATTACTGCTTTCAAGACGATTATGCAGTTCATCGATGTAAATACAGAAAAGAGTCGGCGATAACACACCGCACTGCTTAATGCCATTACTGCATTGGAATGCCGCAGACACATTAGAGCCCCATTTAACTAACAACGATTGGTTGAAATACATATAAAGGAGCAACTTTACAATAGCAGGACACAAACCTCTACATATCAATAATTGAAAAAATTTAACATAATTTACCCTATCAAATGCCTTCGATGCGTCTAGCATCACAACATAACATGGTGATTTTTGATTGACATACAAATCTTTAACTTCTTGAACGACATAGATACACTGAGAAGTGGAATGGTCTAAACCAAAATAGAGGTGACTGGTGCTTAAAACATTTGAATACTTTGACAAAATAACGTTATCCAAAACCTTGCCTACAACACTACTCAGCGCTATCGAACGATAGTTATTGCTGTTGCTTGCCGATTTCTTTTTGTTTTTCAGTAACGGAACAATAATCGACTTTGTCATTTCAACTGGAGTGAATGAATGAACAATCATTGATTTGAACAACAATGATAAATATGTGAACAATTCACGAGTGCCATTTATAATATGGTCCGAATTTACATTTTCATTAATGTCAGCCTTATGGGCCTTAATTTTCTCCAGGGCTGCCGTGATATCACTGACTGAAATATAATGATCAGATTCGCATTTGCCTGAATTACATCTATGCTCAACTTGGTCATTCAGAACCATTCTTAATCGTTCATGATAATCAACATTATATGACACACTATTTAACAATTTTTTGTATTTGGTAGAGAACAATTCACGATTACCCGTCTCACCTCTCACATTATCTACAACTGCTGGCACAACACGTGACTTACCACTTCTTTTCTTAACCTCAGACCAGAAATCACGGCTTCTATCGGTTTTTAAAGCTTCCGCCATGCGTTCTACCGACAACTTGTCCTGATTCCTGACAACCCACCTCGAAATTCTTTTATATTCGCGTTTGGTCTGTATCATTATCTCCTTCACCCCACAATTGGCCTTCCGCTGTTGACCCATAAATGATGCCAAAATATTGACTGCTCCTTATTAGGATTGACTAGGGTTTTCCAGCCTGTCTTTGACTTTCTACTTACAGAAGGAATAGCCTTTTGTGCCGCTAATATACATGCGTTAAGGATTGCTTCGTGATAATAAATAATTGCGTCGGTATGGTCAGTGCAGTGCGCGTCATTACATTCCAGTGCTTCGTATGACAACTCTATATCAGCAAGTAAATCATTGAGTTGACCTTTGAACGCCTCAATGTTAGATGCATTTGCACATTTCCAGGAATGCAAAGTATGCAATACTTTGCCCTGCTTGGACACATATTCAACAGGAATATCTAAGGCTCTAAAATTACTGGACTGTGGTCTGACAGGTTATGACCTTCATGTAAGCAATGATAATCGGTAATGCAGTGGAACATATTATCCGAAACAATAAAGTCGTTAATACAAGACGTAACAAACGACAAAGAATTTTCACAAGTATAATTCACAGTTGAACATTAGCTCAATACTTCCAATTTCATACTTTCGACCTCACAAAATGTCTCAAGCAGCATAGTGTGTCTTGTGTTATCTTTGCTTAGGTCAGTATTAAAATCACCAACTATGACAACATATTCAACATCATTCTTAAGCGCTATTAACGACCTTGTCTCGGTCAACACATCTCGATACAATTCTACATTAATTGTACAGACAAATATATCCCACCCGGCAACCAATGATCCAGCTGCGGTTAGGGTCGCCACGACCAATATAATTTCAGTCAACGGCATATGCAGATTGATTGATAAGTCGCCAGCAGCAGTTTAGCATGCTTGGATTCTGCTTGTAACTGGCGTACTGCGGCACGTTCCCTCTTTGTTGGGGTCACAAAATTCTCACGCAGGGCGTCTGCTAATGAGTCACGGTCCTCGGTGTGTAAGAGCAGCATCCAGCGCGTCTCTTCACTTAGGTCATTTAGCACAGAGTTGTACTTTTGGGTGAAGACCCAGATACTTCGCTGCGCATGGCAGCCGCTAAAAACAAGTTTGGATAACATTTCTTTCCTTATGGTTAGGGCCTTCACCCCACTCCCATGGCCGCGACTGATAGGCCTCATTGAAATAGATAGTAGGGCAGAGGATCACAATATGGTCAAAGGCACTGAAGAAGGGCCTCTTAAGAAGTATAAGCATGAAGAGGGTTTTCATCATCCTTTCTTCCCACAAACGATAGCCGAACAAGCATTTGCTTGGGTAGGATCGACAGTCAGTTGCAGCTTGCAGTTTGTTTGTGTATAAAAGAACCAACTATATTGTTGATTTATATGGAGAAGTTAAGATCGCAGCCAATTCACTGTCGCGACGATCGTCAGCAGCTAGTCAATCTAATCCGATTCGGCCCAATTTAACACAACACTTCCCGCCTAGACAATGGAAACCTCTGTATACTAGAAATATAGTGATTGTTAGTCCCGCACACTAGGGATTAAAATTTCAACTCATTCAGTGAAGATAGTTGTGAGTTGATCATTGATAACTGCTTGTACCTGTACAACAGTCATATATTTACAACAACAATATAATACACTGATTTGAGTTTCCTTGTTTAAAAGTATTTTTCATGTATTTTATTAGAACCTTGCTTATATTAACCATTACATCTGTGTATTTTGTTGTGGTACAGAAATGCATATAAATTCGACAAGCCTGGCATTCAAATTTTTTTACACTGGCAAAGTGCAAAAGTACTCCAAGAATATTACGCGACGAACATATATTGCATATGCTATATTTTAACATTTATTGTTACTTTGAGTGTGTGGTAACATATTACCTACATAATATATTTATGTGTAAATGAATGCTAAAATTTGCAATGAACTTTTAACTCGTCAAGACATTTATTAAGATTAGCTTGACTGGAAACAAGAAAAACTAAGCATCTTTGTATTTTGAGGTTCTGCAGAAAAGTTAAAAGATGCACATCAGGCTTATTGGATCGTGTGACTCGCGCAAAAAGCAGCGTACGTCATAAGCATGTATTAAACAGAGGTTAAATTTTTGCAATTGCGGCATTTCCTACCAGCTGTTATGTGACGCATATAACCCGCCACACAAGCGTCATCGTATGGGAGGTGTTTCAAAACGTCTGAGTGATGCCCGTCATTAACAATATGATACTCTGTTCATGTCAAATATTTGAAGCTGTCATAACCAAACGTATGATACCGGAATAAACTTTGAAAGGCGATGCGTTGTTTCAAAGTGACAAGAGGTACAACCGTTTTTTTTGCGTGAAGATAAGTGACTATCATGTATTGCGTATACCGATGGCATGCGAATACTACACAAGACGAGTCTGCGCAGCAATACTGTGACGGTGACAGCAATATCTGTCACGCCATTATACCGTTGTAAATGCAAGCTGTTGCAAAGTGTGGATGCATTAGACAAGGTAAGTAGAAATCTGTATGGAAATTATGTATGATGTTTCCCGTATCCTCTTAACCTAGAATTAGGTTATGCTTGCAAAACAATTGATCGTAATTCGTTGTATTTGCGATAATTTTCTTGAAGCAACACGTGACACAACAGAGTGTTGCCTTCTATGTATCGAATACATTCCAAAGTAATTAAAAATGTGCGAATCCATAAAGTGCGCACAGTGTCCAATGACGAGTTATATATTTGAGTGCACGAGCCTCTTGAGTTATATCGCTATCCACGAGCTTATGTTGAATGCAATCACATGTGTCGATGTCAATGTGGCTAAATCACGCTGATGACCACAGTTTATTGTCTCTATGAGTTAGCATTGGCATGAAAACAATTCGGCACCTGCACCCGTTTTGACAAGTGTTTGCTCAGGAAAAACGCTACGAATCAAAATTGTACCTTTTGCTTAGGTGTATAGCAGCTACATGGTTGATAAATCGAGAGCAAATGGGCGTCATGAACATGGGGGCAAGTGGCACATGCGGCAAAGATCTTGTCCCATATACACAGGGAATTAAGCTAGATGATATACGCATCCAAAGTTACACACTTTTTCACCGCATTATTAACAGACACCCGTAATTCCAAGATGGGTTGAGACATGAATGTCTCAGCAGGATGGGGAGGTCCATCGTGACAAGATATCAAAGACATTCAAAGAACGTTATAAAACCGGGTGTCTCTTTAGATCACGTACAATCCGAACAGAAATTAATCGCAACATTGCAACATTGTAAATTGCAATTGATGTTGTTGACTAACTGTGATATTAACTTTAAAGCGATCACTGTCGACGCTAGAACAATAAGCATAGCAATTTCTCAAGTTTCCTTAAATACGAAGATATTAACTTTTAATCACTGTCGACAGAACAATAAATAGCAATTTCTCAAGTTTCCTTCCTAGAAGGAAATAATAATTTCATGTCATTGCTAAATTCAACCATTACACACCGATGCATCTAATACAAACACACAGGCATATTATGGACGAAGAATCAAACATAGTTTTGGTATATAAGTTATCCCGTGATTTTGTACAGGTAAACGTGATATTTACCCCTGTATATATGTTAAAATGTATACGCCAATTGTACCGCTACGCTTGATTATGTACCACATGACAGGCCTAAAAAATATATATCATATATTCTATGCTAATCTGATGTCAAAATTTGACCTTTTCGTTAAATATCTCTCGTCATAATTAAAATTATAGCATGACATTGTTTAAGTACTGCATATATTGCCACATCGGTTTGCTACGAAAATCGCTAAATGACTCTTGCTCTCAGTTGTGTCGCTTTAATGGGAAGTGTCGTTCATTGATTGTTATTGTCATTCTTGTTTCATCACCCACTTCCTATTAACATTGAACGCTAACATAATTGTGTTGAAAAATATAAGAATATCTTTTTATCAATTAACATAATTACCTAAACAAGGCGCTTTTCATTCAGATGGTCCTGTAATACAACAAGTAAAATTATTTAATACTCATGTTATAACATTATTTTGATCATATGGGTCAAAGTATTTATGGTTCTTGGGAAGATATTGAGGTTTTGGGTCATGTCGACGTATGGTTGAAATTTGATTTCGCTATAGTTTTCATAAACCAATGAAATCTTTCGTAAAAGATTATCTTGGTACTATAATTGCATGGACAACAGTCATATATCTTGGATAAAGCCAGTGGAACGACTTTCATTCCATGTTTCTATACTTGGAGATGAGATTATAGTTTGTTGAATGGCATCCGTATCATGGTGAGTAGATAGTTTTGTTACTTATGCCGATTTAATATTTATGAGTATATGGGGCTTATTATAAGTTATTGCCAGTAATACATCTCGGACAAGGCTACATCCTTGTTTCAATATCACATATCGCAAATTGACAGCCTGGTTTTGACATGGCGGGATTATGTGCTTATTTAGATGGAGGGGTTGTAACTCAAATCAGATTAAAAAAATATCCGCACATGCCATTTAAGCAATGGTCAAGACACATGCAAATATACGTTTGGTGCGTGCACCTGTTGAGGTGCATGCCTGTGCTCTTCTGTGCCAGTTAAAAGACTGTGGCACAAAGCTACGGCAGCGTCTCGTGGCAATACTTTGTTTTTATATTGCCGCCATGAAATCATTTATATATATATATATATATATACATATATATATATATATATATATATATATGTATATATATATATATATATATATATATATATTATATATAGTGCCTATTCGTTGGGATTTTTATGTATATATTTTATATTTATTTATTTACGGACTTTTATTGTATATATTTTATAGAAATATTCTTATATATATATATTATATATATATATACACCTGGCTAAACCGATGGTGCGTATTCGCTACTTGAAATTTGCTCTAATATGTTGTCATTTTGAACGGATAATATTATTGTAAGGCGTTTTTACAGAAAATGTTCTTAACGACCAATCTCATCACTGCAAATAATTGATGTGGCCGGTATATATCATAGATTCACAAACATTGCGCCTTCATTCAAGGTCGGTGTTTGGTTGTATCGCAAAAGGGAGAGCCTTTAATCATCAAATAATATTTCTCGATATCAAGACCAGTCATGGAACCTTTTTGGCGCCCTGGAGATTAGTTAATTTTAGGCCGTGTTGTGCAATGAATATTAAACGCAAGTAGTTTTTGCAATAGATGCCTCGAACACGTGTACAGAAGTGCTGCCTTTTTATTTTATATCACGATCCGTATTTGTTTTCAAAGATATTAATGATTCAGTATTCGTGTGTGATAACGCGAATATTGTACGCCTGAATGCGTTACTGAAAAATAGTTTATTACACAGGAAAACTAGTGATATTGAAAAGAGACAAATACTTTAGGTTATTATTGAGTTGGACTTATTTTAAGCAAAGATTATAGGCGAACATCATTTATATCCAGTTAACAAGCTGCCAAGTTTGGAACAAACAGCTAAACATTTAAAGCCATCAGCTGTTGATCACTATGCGTCATATATTACGTAGTCGAGCCACCCTTGCAAACACAACCAGAAATCGCGTCAAATATGTTGCATTATGGCATTAACGAAGATACATAGCACAATGGAATTGAATGTAGCAACTGAACCGGCCATCAAATTACAGTTAATGACCAAAACCGAGAATTATTAATGGTTTGCATTCAATATACGATGCCAACGTCAAATTGGATTATACCACTAATGTACCACTGAAATAGCCTTATTTGGCTGTTTGCCTTCGGTAAAATTTATTTTTGAGTGACGAAGAAAGAGATAAGGCTAGGATAATTTGCATGGCTCAAAGTTGCGTAAACATTATAGTTATCTACATAGTCTCGGAGTGAAATAATATCAGGTTAACATTAAGTCAACATATTGTTGGACCAAGTGATGGGATATTACCAACTTGGTGTTCTATGAACATAAAGCGCGAATTACTCTTTACTTGCAAACCAATCCTCAAACCTGACATATCATGTTCAAGCACATGATAAGTCTCTGGTCAAGGTAGCTATCGTCATTATTTAGATGCAATCTTTAATGCCTACGCTCAACAATCCTTCGCTTTTTAGGCATATAATATTTATGTTGAGAATGGACTCATTATAACAACTTTCGTCTGTAGCTGGTTTCGTGATTGATGTCTAGTCCGGTCTTTTTGCCATTTAGTATAATAACCCCGGGTCGTCTCATATCACTTCCAACAATGTAAGCTCAGCGTAACACACATTTTCCTAATTAAACAATCGTGATTGTCGGCTATCGCGTTTAGATTGAGGTAATGTACAGGCAAACTCTGCGTCTCTGGTAAGAATGGCAGCCTAATTCGTCATTTGTCAGTATTTAATTGATACTTAGAAAGTTGCAAGCCATAAACGATAGTTGCAATTATAACAAATTGCGCATTGTACAAAAACTGCGACTTTGGTAAGAAGGATAGCTACTTTCATCATTTGTCAGTAGTTAATCGATACTGTGACGGCTGTAAGCCATGAACGATAGCTGCAATGATAACAAATAGATAACTGGACCTAATGGTAAAGACTACTAAATATGCCTGGGTCCACGATTTGCTTGACAGTGATGTTTGGTGTTTAATAATCAAAGCAAAATAGAACAAATAGTCTGTATTGATAAGAGGAACTAACTGCACTAATCAGGATTGAAAACCAAAGGATAGCTGTGAAGGCAGTTTATTCAAAGGTTTGCTTTAAATATATTATTTACAGGCAACATATTTTCAACGAAAGTGAACCTAGTGTGATGGTATAAACTTGTGACCTAGCCAGTGAGCGATTGTCAAATGAGCTAGCGACATATTTATTGTAGTAAGCCCCTTTCCTAGTTATTCAAGACAACTTAATAAGATAAGTAGCAACTTTGAACGAAACAGTAGATTGAATTATTTCCTATTAATATTTGTGTAACGCAAAACATGTTAATTAGCATTTTTAAAATCCACTCAGAGGAATATATCACTATCAACTGATTTCATTATACATTTCTTCTATGCGGAATGAAGTTAATTGCAGCACTTCTCTTTCATGTGTTGCCACTACCATTTACACATACTTATTCTTGATTATATGGTCTGGTGTATTGCATTATGGCTTTAGTCAACCAGCTTATTGCCAGAGTAATTTGTGGTAACGAGCAATTTACGATGAAGGGCCAACATTATTCGATATCGTGAACGTGTCTAGACACTCCCAATGATCTAAACAAAGACACTTCATTGTGATACTTGAGAAGTTATCGTAGAGTTTCATTTGTTGTACGGAGATCACGTAGTGTGACGCAACGTATCAAATTACACCCTTATATATCGGATACAGATGCCTAGTCGTGAACATATTCGTGGACCGGAAACTTACATTGCTGTCTTGCATTGACTTGCCTAGCCTTGAACGTTTGTCTGTGATTCGCACTTAAGCAATCACCGGACCACCGATTATTCTCCTTGATCACTCAATTTACCTCTGTCGGTACCTTTTCATTATTGCCGACAGCAAAGTAACTAGCAATCTCTTTAGGATCCTTCATCATCGTTAATACCGAAATGTGGCCATTGCTGATTTCAAAATGCCTATGTATACCACATAAGTATAAAGGCGGATTTCAAAAAAATGCGTCATGCAGTGTTTCTGTGCGTGATAAACGATCATCTTTTGACGATAAATGTATAATTTGTTCGAGTAATAATGACACAATTTAAGTAATAGTTACAGCGTTATTGATAAAAATATACCAAATTAAATGCCCCAACAAACTTAAGCATGTGCTATGTATTGACGATATCACTCTTTGACATGTTAGCAGTGTACAATCTGACGCTTTTTAGCGTGTTTCTTTGATTCGCAATTGCTTATAATGAATATTGCTACACTTAGTGACACTGTCCCAAACACTGAGACCCGAGGATATCAAACATACCATTTGACACAAGTAGATAAATGTTTTGTGACATTAACTTGTCTTTATGACGAAAGTGTCTGCCTGAATATCGTGTTGCTTACTGAAAAACAAAACATAAGCTAATATAGGCGCAGTACTCTTCTGATGTTGCATGATGATCTTACCCAATGTAGCAAATGCCATTTCGTTTAAAATCTTATCCACTGCCTTAGACGATGGAAAAATTGTACAATGTTGAATAATGGACGTGTATAAATATTTACATGTAAATTAATATAAATATAAGTATAACGACAATGCATTTTAGTGTGTTGGAATCATAATTACTGGAATCGCGAGTCATTGTATCGACGAAACTCAATTGGTTAATTCCTTCAGAATGGAATTAAATCTAATATCTGTAGAATCACCCAAGCTAACGCAGCTGCCATCACGAACTTCTCTCAAATCTCCGCCAAGAATAAACGCAAACATAATCCATCAAATGAGGCGCAGTAATAAACGACCAGCTTTGGCAGGCGTACCAATGCTACTGAATATAAGACCCCCCTACACACCGTGCTAGGTGGCATATAACTGTAAAGAAGCGCTGTTATATTGTCGGCAACTGTTTACATGCATGAAAAAACAGGTTTTCCGATTTATGTTATACCCCTGGTAGACATTTGTAAAATGCTGTATCATGACTAATCGTCGAATCGGACGCAGTTGATGCATTCGGTTCACGCGCATGATATGTAAGGCCAAGAATCCCTATGGTTTGCATGTTTCGACAAAGACTGGCCAGCGGTTGTCATGTTCTATAATAGCTAGTAGCGCAGACTTCTTTCTCTACAATTTTACCGACCAGACAGCACATATAAATACATAGATGAGTATGACCATATTTACAAATGGGTAGGAATATTAGGAATGTCTGAGATAGTTTACAGTATTTTAAGTCATGTTTTATATCCGTTGTGATGTACCATTTGATTGCGGTTCGATGTCTGTATCCTTCATTATCTAATTGAGTAAGAAGACATAATGTGCTTACATATCGAGTCCGATTAAGCAATCACATCCAGCACGCCCTCGTTTAAATTAGCTATAGGGCAACGCGAACAACGTACTGATTTCACCATGCTTTGCTGTTTAGTCAATGCTGCAGTCAGGATAGGTTATGATATTGTTAACGATCTCTACACTTCACGGTAGCTTATTTTACACTCTTTGCGCCTATGTTTCAGACAGCAATGTCATAGTTCCTAAGCGATCTACTATCTAGTACACAGGATTATCTAGGGTATAGTCCAGCTCAACCGTAGTAAAATGGTCAATTTCCAATCACATTCGAGTAAATATATGTGAAGCCAATGAACCGATGCACCTCCATGGACCAATTGTCACAATATAACAGATCAGAAATCGGTTTTTGCATATGTTGCAAAGATAATATATCCCTGCAAAGACGCTTGTATTCGGGGGACGAATAATTTAAGCAGGTGCTTCATATATGATACCAGATTAAGGTTCAGGGTAAGGCTAGTTATCGGTTTCAAGTGGATTAAAATCCCTGATGAATAGACACTAGCAGGCATTGAACAAAACATATAGAAGTTTTGTATATATGAGGGCATTCAGCTTTGATATCGTTCTTTTGTCACCAACCTCAAATCAGATTTAATAAAATATCTACGTGTACTCAGCGCAGAAATGCCATTTAAGCAATAGTCTAGACATAGGCAATTTTACGAGGGTACGGCCGCGACAAGCTGCCAAATAACGTAGGATGCGGACATGTCTAAAAACTATGCCTTCGCCATGTAAATCACTTATGTCAAATGTTCGTCTGTTGTGTGGATTTGAAGCTCATTGATTCGTGATCAGTGTCAAACAGAGCGTTAAGTCTGCATATATATATATATATATATATATATATATATATATATATATATATATATATATATATATATATATATATATATATATATATATATATATATATATATATATATATATATATATAGTTAAATGTTCACGTATGATCACAAGTTTGCAATTACAAACGATGTTATTAGTTTCTGTCGGGGAAAGTAATAGAATCACAATTCATTTGAATGCTATTATAACCCTGCATCGACGCTGATTGGGTTTATTCGTAACGAAAATTAAGCGAAGGAACGCAGGATATACACATTTGATTGCCTAAGTATTTAGGTCATATATGGAAAAGGACACTTTAGTTATAGACAGATACTGGGCTATAATTGTGTCAACGTACGTTAAGAATAAACACGTTCTAAACTGGGAGCATATTTCGCATATGTTTATTCTGCATCATAGGTAATAATTGCCTACAGAGGCTCATTTGTTGGGCTTTGCACTGAATAATGTTGCACATTTCCAAACATGTTGTTCGTCAGTGTTTCACAATAAGGCGATAGGGTACATGTACACGCAAGGCTAAACCGATGGAAACAATTACATATGCTCGATAGATATTACTCTGAGCTTGTATAAACTGCTTGGCGTATCTCATCGCTGAAAATCTGCGACTGGTCCGGTTTATATCATTGATTACACAAAAAGTCCGCCGGCATTCAATAGCAGTTTGCTTTTGTTTCGACGCGTATGGCTGCTTAATAGTTGTACTCGATACAATAACCATAAGAAGACGAATAATGCGTCTCTTGTTGGAAGAATATCAGCATTCATCATATGTCACTATTCAATCGACAATGAGAAGATTGCCAGCCATGAACGAAACGATAGCTACATTGATAACATATTGCTAACTGGACCTGAAGGTAATGACTATTGGATTTGTCTTAGTCCAGAAGTGATGGTATATACTTTCTAAAAAAATGAGGTCCATTTGTTTGACAATGATATTTATCCTTTGATGACTGATGGACCTGGTAGTTCCGAGTTAGGTGCAAACATGGAGTAAAATTGCGGTAACGACCAATCTATTGCGGAGGGCCAGCCTTATTTTATGTCGTGAACGTCCAATGGTCTCAACAAAGAAACTTCCTTTTTGAAACCTGAGAAGAGTTTCATTCAATCGCTGCTGTGCTCTTTTTATTCATACCTCTTAATTTTTCAAACCACCGAGTAAATAATGACAAGCATTTATGTCATTAAATCCATTTGCTATATACATTCATGTTCTATTTTCGACCGATTGCGCAGTAGCCGATGGAAATAACTTCCTACAATTAATGAGTTCAATCTTGTGCTTCAGTAACGACGAGATATTGTTGTCCGTTTCGTTTTTTCAGAATGACACAATTACTCTTTCTCCATTTAGCTGATTCATTCAAGTGACAGGATGCCGCTCCACTAACACTGTATCATGCAGCTATAAACTGTAAAACAGCTTATTACGCTTGCTGAAATACTTCTATAAAGTTAACTCGCTTAGATATACATCGCCTCTATCCAACACCCCCTCCCCCACCTGCCACCCGACTGCATAACAGGTGCAGTCGCAATTGATCGCCACAATTTTACATCGCACGTTTATACACCAATCATTCCAGAACTAATATTCTCGTCGACAATATGACAAAAAGCCACACTCAGCTCATTCACATGGTATGTGATTTACATGTTTAAACGGAACGTACCCAATTACTCACTTATATAGCTTCTACAGTTGCCTCGTCGTAAACATATTGGCGGAATGGAAGCGTTAATTTTTGTTTTGCACAGACTTGCTTAGCCTTGAACGCTGGGCTGTTTTTCGCACCAAAGCAATCACTGGACCATTGATTATTCTCATTGATCACCCAATATACCCCTAACGGCAACTTGTGATCACTGCCGACAGCGAAGTAAATTGAATTCTCTTAAGGATCCTTCATCATAGTTAATATCGATATGGGGCCATTGCTAAATTCAGTCATCTAAATACCAATATGTCCCACATCAGACATATTGCACAAAAAAGCGCCATGCAGTACTTCTGTGTTTGATTAACGGTTGTCTGCTTCGTTTTGACAATATCAGTTATTCACTTGTGTGCAATGTAACAATGGCTTCAACCGAAATGGTAGTATGCCAATTCAACTATGTATTTACTTGGTACGATTTCACAAGCTTCACTTAATCATGAATTGCACGATATAATGGTCTATTTTCTTAGCTAGATCAATACAGCCACCGAAAACGCACGCCAAATCGGGCCTAGTAAGAAAACCACAGAGTGGATGGCTCTCTGGGTGAGATACAAGTAATATTAGAAGGAGGAGGTGTTTAGGTACGAACAATTTAGTTTTGACGAACAATCCCTCAGCTTTGACTAATTTGACCTTTAGTCTGATATCAGCTCAAAAGCATCTCCATGTCTATTTGATCACCAAAGCGATGTTATGGCTCTAGTTAACCGAATCTGGCACGGCCA
This sequence comes from Urechis unicinctus, assembly GCA_034190875.2. Lineage (NCBI taxonomy): Eukaryota > Metazoa > Annelida > Polychaeta > Xenopneusta > Urechidae > Urechis > Urechis unicinctus. The sequence continues at coordinate 61,002,685 of CM067354.1, forward strand.
AAGGTGATATATTCCCTGTCAAGATTGCTTTATCCTAGTAGGGCGCATCACCTGTTCGTTGCTCACAACAGCATTCATAGAAATATCAACTGTAAACCAAGAACACTAGGGAAGAATGTTACTGGAGATGCATAAAACGTGCATTAAGCGCCAAGCAGAGTAATGACTACTTTTGTATATGTTAATTTGTGATATATGGGCTTCTGTGTTGTGTTAGGACATATATCACATGCATAACTAATTGGATTTGGCAGGAAGCTGACGAGTCGTATTGTTGCATAGCCCATCATTAGCGACAGACTGTAGATTGTTCCGTTACAACGTTTTTCTCTTTAAAATGTACGTTTCAAATACGTATATTCTGATCTGCCGGGAAGTGTGGACTTATACAACAAAATAATGAATTAGAGGGTGCAGAATGTTAACGCTACTACAAATGGTGAGGAAATCATTGTTGCTTGAAAACTGATCGTTAACGGAAGGCATGTTGGACGCCCCTGTTAATAAGGAAGCAACAGTTATACGAAGGGCTAAATAACATTCTTGCTACAATCCCTTCACCGAAGAGTTAAGATGCTATAAAATATCTCAGAGACATTGACCAAGTGAAAAACAACCTGTGCGACTACTATTATTTACCTGGTGAAGAAGCACACATGCATACAGGTGCGATATCTGGCTTTAATATTTTGGTCTAATTAACCTGCGCCCGCGGTATGAGAACAGAACTACCCATGACACCTACCATGCGCTGTAAATATATTTGGTAAACTTGTGAAGCCACGCGCTCCTTCGGTTGTCTTACTGGTGCAAAAATTCCACAGCTCAACTGCTCCCAATTCAAAAATCCTCATATAACGAGGGAATTAGAACACCTGCAGTAAACTAATTATCATATAGAGCATCAACAGATACAAAAACTATCACTTAGCGCTCAGGAGTGCCTATTTCTACAATATATTAGTTAGAATATGTCTATGGCTGGTGGTTGGTATGTGTTTAAGTATATTAGTAAATAATGGTAAACGACCGATTATGTATTATGATTCCTAACCCCATGATATAGCCTCTGATATGGGTTGATTGGCACGTATTTGACTCTCAACTGTCCACGATGCGCTAGAATAGAGTAACTGCTTGAATGGCGACATATGAGCAGCATAATGAGAACAGGTTGCGTGTACCACCTCGAAAATAAAATGGATATAAAATCAGTTTGTAATTTTATGACGGCGGCTTGAAATAATAAGGAGGTAGCAACATGATCGTTGCAGGGGTATCTGTAATTGCGTTGACACTCGAGAATGAATTAGTGCTAGGAGTTGAGCCGATTCAAGTATCAGACTGAGCTTGTGTCAATCACGCAGCATTGAGAACCGATCTGTGTTAAAAAGCATAATTAGCCTGTACGGGATCTCCATCAGCGACAGCTGTGAATAGCTTTTCATATCGACACCCTTCAACCGTGGGTACTAATGTATGTTTAATTGTAGTGATAACGCGGCCACAACACTAGAAAACGCATTTGTCCTTGTGTATTTGATACTTATGCGACAGATCGGTAGTCTCCGTCTGCCTCCCTATTTGTTATATCTCTGATGGCAATCAAAAGCAACGACATTATAGGGCCGTTGAGACTGTGTGTGGGACGGGAGAAGGCGGGGGCGATATATATGGTAATATCATTTTTCAAGGATAGATTATATGTTATCCTCAACAGAGTGATATCTGCCATCCACGCGAGATAAGCCGTGATTAACTTATGTCGTTATGTCGGGCTTTGACGATAAATTGCAAATGTATAGCCAAAATGAAGCAAACAATGCAGATAGACTTCATGTCACGCAGTCAGCAAATACAACCGAAATTAATGTTAATGATTTCCTGCGTATCATATAAATTATTGATGCACATTATATCAATAGCGTCGAAAATCGCTTGACAAGCCTACATGAGCTTGATCATTTACTGACGAATGAGATACATGATGGATTATCTCAATATATTTCGTTGCAATCGATTGGTGTTTTGTTCCAATAAAATTCAAATCAAGTACAGAATCTACTTTTCGGAATTTGCAGCCAAACGACGAAAGAGTTCCCAAAAATTAGTTACAAAGTAACCCTAACCCGTCTTGACTCGTGCAAGTATGAGGTGACAGAATAATACTCGTTGCATTTATCTTGAGAGTGACAGAAATAAAAATCCAGACTGGCTATCACGGCGTCAATGAAATTGTTAAAACAAAAATGGGTTCCATGCTCATTTGATAGAGCGCCCGCAGAGATCATAAACTATCAACAGAAGCGGCTATCCCTTTTTACGTTCTGATTGAGTTCGCATAGGCTGAGTTCCGACACCCAAATTATAACCGGGAATATTTGTCGTGTCGGCAATGCTCATATAATATGTAGATGAAAGAAATGACATTTTAAAGATGGGACGAAACTTTGGAACCAAAAGTGGTTGATCGAATGGATGCAAGGGAAAAGCCGTTAGATTACCTCATCTGTCTCATCATCCGGCGGATCATGATTTCATATACAAGCTATGGATAGGATAAACGCCTATGCAGCTCCTTGCTCATACATTGAGGAACATATTGCGTTAATACCCACCTTTGAGGGATTAAAGGGTGACGAAGATAAACAAAATGTCCAAAATAAAACAATTTTAGGTCTGCCCTATAATGCAGTTACTAGATATAACCTTTGACCTCCTGCTGTTCATATAGAATTTACAATATACGGTGATATACGGTGTACTTTGCCAGTCGCAGGGTCAATTGGTTTCACAATTGTAAGTGTTAAATTCGGCACATCTGCGATACACAATTCTATGACGAGCTGCTGTGAGTGTTTCATTCTTGGAAAGGTAAACATACGGCTTCTATGATGTATGTGGCTAATACGCACTTGTGTAAATATGTGGTTGAGCTTGGAAAACGGCCACGTACCGTTTTAGTCGTTCTGCATTCCTAAACAAAATGTTGGTGAGCTACACCCTGTATCCACACTGCGCGCCACAACGAAAGCATTAACATAGCATTTCATAAAAGTGAAAACTAAGTTTTGAGTGTTATTCTACTGTCTGTTGCAAGCATGCAAATTCCTCGGTGGATTAAATTTTGTGACGCATTTCATTTTGTTTATCGACATTAAACATACAGTTAATAAATAATGAGTCCCAGAATAAATTTAGGGAAGTTATGTATTTACTAAATAATGAGGAGAGAGAGATATATAATATATAATAGAGATATATATATATAGATATATATAATATATATTTAGAGATATATATATATATATATATATATATATATATATATATATATATATATATATATATCTATATAAATATATATATATATGTGTGTGTATGTATATATATGTTAACATATATATATATAAATATATATATATATATATTTCTATGTATATGTATAAATATATATATATACGTATATATATATATATATATATATGTGTATATTTATATGTATATATAAATAAATAAATGTATATATATCTATACATATATGTAAACATCGATATATATATACACACACACATTTATATATATATTTGCAGATGCATGAATATATATATATATATATATACATATATATATATCTATATATATATATATATATATATATATATATATATATATATCTATCTATATATATATATATATATATCTATATATATATATATATATAGATATATCTATATATATATATATAGATATATATCTCTCTATATATATATATATATATATATATATATATATATATATATATCTATATATATATATATATATATATGATATGCATGCATCTGCAAATTCCTTGGTGGATGAAATTTTATGACGACATAATCAACATTAAACATACAGTTAGTAATGAGTCTCTGAATAAATTTATATACCTATGAAGAATATATACATTAATATATATAAATTTTACCGCGGGTGTAGATGCTTTCATCTCATTTGGTGTGCCGCATATATCACTTGCTTGAATTATGATAAGCATCTCCTAAGGATTGTTGCAATAATAACCGTATGATACCACACATGCGATTTGAGTGAATATGGCAGAGTCTCGCGAATCACAATAACTACTGTTCAGCACAAACATAAGGAGATAACACAGAAGTGCTTCATTGGTCTGTTTCTACACGATGATATATGTATCCATCATACTATATATGAATCACAATAGGGTCTTGCGGAATCGATATAACTATTGTTAGTGTCATGATTCATTTCCAATTAAATACAAATCATAATCAAAGGTTCATCGTATGTTAGACGTCGTTCTTAACTATCAGAGTGTTTCTACATTCCTCGGTCACATTATATGGTTTTGGATGACTTCCTTGATGGATTCGACGAGGCGTAAATTTTGCTCAAGCAGGCTTTTTAGGGATATTGGGAGTCGCTTATACGATACATTGCAATATCCCCACTTCAGCGTTCTGTTAAAAAAAAATGATACATTTTTGCTCGCTGTCATTTTGCATTAGCCTGGATTTTAATTCCGTCGCATTCCACGCCGCATACGAGTAACTCATTTTGTGCAAAAGTATGGCGCTCATAGATGTAACCCATCTTCCAAATGTGTATTGGGTTATATGACTACATCCAAGGCTCTGAGAAACGACATTTTTGGGCATGACGGAGTATGGCATAGCGAGAAAGCCGTCATGCTATGTCGGGTAATTCCGTTAACATTAATACTTTGTAATTGGCATGAGAACTACGGCAATGTTGTACAATTCATGGAATTAAGTCAACGTTTGGACAATATTGTATGTTTGATCAAAGCTTCACTAGACGCTAACCGTAATAGCTAGGTCTGAAGATATGCTTTTGTGCTTCCATTCCAGCCTGATGTAATAGAAGTGCGTTAATTATCCGCACATATCATGCACAAATAGACTGCACAACCTTAATTAATTCATCCGATCCAAATGCAAACATCAGTACCTAAATTTGCAACAAATTAACCATTACAGCTGAGCCATCCTAAGAAACAAGGATAATATTGCGAATTTTGGTCGCCCCGTGCTGCTTGTTAGTCACAAATGTGCCAGCTGGCTGCATACATTGCCCGTATGTCAAGGGGAAACGACATGTAGAATAAGATCTTGCCTCATTAGCCACTAAAGTTCGCGAGAATTATTGGCAGTGTATATTATTTTCAAAATCGAACCTTGCTTGCTGTAGGTAATTTTAGGGAACAATAAGCAGTGAAGTGACAACAATTAATGGACCTTAGTTCGTAACTATTGTGCTTTCGATGCGAATATATGGACGAGGAATCATAACGAAGTTAACTTACTAAACCTTTTAGGCAGACTCAAATATGTTCTCGCTTCCCAAATTGAGCCATATTTATAAAAATATATTTGCAGGTCACGACGACATGTGTTTGCAGACGGAGTCGGAGCGTGTTATGCAATGCCTTCCAATTTGACGACACAAGGCGAATATTCATCGATTTTTTCTTCAAGTACGTTGATAATGTAAAGTAACTTTTACGCTAAATCATATTCTATATATTTACTTGTCATCTATTTGCAGTGGTAAATTATGACTGTCACGCACAAAGGATAGCAAATATGTATATCAATTCTTTCTTTTCCGCACCTTAGATTAACAATTCTTCAAGAATCGTGACGCGACGTTCAATGCCAGAAGGCAGAATTTAGCAAGGCTTGTCCTGCATGCATTAACGACGTAAAGGTAAACACAACAGTTGTTTAAAGCTATTGAAAGCTTCATATTGATCGGCAGGACCGATAAACAGTACCTATTTGTGCATATTAGATAATACGTTTTTTCAAGAAGTAACCTGCAGAAATGTGAGAAATTGAGACAGGTTCTGCTTAGTTTGTTGCAAATTAATACATTCTTGCTCAAAGTAAAGGCCCGTCATTAATGGCTGCGTTAAATGTGTAACCTGCAGAAATGTGAGAAATTGAGACAGGTTCTGCTTAGTTTGTTGCAAATTAATACATTCTTGCTCAAAGTAAAGGCCCGTCATTAATGGCTGCGTTAAATGTTAATTAGTAGAGTTATATCAACAGGGTTAATCTGTGCTGTAGCGTCTCTAAGTGGTATTTATAAATTATCCGTATTTACCAGTGGTCTGTATCCGTTTAAACCATACTAGTAACGACATGCTGTGCATTGCGAAATACATTGAGAATGTGAGAAGACCCTGCATGCTACCTCCAAATTAAGGCGCGTATAAATCGAGGCTTTCGTTGCCCTAGAATGTACTTTGATATTTGCCGCTCGTTATCGGAAGCGACAATGCACTACCACCAGTCTTGGTCACAATCATGCGCTACCTCTACTTTGGCATTGAGTTTATAACGTTATACTTCACGTTAGGTGAGTATCGATTTAATGCTTCCTAACCACTCGTTCTTGTTGGATGGACGATATACATCAGTCCGGTTTCGCCCGGTACCTTAAGCTTAGAGCAGCATCGAATGAGAGTTATTATGAAGAAAAAAAATGATTTTTTGTCTTTTAAATTGAACTAAGTCTTCAGTTATCAACATGTTTATTAAATTTAACAGATGGTATATCTGCTATGGTGTTATTATACGATACAAGTGACACCAGCCGCAGTTAGTCCGAATTTTCTTTATTGTATTTCGCCGGTTTGAGGCAGTCATGTTTCAGCCAACACACTCGCCAAGGCTTTCGAAGCTCCAAACCCTACAGGCAACCCTATTTTGTTGAGATAAAACTTTATATCCTTCAGAATTTGCACAGGGCTGCACAAAGCGGATGGCATACACATAATCTCGAGAGTTGGAATTCTCTCGGTAATGCCAATAGCATGTCGCTGCGGCAGTATATGTGCAAATCACGATCCACACCGGCTATCAATGGAGCCTTGTGGGGACATTGCCACGATATGTTGGCAGTTCTCGATTCAGGTGGAAAGGAACAACGCGAACAAAATGTGAGTACATCGGTGCATATTAGGTTTATAAGCTTTTTGCGTATATAACTGAGTCATAATATTAACGTGACACGATATCGTAAATAACGTCAAATCCAATAAGCAGTATATAGCAGGGGTGAATGTAGCAACTTATATTGATCCCGTTGGATTTTTGAATAACCCAGCTGTAATATCAAATAAGCCGACGACTGAATTTGTTCCTCTGTTTTATCGCAAGCATAGCACGTTCACGTTAACGTCGTTAGATAATCAATGTTATTATCAATAATCCTGGCATTTCCATTACTAATCAAGGTTGATCAAGCTGAGCTAAGAGCCTGGATGCCTCACACATTTGTTGCTCGGTTGTTTTGGAATATGTAGTTATTTGGATTCATATCTACTAATTGCCCTGAGTTTTGAATCAAAGAGGGCATTTCAATTTTGCAACGGATAATAAATTCGACGCAGGGTTCTGCTAAACTATATATTAACTATAAACTGCAAGTCATACATATTTTGCAAAGAGCTTTGTTGACCAGTTGCTGCTATTTAAAATATGCCACACTCGGGATATGTCGAGGGTTAGTGCTGGTGCTGTCGGTAATAATAACATATCACATTGTGGTCATCATCACTGATGCACGAATTATATATATTCTTGAAACAACTGATACGTATATTTATATGCAGTCTGATCCAAATACTTTTGCCCTATGTGAAATTCTGTTTCAGCTATAGCTATTTTATATCTAATCAGACGAATTAGTATTTGGAAGATTAGCATAGGAAAATATCTAAATACTACCTACCCATCATGCCGGACGCCACAAAGCACCTCATTTAGTTAACATGAACTCCTTTAAAACATATCCGCGGGCTCCATATAACATTAAGCTGTTTTCTAATGTACGGTGAACTGACTTACTGGGATTCTTTATTACTCATAGTCGTTTGCATAGCGGAATCCATAGTTAATGCTCATGTGATTCATGCTTCCTTGTTCCCACCCGACCCTTGAGAACTGCTGTATAAAGGTTGCATATAAGTGGTCATAATATTCAAATGGTTAATAGAGCAAGCTGAAATAGGATAAAATCCGTGCTTACATAGAATAAAACGGGCGTACACGAGGTTCGAGCGGCTTAAACCCTTGTTTTAGTTAACTCCTATATAATACGTTCAATTCTTACCTCACTTTCAAAATAATAAACCATCAACCGTATCATATGAAATTCTTTGCTCCACATTTTCTCATATGATGGGATGATGTCTATGGATTAACTAGAATCGGCCACAGGTATATCGAGACGGTAATCTCTAAAATCGGTCCTTACAGACTCGTGTTTGCGGGTAGCCTACATTGCCTTATGAAGATAATGACAAGAATAGTTCATCATTAATTAACAACTTTACATCAAAACGGATGGCATCTATGGCAAGTTGCTTAATCAACGGGAAATCAAATAACATACGAAAAACAAAACCCGGCTATTCCCCCTTCCCCTATTGAGAAATCGGGGTCTATATTCCCAGGCAAAACCACACGCAACGCATTTAGATGCATATAAGTCGCATGCAAGGCAACCTTTTGTGCAGTAAAAAGAAATATAACCGTCGATCCCTCCACAATCCAAAATCCAATGATCGGCTCCCCTGCATTTGAACAATGAAATGTAACCCTTAGCTACTTTTTGGCACTAAGGGTATAATATAAATGGTTTAAAGACGTGGATAAAGTTGCCATTTAACGCTTTTAAATATTTATTTGATGTTCATGCCTATGAATATAAATTTTCCTTCCGATAGAATAAAATAAAACCAGTACATCTTTTTTTTAGAGAAATTCATTGAATATTTCATCGAACTTTTTGCCATGAGCTGCTAAATATGCACGATCCTAATGGGGTAAGGCGGGACGTTTTTATCGGTCGTATTCTAACATCATCGTCCATTTCTTACTCATAACATGGCACACAGCAACAGGTAGCTATGATGTTTAATTTACAACATCATATCATTTATTCACTGATGAAATTTTGATGTCAAATTTTACTGGACTTTCGTATATGTGTGCCACAGCATTGAAGGGGGCACATACATGGCGTATGTGTTTCCATTAACCGTTTAACAGCTCAGCGCGACAGAATAGGGCATTCGTTGCTTCAACACTTGGCAGAATCTGCATTCATTAAAGCCAATGAACACCTAAACTACTTCGAACTGCTTCGGCGCATTAGCGATCAGTACTTGTTACAATGGTACATGACTTGATGTTATTATATTTCAATTGGCAAATCGCAGCTGCCAATGTCTCATGCCGGACCTGGCGCAAAACCTTCATTCTATGTTATCGTGAATAGACCAAATCAACTTTTGAGTAGCAAGTTTCAACACTTCTGCGTCGGTAAAACATCTCTCGCAAATCCGCTCTGTTCTATCGATTAACAGAAATAGCTCTTATGAGCAGGTCCTTCGACTTACTAAATATGCCAACAAAGCCTCATTGAACCGTATAAGTCGGTTTCCCTGAGCACCCCTCATTCACAAGTCGCCCTCATCTTATGGCAAATCATTTAGAAGGCGATAGCGCAACTCGAATAGTTCCCATCCCGTGTGTATCGAGCACATAAGCAAACAGCGTGTGGCGTAATTAATTGTTTACTAGTAATCACGGCCGCCGGTGTGCTGCGTATGCAGTCCTCTCGCTCTCATGCTTCACATTGCCACCGCTGTTACAATAGCAATTAGTGCGTAATTAATTTACAGCACCCAAAGCACAGCATATTATCACAGACCATGGATGCAATTCCGCGAATTGTCAACAACACACTAACATATGGGGACAAGACGCCAACTGGCTGCGTACATAACACGAGAGTACAAACAACAACGGGTTGACATGATTCCATTAGGTAGTCCGAATTACTATACACTAATTAACTGTTTTCAGAATTGATGAATTCATCTATCAAGTCGATCTAATCCCTATAACAACAGTGCAAAAGGATATATCTGAGCATTATCACGTATGTCCGTTTTTTTTTTCATTTCAGACACACACAATGAGCGATGATCCAACACGTGCGTCCATGCTTTTTTGTCGCTTACCGTCGTAAAGCATAGCTCTTGCAATATCAAATACAATGCATTCGATGACAATTGGACTGTACAAACGGCATAGACATTCTGCGCTTCGAATCGAAGCCCGTTGGTTACGTTCTACGTTAATTTAGTGAGGCGGCATGTCTAAGATTTAATTTGTTTATGGGTAAAACCCGTGTCACACAGAGGACGTGATATCAAGAATTTATCACATCCAGCAACATGCACAGTGCTGTAATATTCCCAACCCAACATTGTCCGTCTAATAGTAGAATGAACCTCATTTTGCAAAAGAACATCTTCACAAGTAGTCTCCAGAGATAAATTCACTGAAATGTAAACAATCTTTTATAAGCGCAAGGAATACCAACCAATATCAACAGTATCTCTAGCAATCAGGTAGCAATATAATCGGGCACTGTTTGGCTCGTCAATATGATACTTTTTCCAGCAGAATACGTCGGCTAAACGCTCGCCCGTTGAGGATCTCACTGTACTTAGACTCAAATGAATATGACATAACACCCTCGCATGGGAGTGGTCTGATTTGTTTCGCTATTACCGCGAGAGTTGATAGTGGTCTCTTTGGTAATATGCCACTGATATAACCCTAGTTGTTGTCCGGGAAGGCTTGCATTACATGGCTAAAATGCGGGTTTTTTTGGCTAGGGATATTTTTGTATTTTCTCAAATTAAGACCAAATAGTATAACTGTATGTTCACTAATGCAAGAGTGACAAATATCATCATTTTATTAGTCCGAATTTGCAAACGTTCATCAATTGTAAGCCGATGAATTCGTGCAGAATGAATGTAGCAAAAGATCATACCACAGCCTTATTGTTCTCTTATTGTAGGGATAAACATTCCATTTTGTTTCAGCTGTGAACTTCCTTAGCCCTAATAAAGCGTGTGTGTACACTAGTCTTAATTTTTGGTTTCCATGTGAGGTTTGGAGATAATCTTCTCTTATTGATAATGGGGTGAATATTGGCCATTTGCTGGCTTTGATCAGTGATCGTAGAGCCGTTGCATATGAGCAGCCCAGTGTCATCTTAACCAGCATTTTTTCTTATAACATGCGGGAATAGTCAATCGAATGGTATCACTTTACGATTGAATCTCACGATATCGGTTTTTGAACCAACCCGTTCAACATTTAGCTTTACGGTCGATGCAATTCATATCAATATATTGTAAATATGACTTTTAATGTGAGTGGTCAGCTGACAGAAAGATGTTAGATGATTATTCCGATTAGGTATAAAATACACGTCCTAAAATGGAATTTAATAATAAGAGCTCAGGGATGTTCATAAAGTGAGTCGGCAAAAACTTCGCACGTTACAATACGGTGACTAGTTTGGAACTTTTATTCATGCCTGTTTGTTTCGCTTTACAAATGGAAAATGTGCAGAATGTGACGATAAAACTCATTGTGATTGCATTACATTGATGGAATGGTGGTTTTTTTTTGATATGCTTGTACCGATTGAATGTTATATATGCCACCAAATAGTATAAAAATATGTCTCGGGCACATCATATTATGCTGCTTATTCATATGTACTTAAGGGGTATTCATCGTACAGCATCCAAAAAATGAACGTTAATAAATCATACAGATTGACTTTTTTATCGTTTGGCTAATACTTATATAAAGGTGTAACGTGCATAGCCTTCATTTTTGGTTCCACCTAGTCTAAACTTCGAGAATAGCTGAATATTCATTGTTTCTTAACTATCATTAGCAGAATTACGTCATAACGCAGCATCCAGCTTGATCGCCCTACCGACATGCTAGTGGTCACAGAAAACGATAGGGGTGCGAAATTGTGCAGCAACATTATGAAAAATTATATTAAGATGTACGAGCAAAGTGAACAGGCCTGTTATTAAATGGTTATCTAAGCGGTTCATACATCAACATCATTTGTACATTGTTAATGCAATCCACACTGTGGTCCCTAAGATCCTCCACGCAACTATTTGCCCATTAAGGAATCGGACAACCAATATATCAGCCTTACACAGCGAACGGATTAACTATTATTATTGGATCTAATACTCAATTTTAGGAACATAATAGTCTGCTAGGCAAGAAAAGCATTATTAGAGCTGGCCTTGTCGATCAATGTGATAGCAGTTCCGCAGCATACTGGGGTCTTTAACTTGCCGGATTGTCAAATAAATCGCCGAAAGAACGGTTGGTTCTTAGTATATGATAGTAGTAGTATAGAGAGGGGGGCTAGCGCATCGACCCTCATCGATACCACACAACTAATTGCAGCTAGTACGGCGATTTGTGTTTGGAAGCTGCGCTTCTAGATAACCCACCAGGGCTACGCGGCTCACTTGGCGGGCCCTACCCCCTACGGGCCCGACGGCAAACTAACGCGATCATAGGCCATGGTGTTAACAAACCGAGTATGACTTTTTTTGGCAATGCCCTAATACTTTGGTTTTGCAACTTTTCATGGTCTTGGTGTTGGCTTGACATCTGTACGGATTTCTGTAGCCTTGCTTCTCCAATATTGTATTTACATCTTGCCAGCCAGATAGACGGACGTTTTCGGATACCTTCTAGGTCACTTTCTGACAACAGTTTTCCCTCCTTTGATTATAATAGCATAGATATGCACTGCGGGTGCATAACTTAACCAGTGCGCCTTCCACAAGCTTGTGTTCATCTCACACTTGCGGACAAGCTCCTCTAGTTGTTTCACAATATCCTTCAGGTCATCGCATTTACGAACATCATCTCTTTGCTCGATCTCTTAATCCATTTTCTCTTCTCTCAGATAATCTATATCTAACTTCAACTCTATACACAAATTTTAAATTCAGAAATAGGTTCTTCTGTGTTCATTTATAACACCCTCGTTTATTCAATAGACCGGTATACACAGCCAATAAATACCCAAGCAATTCAATTACTCACTGTATTGAGGTGCGTCAATATCACGTCCGCTTGACGGCGTAGAGGCATCCAAGTTATTTCTGTTGCATTCTAATGCTTCGTCTTTCCTACGTTGGATTAGCGCGTTTTTTTTAGATTGAACCGGTCTGGTATGCTTTACCCCCTTCATTTGGGTATATCTTGTGACCTCAGCTAAGACGAGTTTAAACTCATGATCCGAGATATTACCATTTTAAAGTGCTGTCGATACAATGTCAGCAATTTGCTCTGAGCAAGAATACGTATCCGATGATGTTTTTTTTAACTTGGATGGTCTATGTCTCGACCAATCAGATGACTCAATATCTTTTACAGTCGCCGAGCCTCGAGACGTTGGATCAGCAGTCCCATATGCTTTTGTTGATTTCATGGTATCGTCGCCTGATGTCGGGGTGTCTTTCGTGTAATTTCATAATCGCCACGCAGCTTAGCGTAGCTATAAACTCCTCGCTCGAGAACTTCACATACCCCTGACATGTCAAAAATGTTAATGTCGTCCCCAGTCCAGTTCCCTCGCTTCAGTCAGTTATTTACAAACTGAAACTACCATCCACAGTTCGGATATCAAAGATCGAGGGTCGTAGAGGTGAGCGGTTTTTAATGGGTGTACCCCCGACCGGGTAATTTATCAAGTTGACATTTATTATATAGTGCACTTGCTATTTTCGCTGTCATAAGCCTATTGTGCGACGTGTTTTGACAGAGGCAAGGCTCTGCGAAAAGACATTTTCCACGCTTTCATCAATCGCAGTGACGGCAGCCCAGTATTCCCAGGTGCTTCTGTTTGCGGCACGGTAGCGCCAACTTACTATTGCAATGTATTAAAATTAGGGAAGCGATCACCGCAGATCCACTCGAGGTGAGCCCTCTTAGCGTAGCTATCAACTTTGTGGGCAAATTAATATTGATCAGCTCCTCCATCGATTTGATCCTACATCTTTTTATTTGTATAACAGACAGCGATTTAAGACAACACAAATGCGATCTAAACTCGGTATAGCACTATGCACATTTACCGTGCCGCCGGCGCTCAATATCACTTAGAATATTATGTTCGGTGTATTGTTATCGATTCATCATCATAAGGTACAATAACATTTTATAAATTTCAAAGAGTTCTTATATGACAACAACAACTACCGTTAATGTTAAGGGTTGTGCTGTTATACATTACACCCAATAATTTTTACCCCCCAAAAATTAACGACATTGATACTATGCTGCATTTCAAAATCACCTACGACAATGCGCATTAAAGTGTAATATTCTCGACGTTAAAATTGTGAATATTTGACCCATAATATTTCCGTAGCTACGAGCATAAATGCCAAAGGAATTCAACAAAACTGGCACGTTATACACAACTTGACGAGTTAAATGAAAATTGTTGTCGTAATACTCACGTCTCTGTGCCATCAGTAAATCTCGGAAGCTTCGGGTATATCTCCGCTTTCCATTTAGTTTGAAGGCGCTGAGATGTCTATTTTAGCGACAATTCTAATGATGCACTGCGGCACAATATTCGATAGTCGGGAACAATGCATGATTTCTCGTTTGTCAATGCGCTAATGGCACTGTCGGTAAGCAAATGCAATTTCCCATTGTATGGTGCACTCTATATCTTCATGTCTCTCGATTAACCAGCCTCATAATATCATCAGCCCCTATTCGCTGTAGATATATATAGTGTTTAGCAACTTCTATACTGCTTATTTGTTACCTTTTCCAGCAAAATGCATAAAAGCAAATTAGTCAATATATCCAGAGCACAATTTGCTACAACGATGCATCATACTTTCGACGGCACGCGACGAGTTGTTATCGAAATTCACTGAGGTAAGCAGCATACCTGCTTTTTAAATTTAAGGTGATCTATATTGTGATTTGATATCATCATAAGCTTGTACATCGGAACCGTGAGTACATAATTAGTTATGTTAACGTGTTTGCCAGGAAGGGGCCAATAACCGATGCCATAAAATATTTCCTCCACACATAACTACCATTTCATAAACGCATCACTAGCACATGTAACCCCAATCAAGCAGTTGAATCATGCAGTTGCCATCCTATGTATGTCAGCTATTATTTAACAGATAAACGTCGGAAGCGACTAACTGACACACACAAGCCTTGCCATTTATTTTCGATTTTTGATGTTTCTATGAATTAGCTATATCATTATCATGTAACAGCACATCAAGTGATTATTTGCTAACATCGGTCGTTTTACAATTTGTCTTGGACTTCCGTTGATAGTCTCCCAGTGATGCTAAAATGCATGATGAGAAATGTGTTAGGAATATTTAACTTTGCATTGCTCTCTATCCACTTTTAAAATTTGAGTATTACTCCGTACAAGGTTATAAAACCTTTTTCGATCGGTGCCGATGGGAAAGTGGAGGGGTAACAACAGCGATTTGATAATATTCCTAAGGTTTGTCTGAGTAACAACTTATAATGGACAGGGGGTCATGGCAAAGTGTGTGGTCGTTCCGAGGCGTACGTTAGGATAATCATGACGGGTATACGGTTGGGGTTACGAGGATAATAAGTATTGTCGAACACCGTAGGGATTGATTAGTGTCGGCCGATAACGGGTATGTTTGGCATGGCGGAGACAAAGTATGGCATAGCGAGAAAGCCACCATGCTGTGTCGGGTAACTCCGTTAACATTAATACTTTTCATGAGAATATTTTGGCTGCTTGATTTATTTAGAATTTCGTTACCTGAATGCATGTATATCAGGGTTTAAAAGAGCTGTATGAGCGTCATCGTCGACAAAATGTATTTCGTCGTTCTAAACATTTCGATTAATAAAACAAGACTTTTTTTAATGGACGCTGTATGATTTTATTTGGGGGGGGGGATGGGCGAGGGTTTGTATTGCATATCAATGATACCATCACGTGTACTACCGCAATGTTGCACAATTCATGGAAGTATGTCATCATTTGGTCAAAATTGTATGTTCGATCGACGCTACACTGAAAGGTAAGTAGATTCCAACCAAAATGGTAAGGTCTAATGATATGGTTTTGCGTTTCAATTTCAGCCTGATGTAATAGATAAACACTAATTATCCACATATATCATGCACAAATAGACTGCACAACCTGAATTAATTCATTCGATCCATATGCAATCATCAGTACCTAAATTTCAAACAAACTGTCATTACAGTTAAGGCAGCCTAAGAGAACAAGGATACTGTCACAAATTTTGATCGCCTTGTGCTGCGTGTTTGTCGAAAATATGCCAGCTGGATGCATACATTGCCCGTATATCAAGACAAAACGACATGTAGAATTAGATCTTGCACCATTAGCCACTGATGGAAGGAACCCAAACCTATCGCTTGGCAGTTCCCCATAGAATAACATTCAGTCGGCGGTACTAGCCTCTTCAAAATGTCCACCGAATGTGTGTTGCTTTACTTTTGCTGCTTTGTCATTTCAGTCGTATGACCTTGTTATATGAGCAGAAACCTGACGAAATATGTTCAAATTTTAATACCAGAAAAATCATCCATTGTTACTATTATAGCCTAGGGTGATCCCGATAAGTGCACAATTTGACAACACAAATTATAACTAGCAGCAGAGATGCTAAAACAAGGCACAATCAATATATCAATGGAAGAAGTTGCGAGGAAATTATATCTAACAATCTAAACTTTATTACTCAATACAATTCTATTAAAGTTAGCGTGAATTATGGGCGGCATATTATATTTATAATTCTAGCTTTTAAAATCGAACCTTGCATGCTGTAGGCAATTTTAGGGATTTATAAATTATCCGTATTTACCAGTGGTCTGTATCCGTTTAAACCTTACTAGTTGCCACATGCTATGCATCTCTAAATACATTGGGAATGTGAGAAGACACTGCATGCTATCTCTAAATAAAGGCGCGTATTAATCGAGGCTTTCGTTACCTTAGAATGTACATTGACATTTGCCGCTCGATATCGGAAACGACAATGCACTATCACCAGGCTTGGTCACAATCATGAGCTATCTATACTTTGGCATTGGGCTTGTAACGTTGTACTTCACGTTGGTTGATTATACATTCAATGCTTCCTAACCGCTCGTTGCAACTTATAATTCGAAATAAGTCTTCAATTACCATGTTTGTTAAATTAAACAGCCTAACCAGCCGCAGATAATCCGAATTTGCTATATTGTAATTTCGCCAGTTTGCTGGCAGTCTTGTCTTGGCCAACACACTCGCCATGACTTCCGCAAATCATAACCTAACAGGCAACCCTATTTTGGACAGATAAAACTTTATATTCTTTTGGCCCTACACTCTGAGCTGTAGCCGTCATTTATTTGAATTCGAACAGGGCTGCACACAGCGGATGGCATACACATAATCCTGAGAGTTGGAATCGTCTAGGTGATGCCAATAACATGTCGTTGGGGCAGTTTATGTGCAAACCACGATCCACAACGGCTATAAAAGTAACGTTGCGGGAAAATTGCCACGATATGTTGGCAATTATTCGATTCAGGTGGTAAGGAGCATCGCAATCTTGGGTACATCGGTGCATATTAGGTTTATACGCATTTTACGCATATAACTAAGTCATATTATAAAGATGACAAGATATCTTAAATAACGTCAAATCCAATAAGCAGTATAGCAAATTTTATTGCTCCTGTTTGCTTTTTGAATGGCCCAGCTGTAATATCAAATAAGCAGACGACCGAATTTGTTCCGCTGTTTTATCGCCACTATAGCACGTTCACGTAAACATCGTTACATAATCAAATACTAAGATCAAGAGTCCCGGCATTTCCATTACTAATCAAGGTTGATCCCTCAATCTGAGGTAGGAGC
The DNA here is from genome assembly GCA_034190875.2 of Urechis unicinctus. NCBI lineage: Eukaryota > Metazoa > Annelida > Polychaeta > Xenopneusta > Urechidae > Urechis > Urechis unicinctus. Next base: position 61,020,574 of record CM067354.1, read on the forward strand.
CTGGATGCCCCAACAAGACACATTTTATTGCTCGGTTGTTTTGGAATGAAATTATTTGGATACACATCTACTTACTTCTCTGGGTTTGTATCAAAGAGTGCATTACACATTGACCACGGATGATAAATTCGACGCAGGGTTCAGCTTTGTTGACCAGTTGCTGCTAGTCAAAATATGCCATACTCGGGATATGTCGAGGGTTAGTGCTGGTCCTATCAGTAATAATAACATATTTTATTTTGGTCACTTCACTAATGCACGAATTATGTATATTCTTGAAACAACTGATACGTATTTTATATGCAGTCTGACTCAAATACTTTTGCCCTGTGTAAATTTCGGTTCCAGCTATAGCTATTTTAATTTTATAATCACACGACTTTGTATTTTGACAATTTGCATAGAAACAAAGCTAAATACTACCTAGTAAAGCATCATGCCGGATGCCACAAGTAATGTCATTTAGTTAACATAAACTCGATTAAAACAGATCCTCGGGCTGCATAAACTATAAAGCTGGTATCTGATGCATGGTGAACTGAAAAACATTATCATTTACAGTCGCTTGCGCAGCTGAATCCGTAGTTAATGATCTCACTCGACCCTTCCGATTTGCATAATAGTCAATTATTTCATATATATCTCAATGAGGGTAATGTATACTATCATTTTGCAATTCATTGTCGAATTACTTACAAATGATTCAACTAACATCCTACAGATCTAAAGCAGTGGGAAACAGTATATTTCTGCAGTATGTAAAAACCAATAGAGATATAATCAACTATTTCGATCGTAGTAACTGATGTATTTTGTTTGATGTGAAAGGCTAACAAACAATGTTGATTAGATATTATCCCCCAAGTGTCAAAGTCATATCTCCATGTCGAATGACATTTTCGACATATTCATAAAAAATCAACGCTTATGTGGCATTCGTTCACATCTATGATGTAAGGCGGTTCGATAGTCGACAAAGAGCAATCAGCGATGTCAATTAGAACTTGCGAAAGGGCTTAACAAACAATTTAGAGTTAGCTTGGCAGAGTATGTAACAGGACAGCTCATCGTTAATGGGTTTGTTTTGTAGTCTAACGCATTTTTGTGAAGAATGTTTGGCAGCAAGCCGGAATTATGTTAACAATGTACAATAAGCTCAGTCATCATCCAAAACACACCTAATAATATTAGTCAAATGTTTTGTGCAGTAGCGTTTTAGAACTCATCATTGCATTCCGATGCGCTATACGTCAAGCAAAATTGCGACTGAATTTGCTCATGCATTTTCAATCTACACTAAAGCGAACGGTACGGAATGTTATATCAGTGATTTAAGTGACAAATCTATTCGAATCCGAATGCCTGGCATACCCGATGCATGTCCTATTCTCTTTCACAATCGTACCCGAATAATCCTTGGCGTCTTTTCATTGTTACGAGAACAAATGTTAATACAAGCATGTATAGGTCTAAACGGATCATACAGCCATTCTATTGGGATTTTAGTTGTCGTGTTGATGATTGCAGGCTTGTTTTCGTGCTTGTAGGTATGAGTAAAAAGAGCAGCCATTTGCGACCTGACGTCAAACAATATCAACAATTTCAACTCTGTTTATCGACCACCCTGAGCCTGACGGTGTCCTTATGCCAATGACTTCTCAATCTGTTGAGCGGCCATGTTTTGTGTCCCATTAATCTTAGGGACTAGTTGCAAAGCATTCTGCTAAAGGCTTATCACGGTGCTGGCATACCAGATGCAAGTCCTATTCTATTTGAAAACCGTACACGAGTAATCGTCTGCATGATTCTGATAAACTTATGCGTCTTATTATTGTAACGAGAACAAATGTTAATACAAGCATGTATTGGTGTAAACGGATCATACAGCCATTCTATTGTCAATACAACTGATGCACAAGTAAAATCACTGTTGACCTTCTATTTGAGCTTTCAAAACTCTCTTTTCTATGCGGAACAATTTTTTTAGTTAATATTGCCGATAACAAGAACACACCAAAAGTTGTTGTCTTGATTACAGAGTTGCTTTGTATGAAGGTAATGATTACCAGAAAGCAGCGCTATGTTGTGAAACAGACCTGAATTATTGGGAAGGAACACTCAACAATTTTCCTAAATTTGATCATCTAGTCAGCAGAATACTTATCACAATGCACATCCCCCGTTTCAATCTAGGACATTAAAGGCACAGATATCAGATATGCATTATAATCGCCGGGTCTATGTGTCACGTATCTAGATCATTTCACAAACATGCAAAATCAGTGATTGGTTGTGCTACCAGCAAAACCAAATCCGATCACGCTGCACATAGAAATGACATATGCCCAATTTAAATATCCAGACTTATCATTTGCAGGGATACCAATGGGTACCCTTGAAGTTTAGCCTATGATCTATTGCACCCGATAGGATAATCTTTAGCCCATTCGGTTTAAGTTAGTGCAAAGACAGGAAAAACAGTTTTATCTTGTCCCGTAAACACTGCTCCTTTACAGCGTCAAAAAACGATGATACGATACAATATGTTTTTGTGCTTTGCCAAGTGGTGCTATTCTGTAATAGTTTGCGATTCTTAAAGGTAACCATGTCTTGCCTCACTTCTGTCATCTCTACTATACTCCCTGCTGCCCGGTTGATCCCCAGACACACTGGCCGGTGTGCGTACAGATTTACATGAAATGCCATAGAGGCATCCATCACAAAAGTGCTTTCGCTCTCGGTGTGACGCAAATCCCCAGTTCCTGCTAACGACGTTCATGGCAGGTCTATTTTGCTGCATGACCACTGTGGTTCGGGATATTTTAATGGCGGGGTCGGTGCCCTACCGGTCAAGGTTGTCGATAAACGTACTTTGACTGTCTTTCTTGATTGGTTCGAAGCAGATTGAAAAAAATAAACCGCAAGCAGTTGCCCCCTAACGTAAGAAATATCGACCCAGACAATTTCAACTCTGTCTACTTGCCCCCTGAGCCTCACAGTGTCCATATGCCAATGACTTCTTAATCTGTTGAGCGGCCATGTTTTATGTCCCATTTATCATAGGAACTAGTTGTCAAGTATTCTGCTAATGGCTAATAACGGTGCTGTATTCATTGCCACTGCAAGCTTTGGCTTTTCGAAAATCAATAAACCCCCCTGATGGCTGAAGTTCTGTTGTGAGTGTTCAGTACATCTCTCGGTGTGAACCCTTTAGAACAAAATGTGGTTGGCGATGAGGGATTTGGACATGTTCATCGGCCAATTTCTAAGGAATGTACCAACTTCTCATGAAGTTCATCCTCCTTTTTCACATTGAAAGACCTCAGAACTTGTTACAAAAGGCTCGGTACTACTGTAAACATTTTTCTGGGAAATAATTGGGTCAAACTTTCACATTATTTGAGGAGCAAACTTCAGCAAGTGTCTTGTTACCGCTTCCGAAATGGGCAGACCATGAAGATTCCGGATATCACATTACACTTTAGCAAACAACTTGACAACTATGGCATCCAACTCGCAAAAGTTATGTTTACACTTCCTTTTTAAAATGTGTATCCATGGTGCTAGGCAGTGTGTAATGCGCGCTTTGGTGAGTTCACTTAGGCATGTTTTTAGACATTATGTACACAGGGATGGGCTCACGCTTCGCCCGAAGGGCTCTACTGTTTGAAGATCATCCATGAGTGTAAGGAGTATCATTTATGAGCGCGTCTGTGCCTAGCAGAGTTCGTGCAGTGTGCCTGCCACGTATCGCGACCCAAAGCCATACACAGGTGAGTAAGAATACCTCGTCTTGGTATACAGCTCAATACTATATTTGTGGAAGAATAGGGTTGCTGTCATCCTCTTATTCAGCCTTAAAGGTAGCTGTTGCCATACATGAACAAACCAAACAACGACCAATAGATGCATCCAGTAGACAACGCCATTTCGTTCCGATTAAATCGGATAATGACAAGTTCTTCTCCAGCAAATTAGGCAGTAAAAGGTACGATTATTGTACCCAAATACAGACCTTGAAGTGTTAATGGTGCATAAGCATTCATAACCTTTCTTTCGTGTGAACTTTTCTTACCTGAAGCAGGAGGTTGTAAATCCTGGCTCTAATATCGCAACAGTTCAGGTGATACGTGATCAGTAAACATTCATTAGGACCAGGAACACATGTAACAGCTATCATTGCAACTGTGTATACAACTTTTTGGACTAACACTAGAGTTACAAGCTATCGAAGCATATTGAGGCGGTAAGAGGCATTGAAATTCGTGTTTTAAAGCAATCTGATATTATGTATGTATCTCGAAAACTAGCAGCGCCCAGAGTTTTATACCTTAGACCTATATACATGGCCAGAAATACAATCCATGAATATAATATTTCTGGTAACAGAGCGTTGCTCATGCTACGTAACAAACCTTTTGTCTAACCTTGTTGGTGAAAACAATTAGGGAAAGTTTACGTTCAGCATTAAAACTAGATTAAGTTTGAAGCCAGTGATATATTATTATTTGTCATAGAATTGCAGTACAGGCCAGCATATTAGGCTATAAACATTAGGGCATGATGATACCCATCTCATGTTCCAATGCGGCTTGTTATTAATACTATCATGATATTAATGAGTTATTGGTCGTTACAATGTTCACTGGTCAACGGTTGGCCCCGACCCCAACTCCGGTGTATTGGGTAATAAAATGAACGCTTTACAATAATGTGGCATTTTCTATGTCGGAGCTGTTTTTTGATTCGCAGATAATCAAGTTTGTTTTGGGGCAAATGTTTAATTGTCAACCACAGCAGGTTGTAAATATATATGCCGGCTGTATAAGATCAAATGTATGGCATAGCACCAACTGGTTTGTTTAATAAATACTGTGCTTAAATACGTTTGGCATCGTGAACAATATGCACAAGACGTATTATTCCGCACCAGCTTGGCACTATAACATAACATCGTGGATCATAACAATTTAGAATTGGTTGCAACGCATGATAGTAAACGATTGCCAAATGCACAGGAAATAGAAATAAGTCAGCGACTATGCAAAATATTTTCTAGGACACGTTATACTTGGTCATCATGCTAATAGTCGTGTTAGATCCCGAGACATAATAGAATTGCGAACACCATCCTTATTTCCGTCTTAAATCGCTTTGCTTTCTCTATTGACATGCAGATATTAGTTGACTAAATTGCGACACGATTTGAACAAGAACGCCTGGGTAATAAAGATACTAGTAAATACGCCACAAGGTAAATAACAGTTATCATAGTGGCTTTTAAGATCTGTATACGTCATTAATCTCCCAATCATAATCTCCATAACTAATAATTATGTGTGATTCACCAGCATTTTATTCATTATACGTTTTATAAGAGAAACATTTTCGCAACTGTTTTTCATCCAGCGCTGTAAATATTCCCACTCCGATACTGAATTACATCAGATCACAGATCAGATCAGATCGCATGGCAAGTTGTTTTACCTGGTTTTATGATTAGTGCATTCTTAACTAAATAGAGGTAGAAACTGTCCAACGTTAACGATTCTTGAATCTTTAACCATCTGTGTCTTAAGACACGCAGAACACTACTGTAATTATTGCAATCATTGTGCGCTAAACAAAACTTCAGCAAAAATTAATGGACCGATGAGAATACGAAATTTCGGGTGTAGTGTGTTTGTTGTTGCTAAAATGTACAAGATAGTGAGTTCCTGAGGTTGCATCGTCATGACAAATTGTTTTTTAATTGGTCATTGAGCAGTGTCAGCTTTAGCAACTCATAAATCCTAATTCCTAAATGGGCAACGATCAGTCTTGTGTGTTTTATGTGAGATATATGTTTGTATTAGACGGTTATACCTCCTTGAGACGCCAGCCACGTCTGCAAAGGGCATCCGTATTACAGCAGGTGGCCTCGACTATAGACATTGTTCATCTGCCCATGAAATTAATCGACGTTCTGCTTTGTGTTTAATTCTACTATGCTCTTCATCAATCACATCACTAATTACACCATAAAGAACAAAACCTGCCTATTGAGCATTATGATATATGACCATAAACCCCCGCATTTACTGCTCTAAATAATGCTTGTGAACAAGGTTCAGATAGAGTATCATGTAACTGCGGTGTTTTAGTTTTGCTGTTTCGCGTTTCGGTTAGATTAATAGTGATCCGTTCAATTAACATATTTCAACATAAGTAAATAAAAGATAAGAACGTTCTTACTCAAACAATGGTCAATCTCTCATGAAAACATTACTATTTAGACAATGCTATGTTTAAAGAAAGCCAACCCAGGTGGACGCGTGCAATCAAATAAATTTGTGGATACTTCATTGGGTCTTTTATATTTGGATGAACAGATGGTGCCAACATGATAAGGTTTAGTCTTGCACCTTATATTACATTGCCTCATCATTATAAAGGATTATAAATAATGTATCTGTTAGGCACTATTGAGAGCTTATCCGCTGTATGCTCTCAATAGTGCCTAACAGATACATTATTTATAATCCTTTATAATGATGAGGCAATGTAATATAAGGTGCAAGACCAAACCTGACTATGTTTGCACCATCTGTTCAACCAAATATAAATGACCCAATGAAGTATCCACAAATTAATTTGAGTGCACGCGTCCACCTAGGTTGGCTTTGTTTAAACATAGCATTGTCTAAAGAGTAATGTTTTCATGACAGATTGACCATTGTTTAAGTAAGAACGTTCTTGCCTTTTACTGACTGATGTTGAGATAAGTTAATCGAAGGGATCACTATTAATCTAACCGAAACGCGAAACAGTAAAACTAAAACACCGCAGTTACATGATGCTCTATCTGAACCTTTTTGCTTAATAATCAGCCGATTACTAAGTTCACAAGCATTATTTAGAGCAGTGAATGCGGGGGTTTATGGTCATTTATCATAATGCTCAATAGACTGGTTTTGTTCTTTAAGGTGTAATTGGTCATGTTATTGGTGAAATAAAGTAGAGCGTGGTAGAATTAAACACAAAGCAGAACATCGATTAATTTCATGGGCAGATGAACAATTTCTATAGTCGAGGCCACCTGCTGTAATATGGCTGCCCTTTGCAGACGTGGCTGGCGTCTCAAGGAGGTATAACCGTCTAATACAAACATATATCTCACATAAAACACACAAGACTGATCGTTGCCCATTTAGGAATCAGGATTTATGAGTTGCTAAAGCTGACACTGCTCAATGACCAATTAAATAACAATTTGTCTTGACATTGCAACACCAGGAACTCACTATCTTGTACATTTTAGCAACAACAAACACACTAATGTACAGGAAATAGAAATAAGTCGCAATTTAGTCAACTTATATCAGCATGTCAATAGAGAAAGCAAAGGGGTTTATGACGAAGATTAGGATGGTGTTCGCAATTCTATTATGTCTCGGGATCTAACACGACTATTAGCATGATGACCAAGTATAACGTGTCCTAGAAAATATTTTGCATAGTCGCTGACTTATTTCTATTTCCTGTACATTTGGCAATCGTTTACTATCATGCGTTGCAACCAATTCTAAATTGTTATGATCCACGATGTTATGTTATAGTGCCAAGCTGGTGCGGAATAATACGTCTTGTGCATATTGTTCACGATGCCAAACGTATTTAAGCACAGTATTTATTTTAAAACCAGTTGGTGCTATGCCATGCATTTGATCTTATACAGCCGGCATATATATATTTACTAACTGATGTGGTTGACAATTAAACATTTGCCCCAAAACAAACTTGATTATCTGCGAATCAAAAAACAGCTCCGACATAGAAAATGCCACATTATTGTAAAGCGTTCATTTTATTACCCAATACACCGGAGTTGGGGTCGGGGCCAACCGTTGACAAGTGAACATTGTAACGACCAATAACTCCTTAAAATCTTGATAGTATTAATAACAAGCCGCATTAGAACATGAGTTGAGCATCATCATGCCCTAATGTTTGTATCATAATAAGCTGGCCTGTACTGCAATTCTATGACAAATTAGCTATCTCGAATAATATATCACTGGCTTCAAGCTTAATCTAGCTTTAATGTTAAAATGCAATGTGATATCCGGAATATTTTTGGGCTGCCCATTTCGGTAGCGGTAACAAGACACTTGCTCAAGTTTGCTCTTCAAATAATGTAAAAGTTTGACCCAATTATTTCCCAGAAAAATGTTTACAGCAGTACCGAGCCTTCTGTAACAAGTTCCGAGGTCTTTCAAAGTGAAAAAGACGAATGAACGTCATGAGAAGTTGGTACATTCCTTAGAAATTGGCCGATAAACGTGTCCAAATCCCTCATCGCCAACCACATTTTGTTCTAAAGGGTTCACACTGAGAGATTTACTGAACACTCACAATAGAAATTCAGCCATAAGGGGGGGTTTATTGATTTCCGAAAAGCCAAAGCTTGCAGTGACAATGAATACACCACCGTTATTAGCCATAAGCAGAATACTTTACAACTAGTTCCTATGATTAATGGGACACAAAACATGGCCGCTCAACAGATTGAGAAGTCATTGGCATATGGACACTGTGAGGCTCAGGGGGGCTAGTAGACAGAGTTGAAATTGTCTGGGTCGATATTTCTTGACGTCAGGGGGCAACTGCTTTGAACCAATCAAGAAAGACCGTCAAAGTACGTTTATCACCAACCTACATCGGTAGGGCACCGACCCCGCCATTAAAATATCCCAATTCCCACTGGTCATGCAGCAAAATAGACATGCCCTGAACGTCGTTAGCTGGAACTGGGAAATGCGTCACACCGAGAGCGAAAGCACTTTTTTGTTAAAGATGCCTCTATGGCACCTCCATGTAAATCTGAATGCACACCGGCCAGTGTGTCTGGGGATCAACCGGACAGCAGGGAGTATAGTAGAGATGACAGAAGACATGGTTACCTTTAAGAATCGCAAAAACTACAGAATGGCACCACTTGGCAAAGCACAAACACTTATCGTCGGTTTTTGACGCTGTAAATGAGCAGTGTTTACGGGACAAGATTAGACTGTTTTTCCTGTCTTTGCACTAACTTAGACCGACTGGGCTAAAGACGATCCTATCGGGTGCAAAAGATCATAGGCTAAACTTCCACTTCAGGTTATTGAACAAAATAACATTCCCTTATGCACTCAAGCAGCTTGAATTATAATTTTGCTGATTTTTCAACGGATCGCTAACCACACGTGGCGGTGAGTATTTTATTAATGAAGAAGTCGCCCAATACTGTGTCCTTGCACCAATAAATCATCCAACCAGTATTGTTTGCATTTTATCATGTGTTTCGACATATAATACAATTCTCATCTTGCCATGATATGTAATTCATGTACGCTACATAGGTTTACAAATTTGATATGCGTTGAAAGCTTGCGATGCTTTAAACTTTAGTTAGCAGCGATTTGCATCAGCTTACTGTATATGTTGAAAATAATATCCGCACGGTTAATTTCCGTATCGGGTAGTAACAATGACAAGCATTGAAAAAGAAAGTTCACAACCATATTGATGCTTATGCTGTATAAAAGCAGATTGGGTAAAGTTAACATATGGAGCTATTGCGAATATTGTCTATGGTGTGCGGGATCTTTATTGTGACACGCGCAATGGTGTGTGTGGAAGGGAATATCCCTCATAATCATCTTTATTCGACAACAAGTGATGACATGCAAATTATCCGCAAGTTCTAGCATGCTAGTGTTTGACATAACATCATTTGAACATATGCGCCAATTCTTATAAATAGAAGTTTTGAGTGTAACCAGATAAATTCCTAAATATTGGACAGCGCTATGGGGCTATACGGGACAATTAGATGTTTTAAGCGCATTGATCGACTGCGTATATCACAACTGCGTTTATCATTACGGGCAAATCAAAGTCCTTATCGTATTCACAGATTAACTATTAGCTATTACGCTGTAAATGCAGATAGAGACAATAATTAATTTTATGTTATTTTTGCAGAAAAGTTCAGCCATGAGCGAGTAGGTGTTGTGATCGTGTGAATATATGCGTTTGGAAGGGCAAATTATAAGCTTAATTAATTTCAGCAACCTTCGTAGAGCTACGCCCAGATAGAGCGGTCAATTAGTACATAGACGATTGCGCTATTGTAGAACGAATCTCCAAGCCGTTGTTGTTTTTTCCGGTCGGTCACTGCGATGGATCTATGGTATTAACATTTGAGCGCAAACGGACAGTGCCGACATAAAAAGAAAGCTAAAAAACGTTGGCGGTTCTACACCATCAAAAACCCGGAAAAACTAAAAATATTTTATATGGGGACATTCTGCTATTACGATCGTCATCGTTAACACATCCATAGCTCTATATGCTTCCATACCGCTGTGGATTGCTACATCCAGACGGGCTAACATGGCCATGTTATTAATTTAGAATAAGCACAATTTATGATGTTCTTACTTACCACGTTTGAATTTCTTACCGTAAACTATGTTCTTGTTATTATTCAAAAGCTACTTGTGGCGATATCAATAGAACAAATACCCGACCTTCCGTCTCTATCAAGGATGACTTTCGTGGCTCCGATTCATCCAATGTGCGGTGTTACCTGGCACCAGGCCTGAAAAGACCAGTCCATTGATTTGGGTATGACGGTAATAAACTTATTTAATTCTATGTTTGGGCAAACAGGCGGATTGGCCGATCGTATTACGCCTTGTTTATGCCATTGTTTATAACTGCATTTCATAGCGATCGAATGGATTTCTAGCTGGTAAATGCTTGTCAATCTATATAGTATAGAAGCAGGCCGCCTCGGATCTACTATAGCTCAATCGTCTAGGTACTAAATGTCCGCTCTATCTGGGCGTAGCTCTACGGAGGTTGCTGAAATTAATAAAGCTTATAATTTGCCCGTTCAAAAGCATCATATATTTACACGATCACAACGCCTACTCGCTCATGGCTTAACTCTTCTGCAAAAATAACATAAATTTAATTATTGTCTCTATCTGCATTTACAGCGTAAAATACGTTGAATACGATAAGGACTTTGATTTGCCCGTAGTGATAAACGCAATTGTGATATACGCAGTCGATCAATGCGCTTAAAACATCTAATTGTCCCGTATAGCACCATAGCGCTCTCCAATATTTAGGAATTTATCTGGTTACACTCAAAACTTCTAACTATAAGAATTGGCGCATATGTTCAAATGATGTTATATCAACTACTAGCATGCTAGAACTTGCGGATAATTTACATGTCATCACTTGTTGTCGAATAAAGATGATTTATGAGGGATATTCCCTTACACACACACCAATGCGCGTGTCACAATAAAGATCCCGCACGCCATAGACGATATTCTCAATAGCTACATATGTTAACTTTACCCAATCTTCTTTTATGCTGCTTAAGCATCAATATGGTTGTAAACTTTCTTTTTCAATGCCTGTCATTGTTACTACCCGATACGGAAATTAACCGTGCGGATATTAATTTAAACATATACAGTAAGCTGATGCAAATCGCTGCTAACTAAAGTTTGAAGCATCGCAAGCTTTCAACGCATATCAAATTTATAAACCTATGTAACATACATAAATTACATATCATGGCAAGATGAGAATTGTATTATATGTCGAAACACATGATAAAATGCAAACAATACTGGTTGGATGATTTATTGGTGCAAGGACACAGTATTGGGCGACTTCTTCATTAATAAAATACTCACCGCCACGTGTGGTTAGCGATCCGTTGAATAATCAGCAAAATTATAATTCAAGCTGCTTGGGTGCACCATCAATAATTGCCTGTATTTGTGTTACATAATCAAGCTAGTCATGTAATCGACAGAGCGTGTTCCATGGCCAACGGGAGCTAATCTCTATTTTATGAGATAAAGTGGGGCATTAAAGCAGATAGCGTGTACCTTGTATTTCTGTAAGTGATTGTTCATCACACGGAATGAACTATTGCAATCTCAATTCCAGCCAACTAAACTGCCAAGGTAAATGTTACTGAACACCTATGCACTTTTTGTCAATTATCTGGCAATCAGCATGAAATCATTGTGGTCTGTTAAGAGTGGTTAAAGACTTCAAAGGTATTGTATTAATATAAATCAAGAAAATATATATCCTTGGACTTTTATTATACTGAGTGGAAATTGTGAGAAGTATACTTACACACTGCTCGTCAATGTCGTCAGGGTAGGCTTTTATATAGTTCGTTAGGCATATATATTTGGCGCTTAATCGGTGGTGTGGCCATGTGTTGCAAGATAAGACAACATTTAGGTGGTCGATTGTTTGGGATTGTGCGCAAGTAAATGTCATTAACATACAAACGACACCACCTGGCGTAAATTCGCTTTGCATGTATGAATTTGAGAGATTGTACCATTCAATCAACTGACCTTCCCGATTTGCTTCGCAAAAAATTTTCGTTGAGCGATATTTGTAGCAGTTTGTGCTGCTTGCAATAACATTCCTAATCCATTGGTCAACGTAATAACCTTCAGTGTAGGTATACTTGACACAGTCTACAGCTCTACTGCACCAATTGATCAATGGCAAAATTATCGAACCTTAAATCGGCATTAACGTTATAAATATGGCTAGCACACTGTAAATATTGATCAGGGGAAAACACAGGCGTGCAATGTAAATAAATATACGAAACATATAAAAAAACGACGTAGGCTTTAGCTGTTTGGTCATCAAATATTCTTACTTAGTAACATGCCAGCATTCTATGAAGCATAGTGTTTTTTCTATGCAATTACATTCATTACTAGTATATTTTATCTCAATACAAGTGGCACATATATCGGACACATCATAGGTGAAGGTCATTATAACTTGACATGCGTGTCTGTATTTGTCAAAGCACCCAACATATAGAAAGCACAGTATTACCTAGCTTGAGGGCACTGACTACTTAAAGAATAATTTATGTCAGAATAAAGAACCGGAACAAATTTAACTGCCTTCCGGTCCAGCATATTATTGTGATATTGTAATGAATATGCCATCTAATCAAAAATGTCATGCTGTCGCTATTTTAAGTATGGTATTGGGTTGCTTAGTGGCGTGTCGTGGTAACAAGGTAATAACACAGCAATGCTTGGCAATTTTATCAACAAAACACTGGATATATGGTGGTGCATTTGAGAAGCCTTGAGTATTTGTGTTGCATCCGGCCAAACAAGTATTCGCAATCTTAAGTCTATTCTATAATAAAGTTGCAGTGGAAAAACATGACATCGGTGCCTGTACAAAGGGGTATATGGTCTTCATATCCAATGTCAATCGAATTAATTGTACCATTGAACTTGTCGGCGTACAATTATATGTTGCATTGCTCAAAATGTGATATTTAGCGCACCGTTTTATTGGTTTCGCGATTGTTATTGATTGTACATGCCCCTTTGGACATTCTCATTCACTCACTCACTCACTCACTCACTCACTCACTCACTCACTCACTCACTCACTCACTCACTCACTCACTCACTCGCTCACTCACCCACTCAATCTTTCACTCGATCACTCATTCACTCACTCAATCGCTCATTCACTCCTCCAGGCACACCCACTTGCTCCCTCGTCTTGTAAACTAACATTGGGTGGACTAGAGTGCCATCGTCTGATTATGTATTTTGACCTGTGAAATTATATATTGTTTAAACTTCGGGTCGAATAAAACTACGTCGAAGAGGACTATGGATTGTTATTTTTGGAACGTCAAGATTACCATTGCCCCGCCCAGTTCATCTTCGGAACAAGTACATTCGAAGTTTGCAAAGCAAGTAACTTAAACCAAGTTGTAGTATCTCGACTATACAAAATGAGTTGGAGGGGTATGTCCCTTTCACGTGTTCCGCGACACAATATAGATGTAGAGAGTTAGTGTTTTTATTTATATAGCCTAAACATAATATATCTCATGGCAATAGTCCCGAACACATAAGAGTGTAAATTTATGTTATGAAATAATCGGAATGAATTTGAATAATGGTACAACAATGCTAGGCAGTGGGACAGCAACAATATCCTCGTCGTAGTGTGTCAAGTAGCATTTCAAAAAGGATAAATTTCGAACATAAGGGAATCTTATTTTATTCAATAACCTGAAGTGTGCATTCATATCCTCGAACATTCAGTCGCTTTAACTGAGAGTTAATACCTAGCGGTATATCTAGACCGCATACAACGATATAAGATGTCGATTTGTTCCCTCGATTATAGTCAAACAATCGATCAGTGCAATGCACGTAAATGAGCGATTGTACAATTTTTGTGCTTTTAGGTACTGTTTTTTTTATATTCACATCAACCAAACCTCGTTCATTTTTGCTGACAAATAGTCACTGCCAATCTTCACGTCATCCTTGTTACGCTTCGTGGTGCACATAGCGCGTATTTGATTTGTTATCTATCGCGCTTCCTCGTGTGGATGACATTCGGAATTGACTCGTTGGCTTGTTTATATACTTCTACAAATGGTGCCATCTGAAGTTGACAACTCTTTTGGAAGGTACACACTGTTCACAAAACAAGCGCGCTTAATTAACTTCGGTCATCTAATCAAACTAACACTTAAAAGGTCTACACAATCATCATATGAACAAGACAGCTGTCATCTTCAAATGTGTAAGGAGTACATGATAACAACTTATATATAAAACACGTAATATATTTCGGGAAACCTCTATAAAAGCGCCATGCTAATTATTTTGCCAAGTCTAACGGCATGGTCTGATTATACTAACAATTTCACTAATATCCAAATTACAGTTTTCGAGAATATCCATGAGCATTACGTTTTACGTTACAATAGTCATAGTATAATGTTGACATGTGCTGCATTCTTATCTAGGACTGATCAATCATTCCCTCTCCGAAGATATATTGGAGCAAATTTGAAGCGGTCACCATCATCATTATCATTATCTTTATCATCAACATCGTCGTCGTCGTCATCAGCGCAAAAAGAGCGTTATAATAGCTTCTTAATGCTATCCAGATCTGCACCTTTATCATGCAACCATGCAGGAGATATTGCTTTACTATTAGGCTATTATGGGCCAATAATGTTATACGAAACAGATATCATGCAGACGCACGATACGCTGGCTGGCAGCTAATACTCTTATATTTTAGCTAAAACGATCGTGTATCCTTCAAATCGGTGATTGGTAACAACATGATCTTACCACAGGCAAATTAGAATCAATCCTTCGATGACTAGAAAGCGATCCCGGATAGTAGAATATACCTTCTCTAACCTTCCCGGGTATAAGTCAAGAGCGTAGTGAATAAATGAAGACTATGAACGAACATTTTGTTTTATGTCAGCAAACCGTATGAAACCACTGAAAATTCGCTGTTGATTACCTAGCGTTCTGTTATAGGTATGTTAACTCCCTCTTAAAGACCACGGCCGGATAAAACCAACATCTTCATTTGATTGAGCTTTTCGGCACAATAATAGCGGCAAATCTTTTCTATACAGTCTTGACCCCCGATGAGTCGCTACAGCCTTGTGTTTGGGAAGATTGTCATGACCTGATATATACCGTTATCTGCTGCTATGAAAATTGCACCAATAAATTATGAAAGCGGAAAAATTTTGAGGTATTCCAATAATATATCTAATGTAGATACCCCACGTGATTGCTTCCAAGGTTTCATTACATGTGTTAAATTCATTTTGCTAAGCTTGCAGCTTTCAACAGGGCACTAATATGCGATCGAATCTATATAAAAATATTAGCAAATTATGTAAACAAGTGTGAAGATTTACAGCTGCTACCTTGTCACGTCGCAGATAAGGCTGACAGGGGACCAGATAAATGTACAGCTTGCTGAACAGGTCTGGTGTTATCCATTCGAAAATTGTCTGCTAAGGTAAATGTAACTGATCATCTGCGTTCTTCTATTCCGTTCGCGGAAATCAGGGAAGCATTAATGCGATCCCTAGAGGGTGGTGGATGCCCCGGGGAGCTGCGGAATCTCATTTATGTGAGGAGTCAAACTATAAGAAAGCTTTGTCAGCGGGCATATAAACTATCGACCGAGCTGAAGGCTTTGATTATACGAAGTGCTGAGTCGGTGCATTATCATACACGTCTCCGCAGATAGGAACATGGACGTGCTGTTGGCGTTTCTATTTGATGATATGGCGAATTAGACTGAGCAGTGATAATTTATTGTAAGAGCTGCCGCAAGGGATGACCTCCAATTACAAAAGGGCGCATCTAACGTCAAAAGAACATTTTGAATTGAAAAAAGAAAATGATTTTAACGAATTTTTATTTTATCTAACGGATACTGATGTACCCCATATGTACATTTTGGCACACCATTCTTTGTTTAACAGGCGTGTTCTTGTTGCACAAGCAACGCAGAGTGACCTCTAATCACAAACCATTGGCTACTTCAGTCAGGCGTAGCATCAACGAGAGCGTACTCACAACGTAATAAATTTAACGTTCGATTTTCCCTTGCACAGGTGTACTGCCGCAACATGAAACCGTGCCCTAAAATTATGTTGTTCATATTCTGATCATTATATTTTGAAATTACGTTGCTTCTGCAACAGGTTAATTAATGGGCGTGAGCTATGCTATATACACATAATACTTAAGGTGAGCTACTTTATACGAGGATACACAAAGTCTACCATTTGTAATGACCAATCATTCACAAAGATACAATAAAATGACAGTCGCATATTGGTCTTTAGTTATTTATATGCACATATATGTATTGGTGTTAAAGGGCAAAAATTGGATTGCTGCGTCGGTTGTTTAATGCTGATTGTATCATGGCATAATAAAAGAGAGGCTTACGGCCGATTGCTGCTTCTCAATGAATATAATTATCATGGGGCTTTGCTGATGCATAGCATGCCCAAGCAAATATATATATATATATATATATATATATATATATATATATATATATATATATATATATATATATATATATATATATATATATATATATATCTATCATTAGATATATATATATATGTATAAATATATATATATATATATATATATATATATATATATTGATATATATACAATTGCTTATACATACATATATATATGTATATACATATGTATTTACTTATATATATATATATTTATATATATATATATATATATATATCTATATATATTTACATATATATATATATAAACACACACATATAAAGATATATATATATATATATATATATATATATATATATATATATATATATATATATATATATATATATATATATATATATATATATATATATATATATTAGCACGAACGCGACCTTTAGGGGACAAACCGCCAACTTTTCGTAGACTTGGGTCCACGAAAGTATATACCAGTATATCCACATAAAGTCAACGCATATTTTCGTCCAGAATAATTGAAAATATTTCGGTTTGACCATTCGAAGATGATAGTCTAGTCTTAGTAACGTACAAAGATATTCTTTCACGCGTGATTTCCCTGGATTTTGAATATATTAGCGAAATAAAATTTTAACAACTAACCATTCGCTGACATAACCCGGAAACCTCAATATTTTCTATACAACTATATATGCTTCGATCCAAATTGCCCAAATAATGTTTAATCATGTGTGTTGGATAAGTTCATTTGAAAAAGTAAAATATTTGATTTATTTATAAATTTCATTACAGAAATACTCTATTTTTCTCCTTATTCATCAATCTACAACAATGAATTAGATCGCGAAATGCTGCCAATGGTTCATAATGATCACATCTGCAACAAATATTATGTTTCTAATCCATTATGATTGAAAATGATTGAAATATTTCAGTATTACGCATATATTAGAAAATATATACGGGCACGAAAGGTTGGATTTATGCGTATAAATTAGTGTCTTGACCTTTCGTGGACGACCTTTTGAGGACTAAAGGTATATACTAGAAATAAAATATGACAAAAAGACTGTTGTTCTCATGAAACTCTTCATTTGTATACATTAAAAAATATGCAGAATAAATAATTGATAATTAATGATAGCAAAAATGTACTATAAAGATTTGTCCACGAATGGTTGGAGTCTGCGAATGGTTTGTAATTGTCACTATATATGTATATATATATATATATATATATATATATATATATATATATATATATATATATATATATATATATATATATATATATATATATCTATATCTATATATATATATATATATATATATATATATATATATATATATATATATATATGTTACGTTAAACAATATGCGTTCGGGTTGTAGCTAAAGCCATTGAGGGCTTAGACACATCAATAAATCTTGGTTCAATACATGCTCCACAATGTAACCCTCTAACTTATTATTCGGTTTTAGACATTGTATGTTTGCATTATTTGAACATTATTTGTTTATGACGATCATCTTTGCCATTGCTGTCCTAGATAATTATACCTTTTTCTATAGCTTTAATTATCAATTTTGAGCGTAAAACTCGAAGACGACTGTGACAAACAACATGCAAATATGATCAATCCCACCCCTGTTCAATGTGACCTGATTCAGTAGTTAAGTGTAACAAACTGATATAGCAGCATGTTTACTTGGCTAAAATGAATGATGTTGTACCTTTTGTGTTTATATTTCGGTTTGTCAAATCACGTGTTAACGATATTTGGTCTGCGAAGTGGATCCTGAATTGCGCGTTCTTTTATAATGCCCGAGGTTTAACTATTTATTGAATAATTCTACTTCGCTTGATGGCTAATATCATTGACTAACACATTGGTTGTGAAACTAGAAGACCTCCTGTTTGAATTGCATATATCCTATTGCAGCATTGTCTTGCCATGCCGCTTTCGCGAATTTAAAGCATTATCCTATATGACTAACAACTCACTGTTCATTCGTGCTTTGACAAGCAAGCGCAAAATGACGACGTATATTTTCAAATATCTATTATGATGTGATGTAGTGAAATTAGTTGTATTGAGACCAATAAGAAGGTCAGTCTTTGACAATCTTTAGCAAAAAAGCATTAGGCAATAAAGCAAGAAGCTGCTGGGGAATCAATTATTCCTTTTAAAATCGACCTTTGACTTGTAGCCCTTTTTCCCTACAGCGCATTCAACCTAATCCTAAAGAATTTAGCGCAAGCAATAACATGAGCTTCTATAAAATGCCGTGTGCTGCTGTTGGTTGTCAAACTGTCAATTCTATCAGGATGTTATGTGCGCATCGCAATTACTAAAACTGATGCCACTTGCATCCTCAAATGTCCAAATGTAATGTACTCCATCTCATAACAACGTAATGTACTATGAAATTGGCTTAACCCGAATGAGACCTTGATTTCGTAGAACAGTTAAAACATGCATTCTTAGTCTGTTATGCACTTTATTACAATCGTAACGTGCACGGTCCTATAGTTATATCTTGGAAAAACTGTTATAGCATGGAGGGGATTATGAGGGTTTGGGTTGTTGGCAACGTGAAGAACCGAGTGTAGACACGGCGGGGAAAGATGACATAGCGGCGGGGATAAAAGTGGCTTTGCATGTCGCGCATTACGAAAGTATTACAGGAGTTAGGGCATGGGAATAAGGTTTGGGCCATGGCAAATGTTAAGGTGGAGAGACAGCATAGATCAGAGTGTGTTAGTTAGGCCGGGATGTCGATTAGGTCACATCGAGGGACTCATTGACGAGTGGGGATCAGTGTGAGGTGTTTGCGGGGATAAGAGAGGAGTTACGGAATGGGTGAGGGTTGACTAACACGGCTGCGACCAAGCTAAGCTGACAGAAACAGAAAAGGTGCAACTATACGCCACCTATTTGCTGATACCAAACACGCAAAAAACAGATGCCGAAGACTGAACGACTCACCGCAATGTCGTTGTTTGACAATTTCCACACTAAGCCTGGGGTCATAGTCGATGGTCACGCCCGAAAGTACCTGGGTGGGCAATACCTAATAATTGACCAGGTTGATTCAATGACTGACGAAGAGATCATAATTCTCTATGTTCAATACTAGGCGCGGCTGGGTGCTAGCATGAAGCGCACTCTAACATGACGCGCCAAACAAATCCGTCCACCACTGGCGTCTGAGCCCCAACTTTTGGCCTCATATGTGCCTTAAAATTACCAAAAGTGACACAAGA
The DNA here is from genome assembly GCA_034190875.2 of Urechis unicinctus. Taxonomy (NCBI): domain Eukaryota; kingdom Metazoa; phylum Annelida; class Polychaeta; order Xenopneusta; family Urechidae; genus Urechis; species Urechis unicinctus. Next base: position 61,040,779 of record CM067354.1, read on the forward strand.
TGGCTGCAACTGACCGGGTCGTCTACAGACTTACCAGGAAAAGATGGCGTTTCACTCGTGTCTAAGGACAGCGTATTGGTCTGCATTGTGGTGAGTTGTGAGTTTTAATCGCGGATATTTTGCAGGTCAATTGAAGGCTACTGCTGGAATTCATAACAATGGATTGCCCGATGATATACTACAGCCTCAAGGGACATTGGAAGGGCATTTCAGCCATCAAGAACCATGTGGATCCACCTTCCAATTCTTCACCTAGACATATTCTTCGGTCTCTGCTTAATCTCCTGCTACTTCCTCAATGACAGATCCCATCCCATACTTCGGTTCGGACATTACATCGAGGGAACATTGTTAAGTCTAAGTCAACTAATGTCCTAATGAATTATTATCTGTAGTAATTTGGATAAGACCACTACGTTCTTCATGTTATCTGTTCATATGCGCTTTGTTTTCTTGGAAAAACAGACCCGTGGTGAGATATATTGTAATCTAAAACTCCATGTGAGATATAATCATGGAGCAAACTGGTATTTTGTGTAGTACGAGTTCGTACGTTTTTTGTAGTTTGTAAGGCCAAACTCATTTGCATAGGCTATCTAATTCTTAGTAACTATCAGCTCTACAGTTGGAACAATCGAGATTGAGATCACCAACTAGATAAAATGCTGTATTTTATAATAGAGTAGTGATTACCATCAAAGCGACATGAACATCTCAGGTTAATAACGGTTTACAGAGTAAACGTTACAGGAAATATGCATGGTGAGCATCTTATTTCGGCATTGTTAGGGAGCAACGTTTGTTAAAATGTATTAAATAGTGTTCCCGGTGAGAATGGGGTAATGCTAACATTGGCAAGAGATGAGAAAAGCACTGTGGTAGAAAAGCCTCAGGAACATGGAAAGGCCTCAACTTATTTGGCCGATAGCTGCATGGGAGTCGAGAGGAATCTTGGCTGCTGGTAGCATTGGGTTGCAATGCAAAACCAGAGAGGTGAGCTGGTCGACAACTTAGTGCGGTTTAGCAAAATAGACAAAAATATTGCCAGTCGCGAGCGTAAGCTGGAGGAGCTACCAGACGAGGCCGAGGACGAGAGGAAACTCCAAGAGCATGAGCTTGTACAGCTTTGGGAAGACAGACAACCAAGATTAGAAGCTACCTATGTAAACCGGAAACGTTTGCGGACCCAAATCAAATGCATCAGGGAAATATCAACAGACTTCTTAACCAGGACACGACGCTAGTGGAGCGTATCCACACCATGTTCCGGGAGCAGCCTACGATAGCCTACGTCTTAACTACGATTGGGATGGTAATCTCAACCCTGGTACTGGCTTTGACAGGTGAAGGGGGCACTATTGGCACCCGCGCATTAACACCAGCTGACAAGCCCGGTGTGAAAGAATGGATAAAGAGAGCTGAGCTCCTTTGCAAACGCTCTCAGGGGTCATTAGCTCCATCGTATGATGGCTGCTCAAGTCAGCTGGAAATATACGCAGGGGGGAGCGATCCTCCTCTTGTTACCTAACCTGCTACGTAACAGACCAAAGCACGACTAAGCCTATCGCAATTCCACCCAAGTGTTGTCATCCTTTCATTTAGTGTGGGTGGGCTGTCGGTGCAAACTGCATTAGGACGTCAAAGGATGTAACTGTTTACGGTATCCTTGAGCCGGTCTGCGGCATAGAATAGCCCAGACATAGGTTCGAATACTGCTGTTAATCCGTCAGCTGCCTAGAGCTGTGAACCCCTTAGATTATTCGAGTTTGTAAGTACTTCAGGCAGTACGTGCACCCACAGTATCTTGCTTTATGTAATCAGCATGTAGCGAGCCACCACGATAAACGAACCCGTTTATTGGTTTGGTTAACACGTGTCTTCCTGCTTCGTACTTGTTGGGCATCCTGTAATGACTGATTGGCAGTCTTCTTCATCTGTTTCACAGTCAGTGAACTATATTTGTCTGAGACCTTGGTTACCACCTTTAATTATGTATCTATGGCAACACATAATTCATGGCAGAGTGTTTGGTAATTTCGCTGGTCAAAGTCCACCATCATTTGGTTCAGAAGTCTCCGAGTGTAGTACACTTTAAACCTATATGGATCCCATGCCCATGAGACTCCATAGTTAAAGTGGTCCATCGCGGAAACACCACAGCCAGAGGTTGCGCACCATACAAATATTGTTTTCTGATTCTGCCCGTATTGCATATTGTTGGTTCTCGAGCCAATTACAAGTTAATCGCGCTTATTTTTAGCACCACGAAGTGTTCAAACAGATAGCTGAAATTTATCTTAAACGCCCCTGTACTGTCCGCCACTCACAAACGTTTGCATCTAGACGAGGGGATATGTCAGCTGCTCAGCTGCTATATGGGACGGGTACTGCGGGGCCGGTTTGTATGTACCATTTCTACTGTATATAGAAGTTTGTGTATTCATTTCATTAACCTTTGTGTAACAAACTATGACAAATGTCCTTGCACAACCCTTTTCACAATACTGCATGTGTTGGCTTAATGTCAATCACGTATACTGTGGGTTGGCACAACCTTGAAATTAACGAGACCATTCAATGGCAGATAGAGGGTCTGTCAAATCAAAACCTAGTCTCTGGAATTTCGAACAGCGTGTAACAAAAGGTCTTGATGGTTTTAAGGGTGGGAGATTATTTCCTTCAAGTACTTACACAGATGACCGTTCCATCATTGTAATCATCTTAAAAACACTTTAGGCTCACCTGGATCATGTCAGTAAAACCCATTTAATGTGGGATGGCACGCCCAACTAAGCTTCTTGAAGTTTAGGGCTGAGACGACAACTCTTTCGGTGATATGATAACCACAAACATTAATTCAGGTTACGTTAAAAAGAACGAGAGACGTCTTTTGGATATTCACGACCTTCCTGTTCAAATACCAAATATGGTGTTTTACCATTCTGATTTAACTTGATTTATAACATTCCTGTGTTGAACTTTCAGTTGAGCAAAAGAAAGTAGCCCCCCTTCAAAAAGGGTATAATTGGTCGTTAGATGATTGGGCCAAGTGTCCAACGTCAAGAAACTCAAGCTCTGGATAAACCATGTTCTAAAGTGGTAAGATTATTCATATTAGGAGTGGGCGCTGGTAATGATACTATATCAGTTGTCCTTACTATAAAAGAAACAAACCAAGCAGTTGAGCAGGGTTAGCCTGCTAACTAGTGGGCTGTTGCAATATATTCAGACCAACCTTCACAGCTGAAACAAGGCAACATTATAAACCTTTATACAGCCACTTAAAACAGAACGGTGGCTTGTTTTGTATTAACACTCATTGAATTTGACATTCAGACTTATAAACTCATGAAACAATCGGATCATCCTGAGCTGCCCCCCACCGATAGAATCCGGGACACTCCTATCGGTTGTATGAGATCAAGAAGCAATACCTCGAGAAAGAGATTAAAAAATAGGGGGCTATGTGCTAGAAACATAGGCGTGCAGTTAACTATGAGAATGCAGTAGACACTGCTTTAGTTACTGTTGGTATTTCTATAGGCGCAGGGGGCATAGGTGTAATGGCTACAATGGCTAACCCTAAAACTGCCCCCGTTTAATCTCGTCCTAGGTGAGGTCACAAAATATATCCAAATGATGAGGGAAAACTAAGTCTAGATCTGTAAAATATTTCCAGACTCTTTCAATCAATTGCAAAAAGTCGCTGATCTAACGTGGCAACAACGAAGCATTAGAATGCGTTAAAACAAATTTGATGTTCCTGCTTCTACACCAGCGATAATATGAGCGATATCGACACACCGCAATACACAAAGTGATTCCATTGCGCAGACCTTTATGAATTGCTTTATACAGGCCTGAAGAATAACAGAGGGTGTTACGTAAAGAATAGAACACCGAAGGGCGTATTGCCGAAGGCTGTGCAAATCAGTTGAAGGTATATGTAGATCATATGAGAGAAAAGAAACAAGACTTGGAGACAGGGCTGAGAGATGTCCGTAATTTTGAGACTACGAACGATGACCTTGTGAAACTGAAGGAGATTGTGAGAGATCTGGAGTGGAAGAAGGATGGCCATATGGAGCGAGTGGAACGCCTAGATGAGCTTTTTAGCAAGTATGAGATGCAGACGAGCTTGTGAAATTCTGGTTCCAGATATTACACGTCAACAATGTGTCCCTCTCCCCGTTTGACTCACAGCGGTTGATAGCCCCGAACGGCGTAGACAAATTGACCTTACTGAACTCAGACTAAAAAACAACACATGCGAGCAGGTAGCATGGTTCAGATGATGAGCGGTGCGCCCGAATCGCCACTCCCCTTACTACGGTATCTGTATATTGCTGCTAACGCATTAATCGTTGTTAAGTTTCTGAGGGTAAAATATGGATTCGATAGATTTTCGCATACTCGTGTAATGATTGATACGTTATGTTGTTATTGTGCAGCCTGTGGTAACCAAGTATGTGAGATGACCACATTCATTGCAATAACGGCAGAATTTGTGTATTATTCTGTTGATTCTGGTTGTGATAAGGTTGATTGTGAAACTGGTGGCCGTGTCATGAAAGTACAGTGACCGTAAATACGAACATGCAATGCGAGGGAGCACCCAAGAGCCAGTTATAAAGCAAATGAGAATAAATGAAAGTTGATATGGCAAGTGATCGGTTCGTTTAGCTCGAAGCATCCATGCAACTAATCATAGAAACATCAAAAGTATTTGATATAATTGATCCCTGTACTGATCCATGCAAATGCTTCTCAACACTTAAACAGATACGGTTAAGCAGTAATATGAGGTCAAGGATCGGCTGACAGACATTTATTTACAATAGTGCTAGCTTATTTGCATTGGTTATTACACAACAAACACGTAACGTGATAGGTGCTGTGATCGACCTAGCCACTACTTATTTCCATAGCATTGAAAACAAGCACCCTCTGTTCGTAAATAATTCACATATTGTATTCCCAGTGCGCAAAAAGGATTAAAATTCCGGAATACGAATACAAAATAAGACACGCATCTCCTCCCTTGTAAAGGCATCCACAAGACATGGGTTCTACATTTAAGTGTCATCGTGAGTGTCCCGCAGAACATAATTTAATCATATCCTTCAATGCATACAATAAGCATGCTTCCGTGCGTGCGATCATCCACGTAATTACATCGCAGAATCAGTTAACATGTTTGATTACTCTACAATCGCAGTTACTTGCTGGTAGATATCAATTATTCAGATGTTGACTTCCTCTCCGAAAAAGAGGAAATATAACCTTAGAATCCAATCATTGATTTAAAATACCTATTGTGCTCGGAGCGGTACGCCAATGACAATAAATATGTGCATTACATCTTTGTTTGCCTAGCTTCATTCCGTCTGTACTTTGAGGAAGCGCCCGTGAGTTAAAACAATGCAGTCTTCGCAGTTGGCATAATTGAACTCGACTTGAATAGTCTGAAGCATATAATTGCAGCTGTGCAGCGTTTAGGATGGTTCTGCCGAGACAGTTAATTCATTAAGGTAATTTAGTAGAGCCTGTTAATGAGTATGCCATCGTCGGTGTAGCGATATTTAACCATAACATGACTGCATACAAGTTTCTTATACAATCGAAAACTTGCCGCTGCAATAAAAAGGACAGACCATATCATTGACAATCCGTTGCCGAAAACGGGCGTACTGATACACAAACCATATATGACCCTGTCTTATTGTACGTCCCACAAATTGCGTTTACTGTGCCCCAAGAGTTTAAGGATAAACTATCTGACATAGCCACCATACTTTCCTATGCTTATTTCTGTCGGCAATGTAACACGTACAACATTATAGCATTAAACACGAGAAGCTAAGAACAAAATGTTGCTCCTAAATGTCTGGAAATATTTTGTGATTTCGCTGCATCTTCTTTTAATCCCTGGAGGGCCGTATGCACCGATTCATTTCAAATCCAAATTGCTCTTGTTCTGGCGTGAAAAGCAATAACGCTAAGCCGCAGCTGACTAGAAGACAGCACACAGCAGGGAAGGAGTTAAGCAGCTGTAATAGCATAAATACTTAACTCTGCAGATATATTAGCGGACAAATCATGCAGCGCATGTCTTAATCTGTTGACGTTTAAATTACATGATCGAATAGCTTATAAGTTGAGAAATCTAGAGAGCATTAACACCAGAATCAATTGCTTAAGAAATAAAAGAGGCAAAATACAGCTGAATAATGTGAATAAATTCTAACGATTGGTTTGGCAGAAGACGTTATCATGATTGAAAATGTAATTATATAGGAATGCGTATGCTTGATTAAAAATGTAATCATACATGTAATTTATTTATATCTATAAACATGCATATATATGTACATTATTTATAGTTACAGAGATATATAAAACAATTGATTGACATTTATATATATATATATACATATATATATATATATGCATGTATCTATATATATATGTATATATATCTAAGTGTATGCATATATATATGCATACATATAAATGCGAAATTATGTAGATATGTTTATATACATAAATGTATATACATAATTATGTGCATTTTATAATGTGCATATATACATACAGACATGGATATAAACATACAAATGAAAATATAAGTGTATGTATATATATATATATATATATATATATATATACATATTTGTAAATATACATTTATAAACATATATGTATATCTATTTATTTGTTAATAATTAATTCACATCTTTATATGCCAATATATACAAGTATATATATATAAATAAACAAGTGTACATATGTAAATATATCTGTGTGTATATATATATATTAAAGCGTACATAACTGAATATATATAAATATATATATATATATATATATATATATATATATATATATTTATATATATATATATATATATATATATATATATATATATATATATATATATATATATATATATATATATATATATATATATATATATATATATATATATAAACGTATGGATATATAAACATATATGTATAGGTATATATATATATCCCGGCTCAATGTATAACAGGAATCAACTGGACATAAACACTAATTGCATAGAAAAATTGATACGGAATTTGCGTAGGCATGTTGCATCATATTTCGTCATCGTTTTGGAACAACGTTTATTACAATAAATCATATCGCATTCCCTTCTGCTGCATAAAACAACCATCCGGGTGATTTCGACGCAAATGGGAACGCTTACATGGTTAGACATATCACTAGACGTAAACCCGATTAGGGAGGTTATTTTGGCAATTAAAGAATAGAATATCAGCTCGATGCAACTACAACACTATGTGCGTATTATTGAGGTGATTCAAGTTTAAATGAATAAATTTAAAATAACATTTTCGTACGCGTATGCAACACCTTGCGATGTTGAAAGAATGTGCTTCATGGCAATCGCATAAAATATTTCTTCATTTATTCCAGTCGATTGGTTTTATGTATGCATCATATACAATGGGAACAAACTAGACTGGTGGCCCTATCAAAACGAGATAAATTACAGCATGGAACGATCAGTGCAAGAGAGTCTGTGTGCATGCGCTCAAGAGCACTGCATCAGGCAACTAACACTAAGTGACAGTTGGTAGTGCAAGTGTTCGGCTTCGTTCGCTCGCCGTATTATGGAATGGTCTACAGCCTTGGATACTATGGTTCGCTGTGCTGAGTGAGTAAATGCTCTTCCTTCTCAAACGAATATCCTATTGCAATATTTTGAGGGCAAGAATCAGCTGACAGACAATTTCTTTGGATAGGGCAAGCTTATCTCCAATCTCAAAGGAAGAAAGAGAATGTTTCGAAATATCTTTCGACATTATATCGCCAATGAATTAAAAAGTAATCTAGTTGTATTTAAACGAAAACAGCCATGTTACATGTTGCCCATTTTAAAGGTTGTCAATGTAAATTGGAATATTACCCCTTTTTTAATATACCCTTCGATGCTTTGAGAGAAGCCAATATCGTTCTCTTACTACAATCATTGCTTCATAGCCCATTACAAAAAGCACCGTAGCAAATCCAGGTCGGTTACCAGAAACCGCTAAGAAATGCAGTGATACAGGTTGGATGTTACGTATTTTGTTGTGACTTTTATGTTCGATTCCGTCGAATCGTGCCGCGAGACTATTCATAACCATATAATGCGTACTTCAAATTCCTCGAGCTCTTCCGTGTGTTGTGCTATATCGCCAGAAACTACACCTAAGCGGTAGCAATTCCTGGTATGCTCCGATAATTGCGGGGAATAATAAACCGCTGTAAACCCAAGTGTAGCGCATGATACGGACCTTAGAACATGATATATTATCCCGGGGTTTTTCTCAAAGAGAGTAAATACCTCCCTACAAACAGCACAAAAACTTGCCAGTTTCCCAAAATCCCACCAACAACACACTTGGAGTACAGTTACGCCATAACTGCCGTTTATTTCACTACCCGGGAACAAAAACATAAACAGGCTTGCCACGTCCTAGCAAATCTCGACGTGTTTTGGGTGCTTGATCGCCTTAAAATAGCCTGTGTTACAATATCAAATGGCTCAACATTACTGCGTCCTTTTTTTTATTAAATGCAACATTCCTACAGCTTATGTCATAGTCATAGATAAGTAAGAGCAGGCCAATGTCTTGTTGCAGCAGCGTTTAAACACTCAATGAGGTAACATAACTAGAAGATATGTTCCAATCACCGTCGATTCGTGAAATAGGCATATGTTTAATATCCACCGTTGTGCTTTGATTTTGATATTGCTTTTTAACTTGAGTGACTGGCAATGGACTGTTTCATGATAAAAACTATTCTGCCGAGTTGCAGCAATGGCAAGTTAAATAGTTTTTTAGCCGTAGGACTACATAATAGTAATATTTACTCACCATTTTAGGTGCGCAGCAAATGGTTTATGTGAACATGTGCATATGGCATGGATTATGGATACTGCTGTAGATCAATGAAGAGCAACGGATATTGACTACACCTGCTAGGATTTGAGTTATTCGATGCTAGACTCAAACAAGAAATGGCAAGCATTAAAACCGTTCAAATAAGACATATGCATATGTTCACGAAGGAGCCTGTACTCAAAATGAGGAATATCATACATATACAAGTGATACTTTAAAATCGACATTAGCCTAAACAGAATAGGTTACTCAAGTTCAGTGATTACAATTGTACAAGCTAGGCTATATGTTTTTGCTTGACGATGATAATTTGGCTACGTTGTTTTGTAGCTGATGAGTAACCAGGCACTACACATATGTCATATATTCGTTTAAATACCACTTTGGCAACCAACTGTAATGAACTGCATTAAATGATGCGGAAGGGACAAAGGAGATTGAATAGTGCAGACTTATGCTATATATTTGGTCATTAGACGTTGCTCAGGTGACAACATAGCTCCGCTGCACAAATAAATGGCACGTAACTTTTTATGTTACCAACTTTGGAGCCCAATCACCTAATTATAGAGCCATTTTAATCACAGCATGGTAGACCATACGTTGGCTGCTAGTTTATATGTTTTATGACGCTTGTTAGAACCATATCTGAATATTTCAATGACATAACTAGCATGGCTCAGTATAAGAAATGCTCTGCGCTCCACTCAAACGCAGCCGATTGTGCCATAGGATAATGGGATGAAGTTAACACTCACAGTTGATGATAGGATAATGATAACGTGTTTAGTGCGTCGTGCATTATTTTGGTGGCTTGTAAGATGCGTGCGTCACACCGCAGTGGAACGGGTCTGCATAATATGAAATAGGGCGGGTCTTACATAATAGGCCGAGATCTGCATTTCAATCGAATCAGTCGCTTTGGTAAAATTGCAATACAATTCCTGATTAGCTAAGAAGGGGTATTGATGGCATTGAAGCATGTTTGAGAGTGTCACAATTTGTTTTGGCTTGCAATATCTTACCCATGTATCTCTTTTGTATGTGTGATACCCCATTTGTGTCATTGTAGTGGTGAACCACTAGGGGTCTTCAACACACTACAGTTTTTATAAAACATTGCTTAGATATGCAATAACCTTAGTCCCTAAATAATGCTAGGCTTCAATTGATTCAATTACATGGCCAAAAAATAAGCATGTATGACGAAGCAGCATTGTTGATCCAGATTTGGCACAAACCAGGATCGTATTAGAATAGACGTGCTGCTGAGAGTCATATTTTGAGTTAAAACCAAGCCGAATTGCCATTCCACTCGATTTTAATCGCATGGCTTGAATATGATGACCATTTGATGTGATGCAAGCCATTTATTGAGGTGTCATATATATCGATTTCAAAGTGTTAAGTCATTAATCTCCCTTGACGTAAAATGGAAGCAAAAACATTCAAAAGCGCCGTTATTGTTTTCGCAGTGCACGATGGTTAGGTATGTATATCGATGTATACATATATATATATATATATATATATATATATATATAGATATATATATATATATATATATATATATATATATCTATAGATATCTATATATATATATATATCTATATATATATCTATAATATATATATATATATATATATATATATATATATATATATATATATATGTATACATCGATATACATATGGCATGGATTATATACGAGGCTGAACACGCGAGGAAAATTCATATATATATATATATATATATATAGATATATATATATATATATATATATGTATATATATATATATATAGAATATATATAGACCATATGATTATATATTTATATATATAGATATCTATATCTAGATCTTTATATATATATATAATTACATATATTTATATATATATCTATATATATCTATATAAATATATATATATACCCTATATATATATACATTATATATATATAAATATATCTCTATATATACATATATATATATATTTCTATATATATATCTATCTGTATATATATCTCTATATCTATATCTATATATCCCTATATATCTCTATATATATCTATCTATATATATATATATATATATATATATATTTATCATCGTATATAGCGCTCTGCAAACTCACGCTCTTGAATTTTCCTCGCGTGTTCAGCCTCGTCTGGCAGTTCCTCCAGCTTACGCTCCCGACTTGTTTTATGTTTGTCTGTTTTGCCTTGCCACGCTAGGTTGTC
>CM067354.1:61056956-61084456 GCA_034190875.2 Urechis unicinctus
GATACCTTAATGGATAAATAGTGGATGTGACCAGAGTGTGCATTGCAATATCGATATACAAGTGATGTTGATGTATAAACCACTTAGATACCCATTTAGTGTCAGGTTTCTTTACTTTGCTCATACATCTTAATACCTGTTTTTTTATGTTGCGGTACAATTTCGCAAACTTACCGTTTTATGCAACCACTAGCATGTTGATATAGAGCTCAAGTTTGACGCTGTGTTTTAACGTTATTCTGCTGATAATACTAATGAAATAACTTTATCTGTACTCGCATTTAGACTAGGTTGGTGAAATATAATAGTTACACATTTGGTATAAGTATTAACCAAAAGATTAAAAATGTCAATCTAAAGGACTTCTTTACATTCTTTTTTTGGATGATGCTTGACGAATATCCCTCGCTTACATATATCAGCAGCATAACATAATGTGCCCGAGACATATGTGCATATACAATGTTATCGTAAGCATATCAACAATAAGTCCATCAATATAAATCACGTCAAACAATATCATCACATTCTGCACAGTTCCGTTTGTAAATAGCCATAAATACCACCTACAAGCTGGATCACCGTTTATCTGAAGCTATTTCTCGCTTTGTGAACATCATTGGGCTCTTATTAGTCATTGGCTTACCGAATCTGAATGATGATTTACGCCTTTTGCATCTGACCACTCATCACAAATCATATTGACAATATATGACATTTATTGCATCCCATAAAGCTGTTGAATGGGTTTGTACTATATCGTAAGATACAATCGTTAAAGTGATCAATTCGATGCATGTTATATGACATGCTGTTTGTTAAGGCGCACAGGCTGATGGTGCGCGCTGAAGCAAAATGGAATATTCAGCCCTTCAATAAGAGAAGGCTATTCCCAAACCTCACATGGCAACCATAAAGGAAAGCCTGTGCTAAAATACGCTTTAATGGGTTTGAATAGGTCCTCAGCTGAAACAAAATGTAATATTCAGCCCAACAATAAGAGAACAATAAGGCTGTGGTATGGCCTATCGCAACATTTGTTATGCACGAATTCATCGGCTTACAGTTAATGTGTGTATGCAATTCGGACTAATAAAATGGCGATCTTTGTGACTCTTGAATAAGTAAACATACAGTAATACTAGCTGGTGGAAATTTGAGTAAATGAACGTTATTGTGCGACTTATAATAAAATTTTGTAGAACGAAAAACTCTATACATTCTATACCTCGCACAATCTGTTTTATTCATTAAATGTCTATTTTAGGACGCGTGTTTTATTAGCATGTTTTATAAAAGGATCAGGATAAGTTATCATACATGACAACTCATGTTTGCACTTACAAGCAATATAAAAGCTAAATCCATTTCAACGCGTAAAAGACGATTGATGGTCTTTAATCAACTCAATCAGTTTGGAAGCCTGGGTTGCATTAAGTGCTAAAACACGATAACCACGTCAGCAAGACATTGAAGCGGTGAAACAGTCTTTTTGATTAGTCCACCTTGCTGCTGAAGAAGCTGGTGTTCTTTGCAAAAGTCTAAGTAACTGCATAACATTAGCCCTTGTAAATAATAAACTCGTCGATAGGGCTTTTATATTTGTTAATTTAAGGCTGAAGCACGAATGTTAAACTTGATGCTAATTGTTGTGTCCGGTTTCCCATTTAAATACCTATGTTTTGTGACACTGCAATATTCCGGGCCCAAGTTATTTGTATTTCGCCATCAAACGGTCAGCAGACGTTCTGCTGGATAAAGTATCACATTGGCGAACCAGACAATGCCCGTATTATATTGCTACCTGATTGCTAGAGATACTGCTGAGATTGGTTTGGTATTGCTTGCGCTTATGAAAAGTTGTTTACATTTCGGTGAATTTATCTCTGGAGACTATTTATGAAGATGTTCTTTAGCAAATTCAGGTTTTACTCTACTTCCTGAAGGATAAGCCAAATGTTGACAATTTTGGTTTAGGCAATATTCCAGCACTGAGCATGCTGCTGGTTGTGATAAATTCTTGATATCAAGTCTTCTATGTGACACGGGTTTTACGCATAAACAAATGACACCCTAGACATAACATCTCACTAAATTAACGTAGAATGTAACCAACGGGCATTGGTTCGTAGCGCGAAATATCTATTCCGTTTATACGGTCTAGTTGTCAACATATGCATTGTATTTTATATTGCAAGAGCTTTTCTTTAAGAGTTGGCAAGAGATAAAAGCATGGACGCACATATACATAGCATTAAATTTCTTTGTCACATGTTGGACCATTGCTCATCTAGTGTGTCTGAAATCATAAAAAGCCGCAGTACATGATTATACTTAGATATACCCTTCTGCACTGTTTTAATATAAGGTTGGACTTGTAGGGATAAGATCGATTTCATAGATTAATTCATCAATTCTTAACAGTAGTCTACCCAATGGAATCATGTCAACCTGTAGTTGTTTGTATTCTCGTGTTATGTACGCAGCAAGTTGGCGTTTTGTCCCCACGAATTAGTTTGTTGTTGACAATTCGCGGAATTGCATCCATGTTCTGTGACACTATGCTGTTGTTTGTGTGCTGTAAATTAATTACGCACAAATTGTTATTACTAGAAAGCAATTAATTACGCCACACGCTGTTTGCTTATGAGCTCGATGCGCACGGGATGGCAACTATTCGAGTTGTGCTATAGCCTTCTGATGGATTTCCCGTAAGATGAGGTAGACTTGCAAACGAGGGTTTCTCAGGATAACCGACTTACCCGACTTAACTGAGCTCCGAGTTACGCCTTTGTTGACATATTTAGCAAGTTACCTGAATTCAACCAGCTCTGTTGACATATTTTCAGTCAAATAGATGTCGATGCGCTGAATATTAACACGTAAACATATGTTGGCACTTATCTATTAAGAGTTATTGAGGCTCGCATATGAGACAAAGAAAGTTCATCTTTTGTTCCTCAGTCAAATAAAATGTGTAAATTGCAGGGTAATAAATTTGAATTCATTTTGACGCTTGATATATTAAACACGTAATGCCTTTCTGAGGCATTTATGCATTGGCACTTATAACTGAAACAGGCCGAATACATGAGATAATAGGAAAAGGCTTAACATCCAGGCTCGCACATTATTCGAGACATGGTAAGTCTTTAATGCAATTTGACTTGGTATTACTCTCAAAATTGCTCCGAGCCAACATACATTACATACAATGCATCGGTATAGTATATATATGGAAATACCTCAATTTTATATATTACGATCAGAGAACAAGGTTGCAGATAACCTTTGTGTAAATTGCCTTACCATTGTCGGCATATATGTATATATATATATAGGGTATAGTTATGTACGTACATATATATGCCATAGGTGAGGGTATAGTTACATGTACGTGCCATATATATCGGATATATGTAAGTTGCTCAAGCGGCAAATCGAGAGGGAAGCAAATGATGATATGTGTCTATAGAAGTGACATCACAAGAACAAATATGCTGTGCTGGTTGAAAACTAACGGGCGCAATATGGCCTTTGCCTGGCAACGCCATAGAGCAGTCAGGGAACGCACCATATTTTTTCGCTTGGAATGCATAGTATTTTAGCAACCACGATTAGCTTGGTATGCTACATACCTGTATTTGAGAGAAAAGGGCTCTGTTGGATATTAATGAAACGCACTGTTATAACGTCGTTAATGCTTAGGTAAGTTGAAAGTAAACCACATAATAATGAAAAGTGCGACCGTTTTAATATAAAAGCTATCAAACACGTTAGAGTAATATTGACGAACAAAGTTGCTATTAGTTGTAAGTTCAAACTGTATGGATATGTACATGTTCCAGTTGCCATTCATTTGTCCAATTTACTATGGTTTAAAACAAAATTGTGCTTAGAAATGACTCGCTGTTGGATGTAGATGGTTAGTTCGGAATGCTTGAGATGTCCAGTTAGACACCCAATGGCTAAAGTAGAAGTACTCATCATATGCTTCATAATTCTACATTGCCGGCAGATAATGCTACATTATATCCACCATGTTGGATTGAGTCTGAAATAGTTGTAGAGCTGAAATATATTGATATGAAGTTTGGTAGATATATGCTTCTAGTTACGCGGGATTTGATATAATAAAGCAACCGTGTGCTAATCCGAGATCGAAAAGTTGACAAATGTATCGATAGTGAAGAAGAAAAGCTTTATAAAAATCTATCAGGTCATAAAACATTATCTTTTTGCGGCATCAAACTAAAACCCTTCTTCGGTAAGTATTCCATGTGGGTGAAAGTATCAGATTAAAATCTAGTTGAAGACTGTCTAGATACTACATTTCACAGAAGACCATTGATATTTCCATGACTAACAGTGTCAAGTCCAGCTTTTGTTGGCAAATATGAATTACATAGTTGAGAGCACATTAAGGATCAAAACCCATTACTATCCATTTTCTTTGGGTGCAGAGAAAGTTCAAATTAAGGCTACATATGACGATATACTACCTCTAGGGACTAACAAACGACAAGGAAATTATGGAAACAATTCAGTGTGCCCGGAGGGAAATTAGCAACCATCTGTTACCTAAATAAATTGCACTCGTGTACCCGCCCAGAGATCCATTTCATTAGCTACTGAAAAAGCGTCGGCTCAGACACTTTTGGATAACTCTGCGACCATTCACTATTTCTCTAATTATTTGTCTCCCCGAGGAACTAACGCTCTCTGGCGCCTTTGATGTTTCGTAATAGGCTAGCTGTCTTATATGACGCTTATGAACATTAAGTGCGTAGGTGACACCAATCATAGACTAAAGGTCGTCAAATGGGCCTGGCTTGAAGAGCATCTTTGCTCGTAGCAGCACAGTTTGCAGGCTCATAGGCGCCTTTGAGAGAGTTTTACTTATTATGGAAACGAGTGGTTTGTGATCCGTAATCTCTTTTAAGTCACACCCCAATGTGTCGTGATAACAATTTATGAGTCCGCTAGTTACAGCCGGCATCCATTCCTCGATCTAGTCATACCGCCGCTCTGTTTCTGTCAGTAAGTTGACTTGCAAATGCCATTGGTTGCCCATCTTGCCAGAGAGCAGGTCCGATGCCATATTCACCTGCAGAATCTCCATCATAATTTCTTTCTTAGGGTCATAATAGACAATGACGGGAGCCTTGGGGAGCTTTTGCTTGATTGCATCAAAAACATCTTGTTAGATGCTCGACAAGTTCCATAGGACATTGGACTAGGTGCGGTCTGTGAGATATGAGAGTATCAGACAGGTTTGGCACAAACTTTGCCATGTAGTTGTCTAGTTATTTGCCCCTATACAGAAAGGCGTCGGGATTGTCATCATGTTTCTGTATGGTATGATCACATTATCTGCTACACACGTCACACGATGACCTGCAGCCCATGCTTTTGAGATACTCTAGACGCTACGCAGGCGACAAAGGGCAGTCGAAGCCATCACTACCTCCCGAAGCATGTCTGGAAGGTTGTAAGTTGGCTAGATGGTTCATCGAGCTGAATGTGCCAGTATCCGCTTGCGATATCAGCTTTGGCTAAGATTGTTGAGGTGCTTAGCTCATGGGGGGTATCTTCGAGTATTGGCAGGGCGCAGTCTTCACGTAGAAGCGTATGGCGGTTAATGCAGATGCGAATATCACCGGATTTTCCGACGTAACAACAAGTTGACTGAGCCATGAAGTAGGCCTATCGACTGGTGTTATGACGCCGAGTGAGACCAGTCGTTGAAGTTCGGTTTGGATTTTTGATCTCACTGCCAGTGGAATGCGGTGACCTTGCAAAACAGTGGTTTTGACACATTTATTGATTCTCAACGTTAACAGCCCAGCAAAACCTCGTTATAATCTGCGATATTATTTGTCTCCTCGATTTGAGCGAATCAAATACGGATTCTGCATCTGCGTAAATATCTAGCTTAGTAGGGTATAGAGTGCATATTGGTCATTCGGTCACTTGTCAGGACAAATGGTTTGCGGACGTAATATATCATTGTTGCAGATTGATACCTGGGCTTCAAGACATTTTTTACAAGGCAAGTCAGTAGTGTAAACATTTTCAACGTCCGACGAATGGGAGTACTATTCATTTGTATCAGCTTGTTTGGGTGTTGTGCTCATTACTATTGTCTTTTCATGTACACGGACGCTATTGCTTGTTAGATACAATACAGTTTATAAGAAGATCGATCAAAATTTTATCTACATGCAAATGCTTTATGACTATCAATTTGCTCACTGATGAATCAGCTTTTGGCGGGGGTCAGACATATTAAGCTTCAGTACCGATGAGTGTTATCAACAAGTCATGCAATACATTTTTGTGTCATTGCTGTATATCATATGTTGGCAGAGCAATTCGGCGCAATGTAATCGAGTAATTTATTATGGCTAAATACAGTTTTGAACTGTAATTAGATCATTCGATTTAGTTCTGGCCAGGTACTCTCTCGCGTTTTACTATAGATAATTCATGCAATATAACATACGACTTTCATCGTGGGAACTCGTCATGTATGTTTGCCATTGCACAGTGCAAAGCGTCACAGAAGAGCACTTTTAACGCCATTGATACGACTGTGATAAGCATCATAATCTGCTATTGTATATATTCCTTCTGTTATATCAGCCGCAGATGTTACCTAAATAGTAGTCGATTAATTAGTAAGTGTAATCATAATATTGACTGCAAATATATTAATTCTACACCAACGTTGTGGCTTTAATTCATCAACTGGAACTATTAAGTTGCTTGCTGATTTTCCGAATGCTATATCGACGTTTCCTTCAAAATGGTCATTTGTTTGTTTTAAGCATTTCGTCAATCATTAACACACAATTGCTTTTGCAGTATCTTGTATGTAACAGTGCAATCCTAACGGAATATTATCCTTGCGCATTTGATAACACAAAATGGCCGTAGGCATCGGAATAGGGGCAAAAAATGTTAGCAAGGACATGATGTTGATTTACAATATCCCAAGAGCTAACGTATTCTATACGTTCTAATTCTCTCGGTGGAAATGCATTTTATTTATGATAAATTACGGTTAATATTCGGATCGCATAGGCGTTCCCTTGCAATATAAAGCGAGTAAACATATGCTAAACACTTCTGCAGTGGTGAATTTAAGAATATTGATAGACATCACTGCAATTATTGGTTGGTGGCATTGACTATGTGTGACATATAGTAACAATCGTTGTCGATGTTGACACGATGCATACACACGACCGGTGATCTGATTCAACAAGATCAACAGAATCAAGAGCGATGAATAGATTGACGGTATTCAATTAGCCTACGTTGTTGAACATTAACTGCTCAGGGGTTTGCAGGGACAGTAAGCGACTTAAAATTAAGTGATCTTTTTCATGTGTTACTCAATTTATCTTCGCCTGAAATCTTGCCTTTCGACGGCTTGACAGGTGTATGAAAACATTCGCAGCACCATCATATATAAATGAACGTTTTATATTGGCTCTTTCTACTTGGGCCAGCCTTCACTTAACGCTTATAAAGTGTTTGATCACAACGCATGAGATCAAAATATTTACTATTTGCTGATGATTAGAGCATGAAAAATATTCACGGAAACGCTCTGGTAGTTATTTATTTGCTTTACCTGATTTTGCGCCTTCCGGCTTGCTCAGCTTCGGATACAATGCTCAATTTGCGACGCTCAAACGCACAGTACTACCAAAGAGCTTATGGCTTCGCTAAGAGCGCTCACTCGAGGGTTCCGCCCAAGGAAATATGTGAAGACGCCACCTGTTAGCCGAAGCGTTATTGTCATAGCGTCTTGTCATAGCGTCTCTTAAAACCACGTGGAACTCTCTGGTTAATTTTGATCAGATTACTCCACATGTTTAACAGCCTCCGAACCGCGAGACGTTGGATCAACAGTCCCATTTGTACTTGTTAATTTCAAGGTATCGTCGCCTTATGTCGGGGGTGTCTTTCGTGTTATTTCATAATCGTCATATCGCGCGGGACTTTCACATCACCCTGGCATGCCAAAAATGTTAATGTCGACCTCAGGCCAGTTCCCTTGCTTCAGACAGTTATGGACAATCTTAAACTACCATCAACAGTGCGGACATGAAATATCGAGGATCGTAAACTGCGCAGACGCTGTTAGAGGCGACTTGTTTTCGATAGGAGTACCCCAGACCGGATAATTTATCTAGTTGACATTTATTAAATAGTGAATTTGCTATTTTCGCTATTAAAAGCGACGTTTTTTGGCTACGGTAAGGTTCTGCAAAACGACATTTTTCCCGCTCTCATCAATCGCACTGACGTCTGCCCTGTATTCTCATGAGCTTTTGATTGTGTCACGGTAGCGCCACCTTACGATTGCAATGTATTATAATTAGAGACACGATCACCGCAGAGCCACTCAAAGTGAGTCCTCTTAGCGTAGATATAAACTCTTTGGTACTACCCAGCAAGCCATGTACCTGATAAGGCCCTAACAGATACAAACAATACATCAGAGCACCAATGGTATTACTTATATTGCTACTCGTCCGATGTATTGACTGCGCTGCTGAATAACAAAGTGGGTATTTCTGGTTCTGCATTGTTTATTTGCCCACAGATATGCAATTAACTATCAAATTACCAGTATATTTTTATGCGAGTGACCTAACCAGATTGCAGGTAGCTGGCGATATTAAATTAGCCAGATGATTCCTAAATATAACATGCAACAATACGTAAATAATCATAAACATTCTGTGGGATGAGGCTAACGTTCAGCGTTATGTGAACTCGCATGGATGTGCAGTAACTGCGTGACAGATAATCGGTGATGTAGTTGACTTGATGCTTCGTTTGCTACAGCGCTTAACTCTAGTAGCAATTATTGTTCATCGTATATACGATACGTTGAATGGGCCTATTGAAACTGGTCTTAATGAAAGCAATAGACACGGTCGGTTTTGCATGACAAAAAGATATACGCTAATTACGTTCTGGCCTTATATCAACCTAGTAATGGTCCTCATGGGAAGCGCATGGTTGATGAATGCTTTCAGTTATGCTAAAATGCAACATTCATTAATTAGTTAATTCCGTTGCAATTGATATACCGCATATATTAAGTTGTATTTTGGTCAAACGGAAAGCACTTTCGCTTTATGCTTTATGAGTGTCTTATAATATAATATATGCGATGCACACGTTTAGCAATATGGTATACACCGAAGTGTAACGTCAAGATGTGTTTCGAGGTATTTTACAATAAAACCATGATCATTATGGCAAATATTCGAAAACAGCTGCCATGATACGCCTTGCTTAAGCTTTGATAGTAATGGTAGTAATGGTAATATTGGGGTTTAACGTCAATCTCAACATCGAAGTGACATGGTTATGGATGAGAATGACTGTGATGCTTGGACAGCACTCCTTAATTGCCAGCGCCAACTTTGCACAAAGCCACTCCGTCGGGACGAATGATCAGCACTGTACTATTAAACTACCATACGGGTGTATTATCCTTCATTTTAACGTGATCATCCGAGTCACGAGGGACCAGTCAGGTTTTCACTTCTGAGTATCAAACCCTGTGAGTCGAAAGGCGACCCAGCACTACAGACAGACAGACAGACAGACAGACAGACAGACAGACAGACAGACAGACAGACAGACAGACAGACAGACAGACAGACAGACAGACAGACAGACAGACAGACAGACAGACAGACAGACAGACAGACAGACAGACAGACAGACAGACAGACAGACAGACAGACAGACAGACAGACAGACAGACAGACAGACAGACAGACAGACAGACAGACAGACAGACAGACAGACAGACAGACAGACAGACAGACAGACAGACAGACAGACAGACAGACAGACAGACAGACAGACAGACAGACAGACAGACAGACAGACAGACAGACAGACAGACAGACAGACAGACAGACAGACAGACAGACAGACAGACAGACAGACAGACAGACAGACAGACAGACAGACAGACAGACAGACAGACAGACAGACAGACAGACAGACAGACAGACAGACAGACAGACAGACAGACAGACAGACAGACAGACAGACAGACAGACAGACAGACAGACAGACAGACAGACAGACAGACAGACAGACAGACAGACAGACAGACAGACAGACAGACAGACAGACAGACAGACAGACAGACAGACAGACAGACAGACAGACAGACAGACAGACAGACAGACAGACAGACAGACAGACAGACAGACAGACAGACAGACAGACAGACAGACAGACAGACAGACAGACAGACAGACAGACAGACAGACAGACAGACAGACAGACAGACAGACAGACAGACAGACAGACAGACAGACAGACAGACAGACAGACAGACAGACAGACAGACAGACAGACAGACAGACAGACAGACAGACAGACAGACAGACAGACAGACAGACAGACAGACAGACAGACAGACAGACAGACAGACAGACAGACAGACAGACAGACAGACAGACAGACAGACAGACAGACAGACAGACAGACAGACAGACAGACAGACAGACAGACAGACAGACAGACAGACAGACAGACAGACAGACAGACAGACAGACAGACAGACAGACAGACAGACAGACAGACAGACAGACAGACAGACAGACAGACAGACAGACAGACAGACAGACAGACAGACAGACAGACAGACAGACAGACAGACAGACAGACAGACAGACAGACAGACAGACAGACAGACAGACAGACAGACAGACAGACAGACAGACAGACAGACAGACAGACAGACAGACAGACAGACAGACAGACAGACAGACAGACAGACAGACAGACAGACAGACAGACAGACAGACAGACAGACAGACAGACAGACAGACAGACAGACAGACAGACAGACAGACAGACAGACAGACAGACAGACAGACAGACAGACAGACAGACAGACAGACAGACAGACAGACAGACAGACAGACAGACAGACAGACAGACAGACAGACAGACAGACAGACAGACAGACAGACAGACAGACAGACAGACAGACAGACAGACAGACAGACAGACAGACAGACAGACAGACAGACAGACAGACAGACAGACAGACAGACAGACAGACAGACAGACAGACAGACAGACAGACAGACAGACAGACAGACAGACAGACAGACAGACAGACAGACAGACAGACAGACAGACAGACAGACAGACAGACAGACAGACAGACAGACAGACAGACAGACAGACAGACAGACAGACAGACAGACAGACAGACAGACAGACAGACAGACAGACAGACAGACAGACAGACAGACAGACAGACAGACAGACAGACAGACAGACAGACAGACAGACAGACAGACAGACAGACAGACAGACAGACAGACAGACAGACAGACAGACAGACAGACAGACAGACAGACAGACAGACAGACAGACAGACAGACAGACAGACAGACAGACAGACAGACAGACAGACAGACAGACAGACAGACAGACAGACAGACAGACAGACAGACAGACAGACAGACAGACAGACAGACAGACAGACAGACAGACAGACAGACAGACAGACAGACAGACAGACAGACAGACAGACAGACAGACAGACAGACAGACAGACAGACAGACAGACAGACAGACAGACAGACAGACAGACAGACAGACAGACAGACAGACAGACAGACAGACAGACAGACAGACAGACAGACAGACAGACAGACAGACAGACAGACAGACAGACAGACAGACAGACAGACAGACAGACAGACAGACAGACAGACAGACAGACAGACAGACAGACAGACAGACAGACAGACAGACAGACAGACAGACAGACAGACAGACAGACAGACAGACAGACAGACAGACAGACAGACAGACAGACAGACAGACAGACAGACAGACAGACAGACAGACAGACAGACAGACAGACAGACAGACAGACAGACAGACAGACAGACAGACAGACAGACAGACAGACAGACAGACAGACAGACAGACAGACAGACAGACAGACAGACAGACAGACAGACAGACAGACAGACAGACAGACAGACAGACAGACAGACAGACAGACAGACAGACAGACAGACAGACAGACAGACAGACAGACAGACAGACAGACAGACAGACAGACAGACAGACAGACAGACAGACAGACAGACAGACAGACAGACAGACAGACAGACAGACAGACAGACAGACAGACAGACAGACAGACAGACAGACAGACAGACAGACAGACAGACAGACAGACAGACAGACAGACAGACAGACAGACAGACAGACAGACAGACAGACAGACAGACAGACAGACAGACAGACAGACAGACAGACAGACAGACAGACAGACAGACAGACAGACAGACAGACAGACAGACAGACAGACAGACAGACAGACAGACAGACAGACAGACAGACAGACAGACAGACAGACAGACAGACAGACAGACAGACAGACAGACAGACAGACAGACAGACAGACAGACAGACAGACAGACAGACAGACAGACAGACAGACAGACAGACAGACAGACAGACAGACAGACAGACAGACAGACAGACAGACAGACAGACAGACAGACAGACAGACAGACAGACAGACAGACAGACAGACAGACAGACAGACAGACAGACAGACAGACAGACAGACAGACAGACAGACAGACAGACAGACAGACAGACAGACAGACAGACAGACAGACAGACAGACAGACAGACAGACAGACAGACAGACAGACAGACAGACAGACAGACAGACAGACAGACAGACAGACAGACAGACAGACAGACAGACAGACAGACAGACAGACAGACAGACAGACAGACAGACAGACAGACAGACAGACAGACAGACAGACAGACAGACAGACAGACAGACAGACAGACAGACAGACAGACAGACAGACAGACAGACAGACAGACAGACAGACAGACAGACAGACAGACAGACAGACAGACAGACAGACAGACAGACAGACAGACAGACAGACAGACAGACAGACAGACAGACAGACAGACAGACAGACAGACAGACAGACAGACAGACAGACAGACAGACAGACAGACAGACAGACAGACAGACAGACAGACAGACAGACAGACAGACAGACAGACAGACAGACAGACAGACAGACAGACAGACAGACAGACAGACAGACAGACAGACAGACAGACAGACAGACAGACAGACAGACAGACAGACAGACAGACAGACAGACAGACAGACAGACAGACAGACAGACAGACAGACAGACAGACAGACAGACAGACAGACAGACAGACAGACAGACAGACAGACAGACAGACAGACAGACAGACAGACAGACAGACAGACAGACAGACAGACAGACAGACAGACAGACAGACAGACAGACAGACAGACAGACAGACAGACAGACAGACAGACAGACAGACAGACAGACAGACAGACAGACAGACAGACAGACAGACAGACAGACAGACAGACAGACAGACAGACAGACAGACAGACAGACAGACAGACAGACAGACAGACAGACAGACAGACAGACAGACAGACAGACAGACAGACAGACAGACAGACAGACAGACAGACAGACAGACAGACAGACAGACAGACAGACAGACAGACAGACAGACAGACAGACAGACAGACAGACAGACAGACAGACAGACAGACAGACAGACAGACAGACAGACAGACAGACAGACAGACAGACAGACAGACAGACAGACAGACAGACAGACAGACAGACAGACAGACAGACAGACAGACAGACAGACAGACAGACAGACAGACAGACAGACAGACAGACAGACAGACAGACAGACAGACAGACAGACAGACAGACAGACAGACAGACAGACAGACAGACAGACAGACAGACAGACAGACAGACAGACAGACAGACAGACAGACAGACAGACAGACAGACAGACAGACAGACAGACAGACAGACAGACAGACAGACAGACAGACAGACAGACAGACAGACAGACAGACAGACAGACAGACAGACAGACAGACAGACAGACAGACAGACAGACAGACAGACAGACAGACAGACAGACAGACAGACAGACAGACAGACAGACAGACAGACAGACAGACAGACAGACAGACAGACAGACAGACAGACAGACAGACAGACAGACAGACAGACAGACAGACAGACAGACAGACAGACAGACAGACAGACAGACAGACAGACAGACAGACAGACAGACAGACAGACAGACAGACAGACAGACAGACAGACAGACAGACAGACAGACAGACAGACAGACAGACAGACAGACAGACAGACAGACAGACAGACAGACAGACAGACAGACAGACAGACAGACAGACAGACAGACAGACAGACAGACAGACAGACAGACAGACAGACAGACAGACAGACAGACAGACAGACAGACAGACAGACAGACAGACAGACAGACAGACAGACAGACAGACAGACAGACAGACAGACAGACAGACAGACAGACAGACAGACAGACAGACAGACAGACAGACAGACAGACAGACAGACAGACAGACAGACAGACAGACAGACAGACAGACAGACAGACAGACAGACAGACAGACAGACAGACAGACAGACAGACAGACAGACAGACAGACAGACAGACAGACAGACAGACAGACAGACAGACAGACAGACAGACAGACAGACAGACAGACAGACAGACAGACAGACAGACAGACAGACAGACAGACAGACAGACAGACAGACAGACAGACAGACAGACAGACAGACAGACAGACAGACAGACAGACAGACAGACAGACAGACAGACAGACAGACAGACAGACAGACAGACAGACAGACAGACAGACAGACAGACAGACAGACAGACAGACAGACAGACAGACAGACAGACAGACAGACAGACAGACAGACAGACAGACAGACAGACAGACAGACAGACAGACAGACAGACAGACAGACAGACAGACAGACAGACAGACAGACAGACAGACAGACAGACAGACAGACAGACAGACAGACAGACAGACAGACAGACAGACAGACAGACAGACAGACAGACAGACAGACAGACAGACAGACAGACAGACAGACAGACAGACAGACAGACAGACAGACAGACAGACAGACAGACAGACAGACAGACAGACAGACAGACAGACAGACAGACAGACAGACAGACAGACAGACAGACAGACAGACAGACAGACAGACAGACAGACAGACAGACAGACAGACAGACAGACAGACAGACAGACAGACAGACAGACAGACAGACAGACAGACAGACAGACAGACAGACAGACAGACAGACAGACAGACAGACAGACAGACAGACAGACAGACAGACAGACAGACAGACAGACAGACAGACAGACAGACAGACAGACAGACAGACAGACAGACAGACAGACAGACAGACAGACAGACAGACAGACAGACAGACAGACAGACAGACAGACAGACAGACAGACAGACAGACAGACAGACAGACAGACAGACAGACAGACAGACAGACAGACAGACAGACAGACAGACAGACAGACAGACAGACAGACAGACAGACAGACAGACAGAC
The DNA here is from genome assembly GCA_034190875.2 of Urechis unicinctus. NCBI lineage: Eukaryota > Metazoa > Annelida > Polychaeta > Xenopneusta > Urechidae > Urechis > Urechis unicinctus. The sequence continues at coordinate 61,072,512 of CM067354.1, forward strand.
AGACAGACAGACAGACAGACAGACAGACAGACAGACAGACAGACAGACAGACAGACAGACAGACAGACAGACAGACAGACAGACAGACAGACAGACAGACAGACAGACAGACAGACAGACAGACAGACAGACAGACAGACAGACAGACAGACAGACAGACAGACAGACAGACAGACAGACAGACAGACAGACAGACAGACAGACAGACAGACAGACAGACAGACAGACAGACAGACAGACAGACAGACAGACAGACAGACAGACAGACAGACAGACAGACAGACAGACAGACAGACAGACAGACAGACAGACAGACAGACAGACAGACAGACAGACAGACAGACAGACAGACAGACAGACAGACAGACAGACAGACAGACAGACAGACAGACAGACAGACAGACAGACAGACAGACAGACAGACAGACAGACAGACAGACAGACAGACAGACAGACAGACAGACAGACAGACAGACAGACAGACAGACAGACAGACAGACAGACAGACAGACAGACAGACAGACAGACAGACAGACAGACAGACAGACAGACAGACAGACAGACAGACAGACAGACAGACAGACAGACAGACAGACAGACAGACAGACAGACAGACAGACAGACAGACAGACAGACAGACAGACAGACAGACAGACAGACAGACAGACAGACAGACAGACAGACAGACAGACAGACAGACAGACAGACAGACAGACAGACAGACAGACAGACAGACAGACAGACAGACAGACAGACAGACAGACAGACAGACAGACAGACAGACAGACAGACAGACAGACAGACAGACAGACAGACAGACAGACAGACAGACAGACAGACAGACAGACAGACAGACAGACAGACAGACAGACAGACAGACAGACAGACAGACAGACAGACAGACAGACAGACAGACAGACAGACAGACAGACAGACAGACAGACAGACAGACAGACAGACAGACAGACAGACAGACAGACAGACAGACAGACAGACAGACAGACAGACAGACAGACAGACAGACAGACAGACAGACAGACAGACAGACAGACAGACAGACAGACAGACAGACAGACAGACAGACAGACAGACAGACAGACAGACAGACAGACAGACAGACAGACAGACAGACAGACAGACAGACAGACAGACAGACAGACAGACAGACAGACAGACAGACAGACAGACAGACAGACAGACAGACAGACAGACAGACAGACAGACAGACAGACAGACAGACAGACAGACAGACAGACAGACAGACAGACAGACAGACAGACAGACAGACAGACAGACAGACAGACAGACAGACAGACAGACAGACAGACAGACAGACAGACAGACAGACAGACAGACAGACAGACAGACAGACAGACAGACAGACAGACAGACAGACAGACAGACAGACAGACAGACAGACAGACAGACAGACAGACAGACAGACAGACAGACAGACAGACAGACAGACAGACAGACAGACAGACAGACAGACAGACAGACAGACAGACAGACAGACAGACAGACAGACAGACAGACAGACAGACAGACAGACAGACAGACAGACAGACAGACAGACAGACAGACAGACAGACAGACAGACAGACAGACAGACAGACAGACAGACAGACAGACAGACAGACAGACAGACAGACAGACAGACAGACAGACAGACAGACAGACAGACAGACAGACAGACAGACAGACAGACAGACAGACAGACAGACAGACAGACAGACAGACAGACAGACAGACAGACAGACAGACAGACAGACAGACAGACAGACAGACAGACAGACAGACAGACAGACAGACAGACAGACAGACAGACAGACAGACAGACAGACAGACAGACAGACAGACAGACAGACAGACAGACAGACAGACAGACAGACAGACAGACAGACAGACAGACAGACAGACAGACAGACAGACAGACAGACAGACAGACAGACAGACAGACAGACAGACAGACAGACAGACAGACAGACAGACAGACAGACAGACAGACAGACAGACAGACAGACAGACAGACAGACAGACAGACAGACAGACAGACAGACAGACAGACAGACAGACAGACAGACAGACAGACAGACAGACAGACAGACAGACAGACAGACAGACAGACAGACAGACAGACAGACAGACAGACAGACAGACAGACAGACAGACAGACAGACAGACAGACAGACAGACAGACAGACAGACAGACAGACAGACAGACAGACAGACAGACAGACAGACAGACAGACAGACAGACAGACAGACAGACAGACAGACAGACAGACAGACAGACAGACAGACAGACAGACAGACAGACAGACAGACAGACAGACAGACAGACAGACAGACAGACAGACAGACAGACAGACAGACAGACAGACAGACAGACAGACAGACAGACAGACAGACAGACAGACAGACAGACAGACAGACAGACAGACAGACAGACAGACAGACAGACAGACAGACAGACAGACAGACAGACAGACAGACAGACAGACAGACAGACAGACAGACAGACAGACAGACAGACAGACAGACAGACAGACAGACAGACAGACAGACAGACAGACAGACAGACAGACAGACAGACAGACAGACAGACAGACAGACAGACAGACAGACAGACAGACAGACAGACAGACAGACAGACAGACAGACAGACAGACAGACAGACAGACAGACAGACAGACAGACAGACAGACAGACAGACAGACAGACAGACAGACAGACAGACAGACAGACAGACAGACAGACAGACAGACAGACAGACAGACAGACAGACAGACAGACAGACAGACAGACAGACAGACAGACAGACAGACAGACAGACAGACAGACAGACAGACAGACAGACAGACAGACAGACAGACAGACAGACAGACAGACAGACAGACAGACAGACAGACAGACAGACAGACAGACAGACAGACAGACAGACAGACAGACAGACAGACAGACAGACAGACAGACAGACAGACAGACAGACAGACAGACAGACAGACAGACAGACAGACAGACAGACAGACAGACAGACAGACAGACAGACAGACAGACAGACAGACAGACAGACAGACAGACAGACAGACAGACAGACAGACAGACAGACAGACAGACAGACAGACAGACAGACAGACAGACAGACAGACAGACAGACAGACAGACAGACAGACAGACAGACAGACAGACAGACAGACAGACAGACAGACAGACAGACAGACAGACAGACAGACAGACAGACAGACAGACAGACAGACAGACAGACAGACAGACAGACAGACAGACAGACAGACAGACAGACAGACAGACAGACAGACAGACAGACAGACAGACAGACAGACAGACAGACAGACAGACAGACAGACAGACAGACAGACAGACAGACAGACAGACAGACAGACAGACAGACAGACAGACAGACAGACAGACAGACAGACAGACAGACAGACAGACAGACAGACAGACAGACAGACAGACAGACAGACAGACAGACAGACAGACAGACAGACAGACAGACAGACAGACAGACAGACAGACAGACAGACAGACAGACAGACAGACAGACAGACAGACAGACAGACAGACAGACAGACAGACAGACAGACAGACAGACAGACAGACAGACAGACAGACAGACAGACAGACAGACAGACAGACAGACAGACAGACAGACAGACAGACAGACAGACAGACAGACAGACAGACAGACAGACAGACAGACAGACAGACAGACAGACAGACAGACAGACAGACAGACAGACAGACAGACAGACAGACAGACAGACAGACAGACAGACAGACAGACAGACAGACAGACAGACAGACAGACAGACAGACAGACAGACAGACAGACAGACAGACAGACAGACAGACAGACAGACAGACAGACAGACAGACAGACAGACAGACAGACAGACAGACAGACAGACAGACAGACAGACAGACAGACAGACAGACAGACAGACAGACAGACAGACAGACAGACAGACAGACAGACAGACAGACAGACAGACAGACAGACAGACAGACAGACAGACAGACAGACAGACAGACAGACAGACAGACAGACAGACAGACAGACAGACAGACAGACAGACAGACAGACAGACAGACAGACAGACAGACAGACAGACAGACAGACAGACAGACAGACAGACAGACAGACAGACAGACAGACAGACAGACAGACAGACAGACAGACAGACAGACAGACAGACAGACAGACAGACAGACAGACAGACAGACAGACAGACAGACAGACAGACAGACAGACAGACAGACAGACAGACAGACAGACAGACAGACAGACAGACAGACAGACAGACAGACAGACAGACAGACAGACAGACAGACAGACAGACAGACAGACAGACAGACAGACAGACAGACAGACAGACAGACAGACAGACAGACAGACAGACAGACAGACAGACAGACAGACAGACAGACAGACAGACAGACAGACAGACAGACAGACAGACAGACAGACAGACAGACAGACAGACAGACAGACAGACAGACAGACAGACAGACAGACAGACAGACAGACAGACAGACAGACAGACAGACAGACAGACAGACAGACAGACAGACAGACAGACAGACAGACAGACAGACAGACAGACAGACAGACAGACAGACAGACAGACAGACAGACAGACAGACAGACAGACAGACAGACAGACAGACAGACAGACAGACAGACAGACAGACAGACAGACAGACAGACAGACAGACAGACAGACAGACAGACAGACAGACAGACAGACAGACAGACAGACAGACAGACAGACAGACAGACAGACAGACAGACAGACAGACAGACAGACAGACAGACAGACAGACAGACAGACAGACAGACAGACAGACAGACAGACAGACAGACAGACAGACAGACAGACAGACAGACAGACAGACAGACAGACAGACAGACAGACAGACAGACAGACAGACAGACAGACAGACAGACAGACAGACAGACAGACAGACAGACAGACAGACAGACAGACAGACAGACAGACAGACAGACAGACAGACAGACAGACAGACAGACAGACAGACAGACAGACAGACAGACAGACAGACAGACAGACAGACAGACAGACAGACAGACAGACAGACAGACAGACAGACAGACAGACAGACAGACAGACAGACAGACAGACAGACAGACAGACAGACAGACAGACAGACAGACAGACAGACAGACAGACAGACAGACAGACAGACAGACAGACAGACAGACAGACAGACAGACAGACAGACAGACAGACAGACAGACAGACAGACAGACAGACAGACAGACAGACAGACAGACAGACAGACAGACAGACAGACAGACAGACAGACAGACAGACAGACAGACAGACAGACAGACAGACAGACAGACAGACAGACAGACAGACAGACAGACAGACAGACAGACAGACAGACAGACAGACAGACAGACAGACAGACAGACAGACAGACAGACAGACAGACAGACAGACAGACAGACAGACAGACAGACAGACAGACAGACAGACAGACAGACAGACAGACAGACAGACAGACAGACAGACAGACAGACAGACAGACAGACAGACAGACAGACAGACAGACAGACAGACAGACAGACAGACAGACAGACAGACAGACAGACAGACAGACAGACAGACAGACAGACAGACAGACAGACAGACAGACAGACAGACAGACAGACAGACAGACAGACAGACAGACAGACAGACAGACAGACAGACAGACAGACAGACAGACAGACAGACAGACAGACAGACAGACAGACAGACAGACAGACAGACAGACAGACAGACAGACAGACAGACAGACAGACAGACAGACAGACAGACAGACAGACAGACAGACAGACAGACAGACAGACAGACAGACAGACAGACAGACAGACAGACAGACAGACAGACAGACAGACAGACAGACAGACAGACAGACAGACAGACAGACAGACAGACAGACAGACAGACAGACAGACAGACAGACAGACAGACAGACAGACAGACAGACAGACAGACAGACAGACAGACAGACAGACAGACAGACAGACAGACAGACAGACAGACAGACAGACAGACAGACAGACAGACAGACAGACAGACAGACAGACAGACAGACAGACAGACAGACAGACAGACAGACAGACAGACAGACAGACAGACAGACAGACAGACAGACAGACAGACAGACAGACAGACAGACAGACAGACAGACAGACAGACAGACAGACAGACAGACAGACAGACAGACAGACAGACAGACAGACAGACAGACAGACAGACAGACAGACAGACAGACAGACAGACAGACAGACAGACAGACAGACAGACAGACAGACAGACAGACAGACAGACAGACAGACAGACAGACAGACAGACAGACAGACAGACAGACAGACAGACAGACAGACAGACAGACAGACAGACAGACAGACAGACAGACAGACAGACAGACAGACAGACAGACAGACAGACAGACAGACAGACAGACAGACAGACAGACAGACAGACAGACAGACAGACAGACAGACAGACAGACAGACAGACAGACAGACAGACAGACAGACAGACAGACAGACAGACAGACAGACAGACAGACAGACAGACAGACAGACAGACAGACAGACAGACAGACAGACAGACAGACAGACAGACAGACAGACAGACAGACAGACAGACAGACAGACAGACAGACAGACAGACAGACAGACAGACAGACAGACAGACAGACAGACAGACAGACAGACAGACAGACAGACAGACAGACAGACAGACAGACAGACAGACAGACAGACAGACAGACAGACAGACAGACAGACAGACAGACAGACAGACAGACAGACAGACAGACAGACAGACAGACAGACAGACAGACAGACAGACAGACAGACAGACAGACAGACAGACAGACAGACAGACAGACAGACAGACAGACAGACAGACAGACAGACAGACAGACAGACAGACAGACAGACAGACAGACAGACAGACAGACAGACAGACAGACAGACAGACAGACAGACAGACAGACAGACAGACAGACAGACAGACAGACAGACAGACAGACAGACAGACAGACAGACAGACAGACAGACAGACAGACAGACAGACAGACAGACAGACAGACAGACAGACAGACAGACAGACAGACAGACAGACAGACAGACAGACAGACAGACAGACAGACAGACAGACAGACAGACAGACAGACAGACAGACAGACAGACAGACAGACAGACAGACAGACAGACAGACAGACAGACAGACAGACAGACAGACAGACAGACAGACAGACAGACAGACAGACAGACAGACAGACAGACAGACAGACAGACAGACAGACAGACAGACAGACAGACAGACAGACAGACAGACAGACAGACAGACAGACAGACAGACAGACAGACAGACAGACAGACAGACAGACAGACAGACAGACAGACAGACAGACAGACAGACAGACAGACAGACAGACAGACAGACAGACAGACAGACAGACAGACAGACAGACAGACAGACAGACAGACAGACAGACAGACAGACAGACAGACAGACAGACAGACAGACAGACAGACAGACAGACAGACAGACAGACAGACAGACAGACAGACAGACAGACAGACAGACAGACAGACAGACAGACAGACAGACAGACAGACAGACAGACAGACAGACAGACAGACAGACAGACAGACAGACAGACAGACAGACAGACAGACAGACAGACAGACAGACAGACAGACAGACAGACAGACAGACAGACAGACAGACAGACAGACAGACAGACAGACAGACAGACAGACAGACAGACAGACAGACAGACAGACAGACAGACAGACAGACAGACAGACAGACAGACAGACAGACAGACAGACAGACAGACAGACAGACAGACAGACAGACAGACAGACAGACAGACAGACAGACAGACAGACAGACAGACAGACAGACAGACAGACAGACAGACAGACAGACAGACAGACAGACAGACAGACAGACAGACAGACAGACAGACAGACAGACAGACAGACAGACAGACAGACAGACAGACAGACAGACAGACAGACAGACAGACAGACAGACAGACAGACAGACAGACAGACAGACAGACAGACAGACAGACAGACAGACAGACAGACAGACAGACAGACAGACAGACAGACAGACAGACAGACAGACAGACAGACAGACAGACAGACAGACAGACAGACAGACAGACAGACAGACAGACAGACAGACAGACAGACAGACAGACAGACAGACAGACAGACAGACAGACAGACAGACAGACAGACAGACAGACAGACAGACAGACAGACAGACAGACAGACAGACAGACAGACAGACAGACAGACAGACAGACAGACAGACAGACAGACAGACAGACAGACAGACAGACAGACAGACAGACAGACAGACAGACAGACAGACAGACAGACAGACAGACAGACAGACAGACAGACAGACAGACAGACAGACAGACAGACAGACAGACAGACAGACAGACAGACAGACAGACAGACAGACAGACAGACAGACAGACAGACAGAAATGATATACATTTCAGAGTCGTTGATGCCCCTTGATATCATACAACTCAATAATAGAAGCAGCATTTTTATCGGCTAGAATTACTCGCGACAATAGTTCGCTTCAGCCAACACGGCGATGCAAATGCATATATTTATCAATATTACATATAACAATCTAATGTTTCAGAGTAACTGCATGCGACGCCACATCATGTTAGAAGAAGCGATTCTGGAGACTACCTCCAGTCCATAGTTCGACATGATCTAGTTCATACTTGATCGGTTACCCATGATAGAAATAGTTTATGCCGAAGCAACCGTTCCTAATGTAAATTTGCTTGGAATGTAAATATCCTTCTACATAACTATCTATGCCAAGCTATTGCCGCTATCACCAATCGGGTTTCTGTCCTTTTCGGGATTCGGTCTGACGAGCGTTTAATTGTCGCTAAGGGCGAATAATGTTTAATTGTCGCTTAGAAAATGTGCTGAGTATATACTTACGCAATTCTCCTCAGCCAATTATATCTACCCAGGAGTATATTTACTTTTGATATATATTGCCACAAAAAGCACCCAGAAATATTTGCGTTTGCCCATATCTGTGACCAACACTTTTGTGCGTCCAATTATAGCCAAGGTCATGCGACAGTGCAGTATGCTTTGTGACGAATATTCTCAGTAATGTCGCAGCTTAATTGTGTTACAGGGTCTGATCCCACCCTCTATTATAAAAGGCTCCCTTCCAGTCTGTAGGTATCAGGCGGACGTCAGAGACTCTCTGCGCATCTTTTGCAAGATAACCCAGCATATAAGCAGGGCAGAATAATGCGTAATGTTTTTAACAATAACATGCATTGAACACCTGTCTTTCTAAATTGCATGCTATAAACGGCTCTGCGGATGAAATTAAATATAACAGACATTTGCATAAGTGCTGTAAACAAATCGATTTCATACGTATAAGTTACTTAATGTAAAATATCGACTTTTCGACGATCAACGAACGAGGTTGTAGACTAACCTTTCAGACAATGCCTTACCATCGTCACACGTATGTGAGGGTATAGTTATGTACGTGCCATATATATTGGATATATGTAAGTTGCTCAAGCGGCAAATCGAGAGGGAAGCAAATGATGATATGTGGCTATAGAAGTGACATCCTAAAAAAGAACAAATATGCTGTGCTGGTTGAAAACTAACGGGCGCAATATGGCCTTTGCCTGGCAACGCCATAGAGCAGTCAAGGAACGCACCATATGTTTTCGCTTGGAATGCATAGTATTTTAGCAACCACGATTAGCTAGGTATGCTACATACCTGTATTTGAGAGAAAATGGCTCTGTGTTGGATATTAATAAAACTCATTGTTTTAACGTCGTTAATGCTAAAGTAAGTTGAAAGTAAACCACATAATAATGAAAAGTGCGACCGTTTTAATATAAAAGCTATCAAACCCGTTAGAGTAATATTGACGAACAAAGTTGCTATTAGTTGTAAGTTCAAACTGTATGGATATGTACATGTTCCAGTTGCCATTCATTTGTCCAATTTACTATGGTTTACAACAAAGTTGTGCTTAGAAATGAGTCGCTGTTGGATGTAGATGGTCAGTTCGGAATGCTTGAGGTGTCCAGTTAGACACCCAATGGCTAAAGTAGAAGTACTCATCATATGCTTCATAATTCTACATTGCCGGCAGATAATGCTACATTATATCCACCATGTTGGATTGATTCTAAAATAGTTGTGGAGCGGAAATATATTGATATGAAGTTTGGTAGATATATGCTTCTAGCTACGCGGGATTTGATATAATAAAGCAACCGTGTGATAATCTGAGATCGAAAAATTGACAAATGTATCGATAGTGAAGAAGAAAAGCTTTATAAAAATCTATCAGGCATCAAACTAAAACCCGTTTTCGGTAAGTATTCCATGTGGGTGAATGTATCAGGTTAAAATGCAGTTGAAGACTGTCTAGATACTACATTTTACCGAAGACCATTGATATTTCCATGACTTACAGTGTCAAGTCCAGCTTATAATGGAAAATATGAATGACATAGTGCAGAGCACATTAAGGATCAAAACCCATTACTATCCATTTTCTTTGGGTGCAGAGAAAGTTCAAATTCAGGCTACATATGACGATATACTACCTCTAGGGACTAACAAACGACAAGAAAATTATGGAAACAATTCAGTGTGCCCGGAGGGAAATTAGCAACCATCTGTTACGTAAATAAATTGCACTCTTGTACCCGCCCAGAGATCCATTTCATCAGCTACTAAAAAAGCGTCGGCTCAGACACTATTGGATAACTCTGCGACCATTCACTATTTCTCTAATTATTTGTCTCCCCGAGGAACTCACGCTCTCTGGCGCCTTTGATGTTTAATAATAGGCTAGCTGTCTGATATGACGCTTATGAACATTAACTGCGTAGGTGACACCAATCATAGACTAAAGGTCGTCAAATGGGCCTGGCTTGAAGAGCATCTTTGCTCGTAGCAGCACAGTTTTCAGGCTCATAGGCGTCTTTGAGAGAGTTTTACTTATTATGGAAACGAGTGGTTTGTGATCTGTAATCTCTTTTAAGTCACACCCATATGAGTCGTGATAAAACTTTATGAGTCCGCTAGTTACAGCCGGCATCCATTCCTCGATCTATTCATACCGCCACTCTGTTTCTGTCAGTAAGCGACTTGCAAATGCCACTGGTTGCCCATTTTGCCAGAGAGCAGGTCCGATGCCATATTCACCTGCAGAATCTCCAACATAATTTTTTTCTTAGGGTCATAATAGACAATGACGGGAGCCTTGGGGAGCTTTTGCTTGATTGCATCAAAAACATCTTGTTGGATGCTCGACAAGTTCCATAGGACATTGGACTTGGTGCGGTCTGTGAGATATGAGAGTATCAGACAGGTTTGGCACAAACTTTGCAATGTAGTTGTCTAGTTATTTGCCCCTATACAGAAAGGCGTCGAGATTGTCATCATGTTTCTGTATGGTATGATCACATCATCTGCTTCACACGTCACACGATGACCTGCAGCCCATGCTTTTGAGATACTCTAGACGCTACGCAGGCGACAAAGGGCAGTCGAAGCCATCACTACCTCCCGAAGCATGTCTGGAAGGTTGTAAGTTGGCTAGATGGTTCATCGAGCTGAATGTGCCAGTATCCGCTTGCGATATCAGCTTTGGCGAAGATTGTTGAGGTGCGTGGCTCATGGAGGGTGTCTTCGAGTATTGGCAGGGCATAGTCTTCACGAAGAAGCGGTTAATGCAGATGCGAATATCACCGGATTTTCCGACGTAACAACAAGTTGACTGAGCCATGAAGTAGGTCTATCGACTGGTTAGGACGCCGAGTGAGACCAGTCGTTG
>CM067354.1:61089456-61181623 GCA_034190875.2 Urechis unicinctus
GACCAATTCGTTGGTTATCATCCAGCGAACGCTCTAAAATGAATTGTAGAATTCAACAGCCTTTGCTGTCACAAGCAGCTCTCGTAATGACACATTAGACCAAATGAGATGTGATACGATAATATAACCAGCCATTAAGGTCACCAGCTGATACACGTGTATGTCCAGTAGATATGCATCGGCACATTCAGCATTATGCCCTGCGAGAAATACCTTCGTGTATTGTTCTTTGGTGTTAAAGCAGCAGTGGTCGGCTCAGTAATTCGCTAAATGCTATGTTTAATTCCACCATTGAGCACATCATGGATGCTGTCCAATGCAACGAGCATTTCCTAAGTTTCTACAGCGGAGTTCGTGGACTTAAAAGCATTCAGCCCAAACATATTGGATTATACGTTAGTTTTGATTGCGAGCAATTTTGACGAATGCGCTTATAGTCAAAAAGGATGTTGATGCTTTTAAACATTACAAGAACACATATCCAAACATTTGCCACATACTTGGAGGAAAGCGGACGGTATATACAATATTGTGCAATGTCGGCACTTCATTTGTATTTCATGTACATAGATGCATTCAATTCATTATCCGCACTCTGTGAATTTCAGCTACGCTCAGTGAGGCACGCTATGTGCTCACATTGACGAAACACACTAAGTTTGTCATACATGCCGTAAAGTTGTTTGTTTCACAGGATGTGCTGCCAAAGTATCGTAATCGTTGGAAGTTGTCGTTGTTAATAGAGCCAGCATATTTCAGACGTTATCTACTATTCAGATATGATAACCTAGCTTATTTCATATCAAGTTATGTTTGATGTGTATTAATCGGGCATCGATGAATACTGCGCATACCATCTACATGTAATGAGGAAAAGTTCGTGTCAAATACCCCGTTTTAACATTACCTGACTGATAAATCAGGGGTAACGAAAACGTGTTTGACATCACCAACCAAGGTCGGATTTTGTAGTTAGAGCATCTGTGTACTATCACATATTTCTTCGTAATGGTGCACGCGGCGACCGGTGCCGTATGCATGACCACTAAGTTAAACGACAAAATCTATCTTCCCTCAGCAAAATGTAAGCGTTATGGCACGCATGAGTTTGTGCTTGCTATCCTAGCAATAACTGTCGAGGATTGAATAAAATAAATAAAATAATTTTCTGTTCGTTAACATATTATTAAATGGTCCACATTATCTGTTTAAGTAAGTAAGAAAATAAGCAAAGAAGCCGATTTACATAATTTTCTCAATTTACAAAGAGAATTCACTTAAATATGAAAACGAGAAAACGAACATATTGTGCAATAAGCTCTACAAAAAAACCGGTTAAAAATGACCATATCCCTATCAGTATAAGTTCAGGGGTAAAACATTGTTATCATCGCATGCACGGTTTCAGTAATTGCGTGTCACTCGCAACTAATAAAGCAATCTATGGCCGATGGATTTGTGATTATTTGTCATGCTCAGAAAACTTCCTAATCTTTTAGGTAATGACAAATGCATGACAGTTTTAAAGCCGACATTGATGAAAACTGCGCGCATGAATCCAGCATGTACAAATATAAACGGATCGCGCCTCTTCGGAGGTGGAATTTATGTAGTTTTTTTTAAGCCGTTGCCATATTACTTTTAGGTTTTGTTGTTGCGAATGAATATGTTTCGAAACGGTTAATATAATGCGCACTTAATCAGCCAACAAGGGGCCATCTATATAAATACATGATTTACTCACAATTCTCTTATTTCATTCCTTAACTCGTAAATATCAATTAAGGTAATGCGCAGCTTATTTGAATCATGTGCTACAAGCACGAGATGCGACAATTTTGTACCATATGGTAAAATGTTCTTTCAACACTTTAGTGGCAGAGTAAAACAAATTACGCGGGAAATTTACCACGTCGTTAAGCAGATCAAGTTCGTAGAAACTCCTTCTTCACTATTACTTGTAATGTATATTAAGGATAAAACTCATGGGGTAATGCCCGAATACTCACACTATGGATTCGAGTTTGACTATCGTATGTCCCAATTCTTTATATTGGGAATGCGTATTTGACTTCGTATGCACCACTAGTTGTGTGATAGTATATCTTAAAGACGCACAAAACAGGCCTATTCACTGTAAGAATATGCAAGTATTGTAGTTGTCCTGTGAATCCTGAGCCAATTGGTTTGTTCACTCTTGATGGGTAAGTCATCTAGACTACGGATAAAAATACAATTGTCATTGACGCCCAAAAGTAAATAAGCTAATACTCAATTTGCACTGGTGTATTTATACATACATGTTGTGGGTTGAGTTGCAAGACCATACTCCGCAGAGGGGCACTTCAGTCCTCGGCCGGCGTGTCATTCCGATGCTACATTATTGTTTTTATATCGAGAGGACTTGCACGTACTTGTGTGAGAAGTTGCAGGCGCTTGGGACTGGTACCTAGGTAAGCAGGTAGATAAATACGTTTTTCTCTCTTGTGCATCAAGCCGATTCACTTTCCCTAAATCTGATATTATGTCAGTAACCATACAACCACAACGGTTCCATATAGCTGCAGTAAGACCTTTGAACAGCTATGTGTTTTAATTTGATCACATTAACAGCACTCGTGGTACAATGGGCTCGCTATAACACTATATCTACAATCGTGATAAAAGCTTTATTGGCAGAAGATAATGGCCTCAGTAACACATATGATACAAATCGGCTTTTAATCACAACGCTCCCAAGACGTTGGCTCGACAGTGGTTGACTTGGATGCGTTCGTCTGATTGACGCAGCATTCCGCAGCGACCTGGTGACCACATACAACGAAACACTAAAGTTGAGGCAAACACAAAAAAGTAGTTCTATATGCATTCAATATTCTCAAGAATTATATGATTTATGTATATTGCTATGTTGTGGAGCGGAGATGCAATATAACCAACGACATTAGCATGACTTAAAGCGCAAAAGTACCTAACGTCAGTACAAATAATACTCTTTGTCGCTGAAGTATCTTAGCTAAGTCAAAGCACCGATGTGCAGTAAGTCATTGTATGAAACATATAACATTACAAGATAAACGTTTTATTGAATGCAGTAGGTTTCATTTTAGGTGTTGCGCTGGAGCAACGGGTAATGAACTCAATCATCACAGCGTGTCAAACAATAAAACATGAAGGACGAAGCTCATTCTTAATTCAAACGGAATCGCATCACCATGCTTCCCTAATTACACCCGTTCCTGCTGTCGATGAATAAGCATTTCGATATATATAAGATTGTATGCAATTGACTTTTCATCTTTGTCCATATAACTGATAGCGCTAGACTGTTTGCTGCAAGGGGCCAGACTAATATCTCCCTATTCAATGCATCTAATGCTTTCCTGATACCTTCAACAGTCTAGTATATAACATAATTAATAAGAATTCGTTCTGTGGGTACGGATAAACAATAAACTTTTGCTACAAATAAATGTGCTACCGTTACTTTACTAACTACGTAATCGCAATCGTCGAGGGTCGATAAGAGTGACAAGCCGGTTTATTTGATTTATGGGGCTATGAAATGAACGCAAGTTATGGCGTTACCGAAGAAATATATTTTTGGTCTTATTTTGGAAAACTGGCGAGTTTGTTGTGTTGTTTCTAGGGAGGTGTTTTCTCTCATTGAGAAAACCCCGGGATGATATTTTATGTTTCCTATCATGCGCAAAACTTGTGTTTTCACCGATATATTTATCGCTGTTATAATCGGCGTCTAGCAGATATTACCGCAGCTGAGATGTAGATACTGTGGCTATAGCACAACACACGGTAAAGCTGAAGGGAATTGACGTACAAGATATATGTTTATGTAGAGTATAGCGGCAATATACGAAGGAACCGAAAATAAAAATCCCCAAAAACATACGTAACATCCAGCCGTTATCAATTTATTTTTTAGTGGCTTCTGGCAACATACCTAATTAGGCTGCGTTGCTTTTTGTAATGGAATATGAAGCTATAATAGAAGTATCAGAATGATATTAGCTTCAGCGTCACAGCGTCGAAGGATATCTTAAGAAAGTTTATTAGTATAGATGACATAGTGTATATCATGGCTGTTTTCTGTTATATACAATTTGATTAGTTTTTAATTCATTGGCATTCTCCTGTCAAACGTTATTAATTCATCAAAACACACCTCTTAAGCATTTAACACTGCAGATAAGCTTGCCCTATTGATAGTAATTGCCTGTCAACTTATTCTTGCACTCAAAATATTGCAATAGGATATTTGCTTAAGAACGAAGAGCATTTACTATGATCAGCACAGCAAACCGTTATGTGTTATGCACATATGTGTGTAGTATTATATACTATAAACCTAGCAGAGTAAGAACTTCTACGAGCAACTGTTCCCGGGTGTACAACTACCTGGTCATTTCATATATACACCCCATGATAACATTGTAACAATAGTGATCCATTGAAAAATATAACAACTGGATAAAATCATTAGATGCGTTTGAATGGGCTTTTCAATTTGCACAAAGTGACAAGCTCAATTCATTTATTGCAGTCGAAAATCTATTGGGGCGGCAAAATCAGTATATTTATAATAAGACAGCTGGTCATTAAGTTCATGGACAAGACAATAATGCAGGGAAAGTTGTCTGATAATAAGACAGCTGGTCATTAAGTTCATGGACAAGACAATAATGCAGGGAAGGTTGTCTGATAATAAGACAGCTGGTCATTAAGTTCATGGACAAGACAATAATGCAGGGAAGGTTGTCTGATAATAAGACAGCTGGTCATTAAGTTCATGGACAAGACAATAATGCAGGGAAGGTTGTCTGATAATAAGACAGCTGGTCATTAAGTTCACCGACAAGACAATAATGCAGCGATGGTTGTCTGATGATAAGACAGCTGGTCAATAAGTTCATGGACAAGACAATAATGCAGGGAAGGTTGTCTGATAATAAGACAGCTGGTCATTAAGTTCATCGACAAGACAATAATGCAGGGAAGGTTGTCTGATAATAAGACAGCTGGTCATTAAGTTCATCGACAAGGCAATAATGCAGGGAAGGTTGTCTGCTAATAAGGCGGCGAAATTAAGGCTCCATGTTTTATTATGCAGCCAATGATTCCCGATTACGTTTAGCGCAAGTCAAACATTGCGTTTGCATTTCTATTGAACGATAGTAATAGATGGAATAAGCAGTTTATTCTTTGACTGGGTCTGGTAATTGCCCGAGTTGGTTACATGATTGTACAATTAACCATGAGAACGCGCGGATATTCTTGCGAAAACCCACCGCAAGCAATGGACACGAATATGTGAATAATGTAGAGTGCAAGTATCCGAACCTATTCATTCACTGCCCACTTGCATTAGCTGAGGAAGTCAATTCTTTCGCATTCTACGCCTGACACAAGTTATCTAATTTTCGCATTGAAAGACATCTTCATCTCTCCACCAATTTGAAATGATGGTGATGTTCAGAATTTGACCAATGATTACTAAATATGGCGAAGACGGTTGGTTTTAACTCAGTTTTGCTTATGCATTATCCTTAAATAAGCATATTCATTGACACCTAAGTCAGAGACAAATTGGTCAAATTGTCTACCAGCATGGCTACTGGCATAACAATAACAATGCTCGTTGAGAGCCATCCTGGGTGTTTGGTTGTTACAGCGTATCATCTGGAGCATGTTGGAAAGATTGAGTAGAGGTACTGTATCGCTGCACTCATCGAAGAATCGTACGAGGTGATGTTAAAAATAAATTATAATATTCCATATCGCCTTGCATTTTGACTAACATGAACTGGGGTTGTTCTATTGCAGAGGATAACGCACTGGTGATATCACATCTCAGTGGGGCAGCTCCATAAGAAACCAGCAAAGAATTCTGATCAAATAGGCCATTATTATGTTACAGCGCATAGCACATATCGCATTTTCTCCTTTATCTTCAATTACACCACCTGTTGTTAACAAAATAGCGATTTAACGATTTTTATTTCAGAATACGCACTTCATGCTTTTATCCATATCACTGTAAATGATCTAGCACTATTGTTACTTAGTGTCTGTCAAAATATTGATTAAACGTATCTGTTTGAGTGTTAAAAGGCATTTGCATGGATCAGTACAGGGACCACTTATATAAAATACTGTTGATAATTCTATGATACGGCACGCAAAATAGTTGCCTGGTTGCTACGAGCTAAACGAATCGATTACGTGCACTACACACCTCCCTTTAGTTTCATTTGCCTGCAAACTGCCTTATGGGTGCACACACACAAACTCCCTCGCACTTCATGGTCGCATTTAGGGCCCCATTACGGCCCCTTTCCGGCCGTGGTACTTACATTACACGGCCACCAGTTTCATAATTAACCTAATCATATTGCACCAGAAAAATGCACACTTTGCGCCGTGGTTGCAATGAATTCGTTCATCTAACACTCTTGGAAGGTGGATCTGACAGAGAGCCTTCTTTTTAAGCCAACGTGGTTGTTGCAATGCCCTGTCCAAAATCCCTAGGGGCTACAGTATATTTTCGTTCAATCCATAGCTATGTATTCCAGCAGAAGCCTTTAAATGACCTGCGGTGAGTTGTTCAGTCCTTAGCACATGTTTTTGCATGCTTGGTCCCGGTAATAGCTGGTGTATAGCTGCACCTTTCTGTTTTGTCAGAATCACACCGTTCTCACACAGAGTGTCTTCAGTCGAATCAGCACAGAGTTGTACTATATAGTGAGGACGCAGACACTTTGATGCGCATGTTGGCAGCTAAAGACCAGTTCTTAGAGCATGTTCTTGTGCTTTTTGCGGCTGAGCAGTCGTCCATGAAGCACAGGTTGGACTCACCCCTAAATAGCTGGTGGAGGCCCGCCGTCCGGTAAGTCTGATTGAAAGAGATGGTGGGGCATAGGATTACAATATGCTGGAAGGCACCGCAGAGGGGCCCTCCAGTAGGTCCAGCATGAAAACGGTCTTTCCACTCCCGGTCTGGACATAAAGTATGGCTCGAAACGCAAACTTAGTTGACAGCCATAACAAAGCAGCCATTTTCAACGTTCAGCTTTGCGGCCAATAATCACATACATATAGATGTTTAGTGCGGCAGCACCTTGATTTGTGATCTGGATACGCACCACACATTCTTCCGGCAACTCCCGCCGCTATTGAGCTAGTTGTCTTGACTCGTCCTAAGGTCGAGCAACAGAGTGTACAGATTGTGCGAGGTTATTCCAGCCTGTCATTAGCCGTGCTCTGATATCAGGGCATATGAAGCAGAATATAAATCCAGCTGCCATTGGCGTCGGCTATGACCTTGTTCTCTACCTTGGTTACTGTTTGTCATCTGCTTCAACCCCTACCCGGCAGGTCGAAGCCCCATATTCTGATGTATCCATGCCCTGGTACTGTGCATTTACCTTTCCCTCTTTCGTCACTGCAAGCGGTAACAGTGGTACACATCGCTGTCATCGATAGACATGACCTAATTGCCAGAAAACGTGTTAATTTTTTAAACACAACGGACCCCCAGTTCTGTATAACGCCACGGTTGGCGTTTGTAAAGTCAGCTGCGTCGTAAGGCCAGCCACTGACTTAAACCAGGTTAGGGAAGTGGACCAGAAGTTGTTGTTTCTGGTCGATAGTGTTGGGGTAATTAGTAATCGATACAGAATGCTGCAAGCCTTTTATCCCGAGGGTCTTGCGTATCCTGCGATATGGATTTAGCTTGCGGCAAAGTATACTAGTTTAGTTGACTTTTGAACTGTAACAAATGTGTTTGTTATACAGTCACAAGCAAGTTGTAATTTGACAAACCAACATTTGACTATGACACCAATGACCAACCGTATGTGACGTAAGGCGCGAATCAGGGGTCTAGTGTCTCATTAACGGATTGCCAGCTTCAATTGTTAATGAAACAAGTACGAAAGGGAATGAACGAGAGCTCCTTAAGGACTATTTTAACGCATTACTAGAACAAAAAGCAGCTCACCAACCCTTGTCCGTAGTTATACAACGTTCAAGCATGATGGGTGAGAGTTACGTTTGAGGTACTGCCCTGACCTAAGAATCCTTAATTCTCTTACCACAAGACTGCTTGCGCTCACAACTCTAGACAATTGGTGGCTAAGCAGAAACAAGTTTCATGGAGAGCGGGGAAATACCACCTGCCCATGTGATGTGTGTTGTCGTTTTGTGATGGAGCCACTGGAAGATGTGAATTCACCATGTAATCGAGTGATAAAATCTTTAGTATGGAATTAACTACTGGTGTTGGCTTGATATTGATGGTATAACAGTTGTTCGTGTTATAAAAGGAAAAATTGTGCGGTACGGATAAGTAAGCCTGCATGTAAGCAAGCTGCTTTAATATCTTTTGACAAACCTCTGCAGGTGGAACATGGCAGAAATATGCACTGCTAGCACGATAGCCGGCGTTGCCCGAAGATGACGATAATGTTGTGACTCTACTCCAACCTCAAACTAATCCCGCCACACCAACTGGTCCCTCGTTGTGACCTCATCAAAATTCATGCCTATCTAACCCATGCTAATCTAAGTCTCATTACCTTAACAATCGTGTCCCTATCCTAATTCCCACCGCGCATACACGCCCTAACTCCCGTAATACTCTCGTAATCCGTGTCACGCTAAGCCACTCCTATCCCCGCTGCTATGACGCCCGTTCCCTGTTCAGTCTCCACTCGGATCTCCACGTTATTAATTTACCCGTTTTCCTCACAATCCCCGCCGTGTCATTACAGTTTTCCCACGATATAACTGCAGGACCGTGCATTTGATGCTTGTACATGACAAACTTGGCGTACATGTTTAAAACTGTCGACTACAGGCGACTTTAGCCATTTTGGGCCTCATTTATTCTTCCTGTGATATACTAATACATTAGATGTCAAATTGTAGAGGTTCCTTGATAATCAGCATGAAGCGAAATATCCTAGCTCTACCTCTTTATACATTTCTAGAGCGCTCCACACTGATATTCTTTCAGAGTAGACTGACAGACATAGACAAATTTACATAAAATACATTCGAGGTAGAATAAGCTATATTATGCTTGTTTTTGTACATCACCTTCTGATGGCAGTTCACTGTAAAGCGATATGGGTTTGTCTGGAATATTTGTTGACCTTATGGGTCTCGCTTGAAGGTTGCTTTGCAATCTAACGGCGCCATGAAATCAAGGTCTCGTCTGGGGTTAAGCCAATTTTACAGCACATTACGGTGGTATGAGATGGGGTACCTCTCATTCGACATTTGAGGATGCAAGTGGCATCCGTTTCAGTAATTTTATTGCGCTCATAACAACGTGATGAAACTGACAGTTGGTCATCCAAAAGCAACACTCGGCGTTTCATTGAAGCTAATGTTATTGCTATATCTCCACTCTATAAGATTAAGTTGAATGCGTTCAAAGGAAACAAAGTCAAAGGTCGAATTTTAAAATGATTAA
The DNA here is from genome assembly GCA_034190875.2 of Urechis unicinctus. Lineage (NCBI taxonomy): Eukaryota > Metazoa > Annelida > Polychaeta > Xenopneusta > Urechidae > Urechis > Urechis unicinctus. Next base: position 61,098,953 of record CM067354.1, read on the forward strand.
TAAATTTAACACAGCCATTTCTAACTCTATTGCCTAATGAGACTTAGGTAAAGATTCTCAAAGATTTGCCTTCTTATTGATCTCATTAGAAGTTATTGCAGTATATCACGTCGAAATGGAATTTTTAATCATACACAGCTTTCCTCGCGCAACTTGCCTCAGAATCATTTTGCGTTTAATTGTCAAAGCATGTATGAATAACCAGCTATTAGTCAAATAAGATGATGCTTCAAAATCCAGAAGCGGCATGGTCAAACTATTATCTAGTAGCACATATGCAATTTAAACCTGATGTCTTCTAGTTGGAAACCCAAACATGACGTACTCATTGCCGCCAATCCCCTTGTTATAGCGTCCTGTAGTTATGTTGTCCAATGTGATTTATGTGGGCGCTGAAAGCATATTTACTCTGCACCTTTTGGTAGCGATGAAAGACCGGATTGAAAATATATCGGTGGTATTGTATGTACGTACGAATGTTACACAGAAAACACGACAAATCTAGTTGAAGTTCATGTTATCTGATTGAAGGTGTCCTTGTTTTCGTTCAAATGCTGAAGCTAATCAATCGCAACATATTCGTTACCTTAGGCTAAAAGAAGAAGTGATTATGTCTAGGAGGCTCAATCCTTTTGTTATTGCAGACACTTTAATGTAAAGCCCTGAAAGCCATTGAGCAGATTGGAGTTAGCTAAAATCATTTCTTTTACCCATTTTGTTTATGTCATGTATCAATTGGATATTTGAAAGCTGCACCAAGTAAAATAAATGAGGTAATGGAGTCTTGATATAATTGGATTCAATTGGGCGACAGGGACACAATCCATCGACTTCATTATTAAAGAAGTACCTGGCACCCAGCATATGTTGCCCGCATAATTTTGCCTGCGGGCATATAATGTTGATGTGCCGATTGATTCGTTAATTTAGGTTGTAGACGTAAATTTGCAATGAATGTAGAAAGTGTTGTGTAGCCTGGTGTAGGCCGCTGATTTGCGCTAAGCATTTTAATCATTCTCATCCATCGTCTTTGCTATATCATCTTGCTGTTGAAAGTGACGTAACGCCACAATATTACCATCATCTTATGAAATAAAAATTCAGTCAATGCAACACTGGCGATATGTGTTGGGATTATGGTCTATACTTGTATATAAATAGTGAATACGGCGCCATATCATCTGGTTGACAAAGCAGTCTGAAGTATTTATCGCATAGCTTCCCTTTTAATGACGGGATAACATTCCCTGATTATGTCCCGGACAACCTTATACCGTCGAATCACAATTTTTGCAAATACTTCAAAGGTACATTAAAATGTACCTATCGATAGGTTTGCCTTAAGTCTAACATAATACATTACTGAACAACTGCTAATGTAACCCAGCGTAATCAGACCTTTGATTAAATTTGATTTGCATTAAAGATTAGGGCTTTTGTTACCAAAACAACCATTGTCTAGCATATTTGTATGTGCATATTTATGGTGCATGGTCTCAGTTATGCGTTCAGCGAGTCAGCTGTATATTTATAACACTTTAAGGATGATTAGTTTTGGGTTTCTTGTATCACTGAGTTCAAACATGTCAGAGAGCATAATGTTATATGAAACGGCAGCCATCAAAATTATATGGGTGTAATTTGACAGTTAAATGCTTGCCTTTGTAACATAATATCATGTCGAGAACTCATAACGCAAGTAGTATCGTTTGTCTGGCATATTTGTACACGTGTGAATATCAACATAAATCATGGTTTAGTGGAGGAAAACGTCAAGTTAACTGGTACTTCCCGGATTAGATAGCGAAAGCAGAACAAATGTTACAAAGGGAAAAAACATACCATGCATCAACTTAGAAATGTATACCAGCGAGATAATTCACGAAGTCTGATATATATTTACAGATATTGATGATGCATATGTTTTCAAGAAATTATATAACACGCATGGTACGCATATTTGTGTCTTAACATGAAAAAGTACATTCAACGATTGTACCGATTTCTTGTCATCTAATGCAGAGAAAGATACAAACTACTGGACAATAGCAAGAATGCAACACACCCGGATGGTTACAAATGTTCTTCTTCTCTCTTTTCTATTTCCCTGCCAACCTTCCACGAGCTCCACTTGAACAGTCGGTTGATTATAAGATGTTCAATCAGCAACTAGCGCGTATTGCTAAGCTATTTTAGTGCATACGCGAGTGCAAGTGTACTTACTGTGACCTATTTAATATTAAAATTTTAATTGGATATGACGTTATTGCACCTTTACGTACAATTTCATCACATACGTGACACATATCTATATATCCGTGTACCTAAGCAGTTGCTATTACAGATCTTTCAATTATATTGTAGGAGCTGATTAATGCTAATCAACAAGTTATGAAAATTGCATTATAACGTGATAACGCGCGTTTACATTCCTTACTCGGAATTTAGTTCAGGTGAATTAGTGACAGTGCACATATCGATTAACAGAATCTGCTAGTATCGTAAGACAGTATCAATTACCTTCACTTTATTTGCATTTTGAAGATATAGTAGATCCAATTCGATTCGTCGAAAGCTGAAAATATTGCAGCATGACAAATCGGAAATAATGTCCGCACTGGTGCTACACGGTGCATGTAACGATGGCTGTATACATGACAGAAATTGCCAGATCCATTAATTTGTTAGCATGTATGGCTCTATAACAACATCAATATTAAATATATGCACTACCAATTGTTGTTAATAAAAATGATTGTTGCGTCCCATCTAGTGTGCAGCAATCTTACAGCAACCAGGCTCGCACAAACACATTGTTTATAAGAACTGCACGTACATAAACGATTGTACTGCACAAGCTTACACAGGTTGACAATTACATCGTTATACCAGTATTCCTACAGGCACATCACTGCAGTCAAACAATCAAAATGGCTTTTCTGGTTGAGGGAATACTTATATAAACCTGTTATATGAAGGTTGATGGGCGGCAATCATCCGGCCTCATACCGTTTAGGCAAAAACACTGTAATGAATCGACTTTATAGTTAATATTTTCATCGACGAGGCTTAATAAACTAACACCATTTGGCCGGGCGTGCATACTCTATGATTTGTTGCCGAAATTTCGCGTCAGTCTCTGACCACCCTTAGTGTTTATATGAGTAAATTTTTGCTCTGAATATAGCGAGATGGTAATGAAGATTTTATTGTTTTGCTCTTCATAGTTTATAACGATAATTGGTGCGTTTAAATTGTATGCATGGTAAGTGTATCGCGCCTTAGTGTAAGGCTTGGATATTATTATTTGTTATTCTATCGCGTGTTCTCTTTGACTTCAAATTACCACACGGTTTGTAGATGCACAGGTTAAATGAAGGACTCTGTCTTGAACCAAAGTTGGTTTATTTCTAGTATGATTCACAAACAGAAAACAAGGCAGAAGCGGCTTCTTGGAGTTGAAGTTAGTGAGTCTCTCTTAGAGTCGGCGTGATTCAGTCTCTTATAGAGTCTGGCTGTCTGACTTTGTGGCTGTCTTCCTTCTGACTTCTGTGAGGGAGCACATTGTGTGGCTCTTATACACCCTATAATTAGCTTTACCGTCTCTATATAAGGAAAAGAATAATCAACCATACCAGAACTACTTCTCCATCCAACACATTCCGATGGTATGCATCATACAGTGTTGGCGTGAGGGGGCGAAGGCGATGGTATGGTAGATGAAGCATAGCCAGTCGGTTGGGATAGGGGGTTGAGTTGCTAGCACACAACACTCATACCACCAAAGCCAGACAAAACTGAAAACATTCCTTGTTAACCTAGATGACTAAGCAACAAACATGCTGTGCAGATGTAAATAGACCTACATATATCAACATTATTACCCTTTATGCTGTCCACCAATCTCGTCATAAAATTACTCTCCAAACCGGAAGCCATCTTTGTCATAAATAAATAAATAAATTACTTCGAACCATTTAAAATACAAAATCACATTAACATATCACAACAGGATCGTTACAAAGTGCGGCCACCAGTTTGAAGTTGCTACATTTTCCAAGTTTGACTTGGCGCATAATGCTTGTACGTATGCGCAATTCCCATACCACCGATGTTAGATGAATCAGATGACTAACAAAATATTCTTGCCTTTGGTTTCACCATCATCACATTTATGCATAAATGTCCGGATTTATCAGCTGATATGTGTGCTGAGTAACGTACTTTATAAGTAGCAATTACATCCTTGCAGTCAGCTAAACAGAAGACGCATTGTTGCTTAACGTCAATTGCTTATGGCATGTTATGCATCATTAAAGTCTCATAATAATTACATTCATTAAGGTGAAACAACCTGTCATTAGCCTCTCGTTTATAATGCTATCAAATAACCGACGCAGACATTTAGTTTTTTTCCATATGATATCAATGAATATATGTATAACTGAGGTCCAATATATAACAGGTCTTATTTGATCTTCGTGAATGATTGGTCAGTACAATTTTAAGCTGTTTGTGTCATCCGATAATGCTGCTCTGCCTTTGTAAATCATACCTCATGCCTAATAACCAACCAGTGCAGAAGCAACAGATTTTTTCAAATGCATGATAATAATATGAACAACTTGATTGTAGGGAACTGTTCATGTTGCTGCTGCATGCCCGTGTACGGGAAAATTTGCGAGTTGACTCGATCTTAAAACATATCATGTTGTTAATACGCTCTCATTGCTGCTACGTCTGTCTGAAGTAGTTAACATTTCGTTAGTTCAGGTATAGGTTAAATTCACTTAGGTAATAACCAAATGGTAAGTGATGGAAGGTCTCTGTTTGCTGCTGGTGCAACAATAATATTATGGCAAGTTGATCCGGTCGTTAAACAGATCACGTTGTGAATACGCTCTCATTGCTGCTACGCCTGTCTGAAGTAGTAAACATTTCGTTACTTAAGGTATAGGTAAAATTCACTTAGGCGATAAGCAAATGGTAAGGGATTAAAGGTATCAGTGTGCTGCTGGTGCAACAAGAGCATATCTGTTTAACAAAGAGTGGTGAGCCATAATCTAATATGGGGTACATAAGTAAAATGAAAACTTATTAGAATCATTTTGTTTTTCATATCATGACGGTCGTTTGACCTTAGGTGCACTTTTCGTAAATGCAGCATATACGACGAAGAACCACTAATCAGCCATATCATCAAATATAAACGCCAACAGCACATCCATGTGCCTCTCTGCAGAGGCGTTTATGATAATGCATTGATTATGCACTCCGTATAATTACAGGCTTTCATCTCGGTCAATTGTTTCTAATCATTTTCTAATCGATAACACCAGATCTGTTCAACAAGCTTTACATTTATCTGGTCCACTCTCAGCAATACCTGACTAGACAAGGCACCAGCTGAAAAACCTCCATACTTGTTTACATAGTTTTATAATCGATTGGTATTCGAAGCAGAGCAATAAAATTAACACATGTAATGTAACCTTGCAAGCATTTCTGTGGCGCATATACATTAGCGATATCACTGAATTACCTCAATATTTGTCTGCTTCCATAACTTAGCAGCATTATTCACATAACGTTTGATATCCGATCATGCCAATCTTACCAACCACAGGGCGGTTGCGACTCATCTGTGGTCTATCCGGACAATATTTTCTACTATGACTGTTCTGAAAAGCTAAATCAAATGCATTCGATTGGCATGAAATGGGAAAGCCAAGGAGTATATTTACGGCTAAAATTATCAGCATTGGTATCAACAATGGAAATTTTATTCGCACTATACAAGTCGTATTGAAATGGCATACTGATTATAGTATTTGTTTGCAATAGGCTAGCTACTGCATGATTAACAGGAGAGCTGCCCAAGGCTGTTCTGTGTTTTGTAAATGTGATGCTATATTTCGGTTTAACGGATATATTCTTGCCATCTTATGCACTTCTATAAACGGCCGTTGACACACGATATGTCAGTGCTGTTGATTACTGCGATATAACGGCAAATGCTTAGATAACCCAACAATGATTATTTTGCTATATTTGCTCAAATTGGAACTTGACTGAAGTATTTCAGTATATTGAACGGTTGATATTCAAGCTTCGAATCATTTTGGTAAATTGACTTGTGCTAGTACTGAACAATATTAGCTGCAAGTTTGATACGTTTCTGTTTCTAGTACAAGTGAACCACTTCATATTTGTACCTATCGTAAGGTACAAAGCAGTGCTTATGGATATTCGCGAACAAAAGAAATTTGAATAAATGTGAAATCTTTAGAACAATCAGACCTAGCCGCTAGACTTGGCATAATTTACATTATCATAGCGCATAAATAGAGGTAACCCGAAAGATATTCAGAATTTTTCATAAAACTTGCCCGTCGCGTACTTCTTGCATCGTTGAACATGACAGCTGTCGTGATCAGATGATGATTGTGTAGACCTTTTAAGTACTATTTTGATTAGATGACCGATGTTAAATAAACGCACATATGATAAAAATATTGAAGGTTTTGCTTGCTGTGTGAACAGAGTGTGCCTTCCCCAAAAATGTTATCAATTGCAGATGGCACAATCTTTAGAAGAGAATAAACAAGCCAACGAATCAATTTCGAATGCCATACACACGAGGAAGCGCACGTGTCATGTAACTAGAATAAGACGGCATGTATGCAGCCCGAGACAGATAACAAATTAAACGTGAGGTATATGCACCACAGACTGTAGCAAGAATGACGTGTGTGTTGACTATGATGATTTTTCGACGATGTTTGGTTAATGTGATAATAACAACACAGTACCGAACAACTGAACTGTTGTATCGTGGGGTGTAATTATTTTGTATTTCCTTGCGGATGATAATGTGAAAACAATGGACTGCGCTCTCTAGATGCTTCTGCACAAAACTGTGCAATTATTCATTTACGTGCCTTGCACTTATCAATCTGTTGACCATTATCGACGGAACAAATCGTCATCTTATGTAGTAGTCCGCCATCTGCTTCAAATATCAGTACCTAAATCTTGTCCAAGTGAGTTTATTTACAATGAGACCAATTACGACAGTGGCTACAAAAACATAGCACATTTTAAATGAACGTAACATATCAAACCAGTGATAAATGGTGCAAACTATGATGCATAGATTGCGAATTAGACGGCCAATCGATCACCAATGGTTACGTAACTGACTTACCCCTTTTGAAAACGCCAGCCGTGTGTACTTTCTAACCTGCCTTATCTTATAAAGCAACATGTCAATTGTGGATATTACTGATCGGTGAGATGTACTAGTAAAACTCTGTATGATACTTTATTTTGAATTCATTGTGCGAATGCTACTGCTGATTTGTCGGGAAGATTTGATAATGTTTTCGATTCTTCGTGAAATGTCGGGGCCAATCATTTATGCGGCTTGAATATAATGCAAGGTATTACCTTTAACTCAAACCGACTGTATGTTTAAGTGCACGAATGTGCACCACAGGTTATTAAATGTCTACGAACGATTTTCAACGTAGATATCAATACAATAACATTCCCTTCTGATAAAATTTATCCTTTTGTAAATGCTACTTGTACAGCGGTGAGGAGTGGCGATATGGTTGCTGTGGCACTGCCGGACATTGTTGTGCCATTATTCGAATTCATTACTATTTCATTGGATATATATTACTACCAAATGGTTTTATTGCCATGAGATTCATTATATCAAAGCTATTTAAATGGAAATATTGGATGCCTAGCAATAAATCATTTGAGGTTTGATGTAATCAAGAGAACGCTCGATTGGTTTCAACAATAATTTGTTACTGCTAACATGACATTTAACATTAACCCAGTGTATTACTAACGAAATTGAACGGAATACGTTACGTTGAATTAATTGTTTTATTTCACAACACCATAACATTAATCAGTGCTCTAGATAATGTTTAATTATAATTCGAAAAGTTCTCATGTCGATTTCGGTTGTGGTCATTCATTTATGTAGTCGTTATTTCTCGTGCAAGCATTCATCTTAGGCGTGCCGGTATATCTTAACCCAAACATCGGAACGAAGCGTGTTTGTCTTATTTATATGTATACATATATAAGATTTCAAGAAATGTAATGCAATTAAACAAATCTAGCCACTTTAGTGCCACGTGGATTGTTCTATGTTACCATTGTTCCAACTTAATGTTTGTCTTATTTATTTAGTTAATGCAATCAAACTAATAAAGCCATGCATGTCAATTTATTACGACATGGTTAACATTCGGTTTGTTTTATATATGTGCCATTTGTGTTGAGCTATAATATACTGGTATGGCATATAATTTCATTAGCAAAACTCCATGCTTCATTGAATGCCTGGCATATTACTAATTTAGAATATTTGATGACCAAACAGCTAAAGCCCGCGTCGCCTGTTATATCTTTCTTATTATGATTTAATTTTCACGCCTGTTTTCTCTATGAACAATATTTCCAATGTGCCGACCATATTAATAACGTTAATACCTACTTAAGGTTTATAGTCTCTTCCATTGATCAATGTGGAGCTGTGTTCGGTATACCTACACCGGAGGTTATTAAATTGACCAATGAATTACCAATGCTATTTCAAGCAGCGCAAAATGCTGCAAATATCGTTCAATTAAATTAGTTGGTAGAGCAAATCGAGCGAGTGAATTAATTAAACGATACAACGTCTCCAAATTCATTTATGCAACACGAACTTACGCGCAAATAATTATTCTAAATATAAATGGCAATGACAGTTACCTTTTACCGACTGAACTATAGGCGCAAGATGGTGTCGTTTGTATGTCAACGACATTTACTTGCACATATTCCCCAACAATGGACAACCTAAAGGTCACCTTATTTTGCAGCACATGGCCATCGGATTAAGTGCCAGAGCGTAATCGAAAAGTCCATCTTGACAACAGTGAAGAGCAGTGAGTGAGCATTCTCTTTACATTCTCCACTCTGTAAAATAAACGTTTAAGGATATATATGACACTCTTACACAGGTTTTGCATATCTTATATTCACACAATGCTTTTGGAGCTATTAAAAAACTATAAACAGACCACCGTGATATCATGCTGATTGTCAGCAATTAGGCACAAAATTGAACAGGTGTTCAATTACATGTACCTTAGCAGATTAGTCAGCTAGATTTGAGATTACAGTACTTCATTCCAAGTGATGAACATTCAATTACAGAAATACAAGACACATGCTACCTGCCTATATATCCCGCGTTATCTCACAAAATAGATATTAGCTGCCGTTGGCTAAGGAACACGCTTTGTCGATTACATGACTATACTGCATTTAAGTCACGAATAAAAGCTACTTATAATGACGTACTTTAGCAATGATTTGATCGCTTTGTCAACGGATCGCCAGCTACACGTGGCGGTGAGTATTTTATTCATTAAAAAAAGAAGTCGTCCATTAATTGGTCCAGTATGCCTGAAAGTTATTGCGACAAGCGCACTGGTGTATGTTGGCGGGAATACTCCTCATAAATCATCTTTATTCGCATGTTCTAGCATGCTAGCGTTTGACAAAATATCATACGAATATATGCGCCGATTCTAAACAGATAGAAAGTTCTGATTATGTATCTTTATATACAGACATGTCATTTCGGCAGAAAAGTTCAGGCGTTTAGGATTTGTGATCTTGTGCATATATGATGCGGTTGCAAGAGCAAATTTTAAGCACGCTTCATAGAATTAAGCTTTGGTGGAGCGTCCAAATAGTACATGGGCGATTACGCGATTGCAGCTCCGAGGCTACCTGCTTCGATACGTCTGAAGCGACCATCCGTTAACGTCAGGAAATCGATGCTGTTTCAAGCATAGTCTAAGCGTGAATTACGTTGATGTCGAGAGAAATGAAGTCGGACTGCAATATAAATCGATAAATAATTTACCAGCAAGTAATCAATTCGGTCGCTATAAAAGGCAGTTATAAACATTGATATAAACAAGGCGCAAAACGATCGTCCAGTCCGCGTGTTAGGCCAAACATAGACTTTTTAAGGGCAAGTCAAATTCCAAATCAATAGGCATTTCTCTTCTTGCATGATGCCAGGTAACACAATACATTGGATGAATCGGGGCTACGAAAGTAACCCCTGTCTATGTAGAAAGTGATTGAGACAAATGTTTTAGGCCGCGTATTTTTTCCCTATTGATATTAACACTAATAGCTTTTCAATTATAGCAAATTTATTGGATACCGTTAGAGATTAAAACCTGATAAATAAGTACATCAGTAATGGTGAATTATTAACATGGCCATGTTGGCTCTTCTTGATTTAGCAAATCATAGTAGTATGTAAGCATACATAGATCTGGATAGGTTAACGATGTGCATCCATACGGCAGAATGTGCCTGCATAAACTCACGTTATTCATTCTGGTAAATAGATAGATGTTAAAGCGCCACCGTCTTGTAGCTCTCTTTTGTGTCGGCACTGTCCGTTTGCGCTTACATGTTAATACCAAGGATCCACAGCAGTGACCGACAGGAAAAACAATTGAAGATCAACAGTTTTGAGATTTGCTCATAAAAGTACGGCATGGCATACCAGGAGTTGATTTAATTGGTAAGTATATGCATAGTAACGTGATGAGTGCTTAAATTGAAATCCTATCAACCAAAGGGATCGCTATTAATCTCGAAACAGCGTAACTAATACACCGCGCATAGTTTGAGAAACAGGCGTAATGTGATGTAAATATCTGCACTGCATTCACTTTCCATCTTTCGCCTGCTCAAGCACGTAGTAAAGCCATTCTGATCGAGGACTATAGTGCATTATGCCTTGTGTGGTGATTACGAAAACGCCATCAAGATCAGTTGTGCTGGTAAAAGCTTTCATAGTTTGCGTTTTATACGCGTGTACAGGCACTTGAAAGAGAGCACCATATGCGTTGGTGCCGATTCATAAACCGAGATTAATGGGTCAAACTATGAACTAAAAAGTGACTAGTAAATTATCGGTTGAACAATGCAATCGGGTTGGCAATGTGCGGCTTGAACCAACCTTAAATATATGATTTACACACTATGAGACGTCGAATAAATTTACAAGATAGGTATGTCATAATCAAATTAATCGACGATGATTTACATTAATTTGATAGATATTTATATATATATATATAAAATATATATATATATACATATAAAGTAATGTATATATATGTACATATATATATATATATTTATACACATATATATCAATATATATATATATATCGATATATATATATATATATATATAAATATGTATATATATATATATATATATATATATATATATATATATGATATATAGATATATCGATATAGATATATATCTATATATATATATATATATCTATATATATATATATATATATAGTATATATATATAGTATATATCTCTATATCTATATATCTCTCTATATATATATATCTCTATATATCTATATATATATCTATATATATCTATATATATATATATATATATCTATATATATATATATATATATATATATATATATATATATATATATATCACCTTTGATTTCACAGATTGATACAACCGATTTAGTTACCAGTGCTTAATGTATTATAAACTTTCATTAATGTAGCAATAAAAACCGTTAAGTAGCTGGCTCTCGAGCATTGACAAATTGTTAGAGATTTTTTGTATTGGAAGAACCTTGTTTCGTCACACTTCTTATCTTGAATAGAAGATGCAGATAACAAGTTTAATTTTACGCATTGGAGCTATGCGTGAATCTCAAACCATACTTGGATCAGATAAATGTTTGCTGTTTCATATGTGCGAGTGTGCATTTCAAACACAAAGCACAAACGACATGCGAGCGCGATATATACATAAACATATGTGTGCTAGCAGTTGTTTTCTGTAGAATATATGGTTCTTGTAAATAATTGATCAAAGTTAGTGTCTTGTATACTCCCCATCGAGCATTTACTATGGATTCAGGCATGCAACAGAATATGCGTACTTGGTATATGATTAGTTTAACTGAACCATGTGTCGAATTGATTATCCGTGGCAAGATTTACATGCACCCCCTGACATAAAACCCATTGCAATTAGTAGATTCGATTCCAAATAATCACTTATTTTAAAACAACCAAACCATGAATGTGTTCTTCTGTGGCATTCAGACTTATAGCTAAGATTAAGGGATCAACGTTATTTGTAATTATTAGTAATGGAAATTCAGGTCTTATTAATTGTAGCATTGATTATTTAAACACGTTCACGTGAGCGTGCTATAGTGGCGATAAGACAGCGGAACAAATTTGATCACTAGTTTATTTGATATAACAGCAATATTGTTGCAATCACCCGTCTTTTGCTGTTTTTTGGATTTGACTTGACGTTATTTACGATATATTGTCGCCATAATAAAGTGACTTAGTTATATGCCTACAATGCTTATAAGCCTAATATGCACCAATATACTCATGATTTGTTTGCTTCGTTCCTCATCTCCTGACACAAATAATTTCCAACATAACGCGGCAATGTCCCAGCAACGCTCCTTGATACCCGCAGTGGATCGTGATTTGCACATATCCTGCCGCAGCGACATGTATTTGGCATCGCTTAGAGGGTTCCAACTCTCGAGGCTCTGTGTATGCCATCTGCTGTGTGCAGCCCTGTGCAAACTCCAATTAGTAACGACTACAGTTCAGAGTGAAGAGCTGAAGAATATAAAGTTTTATTTGCCTAATATAGGGTCGCTTGTAAGGTTTGGAGATTTGGAAGCTATAACGAGTGTGTTGGCTGAGACTTGCAGCAAACCGACGAGACACAATACAGCGAATTCGGACTTACTACGGCTGACGAGGGTACTGTCACTTGAATCTTTTAATAACACCATAGTAAATATCGGTTTAATTTAACAAAATTGTTGGGTATTAAAATGTAGTCTAGACCAAGTTCATATTATACGCTTCGACGAGTGGCTAGGAATCACTGAATTTATAATGCGTCTAGCTACAGCAAATAATGCTATTGAATTACCATTGCCCATGACAGCGGCGACTCACATAAGCATGGTATCATTTCCGATAGCGTTGTGTGTAGTCTTCGCCTATGGTTAATTTGCTACATCATTTTCAGCAAAGAGTATATAGTACAGTCCTTAGCTCTTACATTTCTTATTGGCCTATCATTTTCGTTCCTCCTTCGGTTATGAGCTGCTTTTCTTTGAGTTCAGGCATAATGCCATGAAAGGTTCATTAGACAAGTAAGCATTGCAACATGTTCCAATACAGTGATTACTCATTGTATAGTGGAGGTAAAGTGCTTACAATCATTTGTGTTCCTCAATATATCAGCACAAGACAAATTAGCAAATGTTGAGAATCAGCGCGAAATTCACAAGAAAAACTGCCGAGGTGAGAGTCAAGACAACGCATAATCTGCATATAACAGAGGAAGGTCGGTGGTTAAGTACAATGTATTTTAGTTAGCTATGAAGCATTTATTGCGTAGGCAACATTACCTCGCACACTAGATTTTGCCGAGATTTACACAGATAGCTTCATATAACTTTATTGTGATGGGTGACAAGGGCTTTCTAATCTAGTTATTACGTCTTGAATACCTTCAACCGGTAGATTTATGCGAGAAAGCGATGCGATTGGCAAATTAAGGTAAGGTTGACAGTATACAACGACTATTCAGCGTTGTTTGTCTCGTTTAGCAAGTTTAGCCTTTTATATGTAGCTAAATTTATACATTAATATAATAAAACATGGAGCGAAATGCAGTTGGCAAGATTTTATTGAACATATTGGGCAATAACCGTCATCCTACATTACATCTTTAATCACACGATGCCTATAATCAAATCTAGCTGTAACGTCGTGCAAACTTTGAACCGGAAAGTAAGGAAGACAGTGTAAAACGACTATCAGCGATGTATATCATAATTTTTCTCCCCTTATATGTCGCCGAATTTAATACATTGATATTCGCCGTATTGCAGTGCGCTGATAGAGCATATAAGGCTGAATATCGACTATAATGCGCTGGTGTTTTGACTATGAAGATGCCCTTATATCTGTTTCCATGATATAACGTTATTAATTTTCTTCCTCATAAATTCCCCTATGTCATTCATAAATGCCTAACGTGTTAGTTTTCTGGTCTCAAACTGCTCGGTCAAAAACTGCGACACAACAAGTAATCAAACGTCTAGCCGGTTACCATTGGCTCTTGGTTATCCTCGGTTCGGCTGAGATAAAATAAGGTATGATAGTTAAAGTAGCACGCTAGGAAAAGAACGCTTATTGCCCAGTTACTTTCATCAACCGCTTGTGATGATCCGATAATTGTAGATTTTATAGCCACTGATTATTTATCCGGCACAAGACACTGTTTGCTGATATACATATTTTCATAGCATCTACTTAAAATTACGCTGCAGGTATAAGTAGTGTTAGTTGAACGAACTATTCTGTAACGGCATAGCTGCTTAGAAATCATTGAAGGGACAATAACGGTAATATGGATATGGTAATATATGGTAATGGGCTTCATGATATAAGCAATGAATTATTGCAAAGCCAAATGATTTTAACCAAAATTATTAAACCGCATATTTATCGATTAAGTGTAGGGCAATGTAAACTTGAAATCCTAATTGATTTTTTTTTCTTTTGCGTTGCATGCGGTGCCTTCTATCAGCGTTTTAACCACATTCATAAATACTGTAAGGCGATATGTAGTTTTTGGTTGCGATAATTGGCAATTCCCCCATGCTAGGAGTTAACTCCAAGAGATCATGAGCCTCATTGCCTCAGGCAAAAAGTGTTAATTTACCTTCGTAACTCATCGCATATATAATAAAAGTGTATTATGACCATTCTTAATCATTCAAACAGATAATTGAAGATTGTTTTAAGGTGTTTGAAGTCTGGTCGCACTTATCTTCCATTGATGGATATACACAGTAGAGTGATGCGATGAGCGACACAATACAAGAATTGTGCACATAAAACCAAGACGTGGATGTAAATACATAAATACAACCAAGTAGTTTATGAATGACTACGCAGTAGTAGCTCTTGGTGGACCAACCAGAATATTACACGTTAAACATCGCCCTTTGTGTTACTACACGTTAATTTTACCTTTTTTCTGTCAGACCTGGTACCTCAATGCGTATGGCTCTTTCTGTTATGCGGTCAAACGGAGACTATTTAATGCTAAGTAGTCCATGCTGGACATTATATATCTAGCTCAATTAGACATAAGAACGAAAATTTACTATCGGCAGTAATATTATTTACAATTTACGTATCCTTGAGATGTTGTGAAGTTGATTTGTTACTCTATCAAAGTAATGATAAGTGAATAGAAAACACCATTACGGTGCTGCTGGCAGTCCGCAATGTATAATGTAAAGCAATTATATATGACCTGTTAAATAGAAAGATTAACGCGTTTCAACAAGGACGGCTCCACTCCTAAATGATGAACGCCCAACCTTAGTGACCTCCTCGTGTATGCACTTGAATGCTTGAAGTACGTATATATCTATTCTGATTGGTTATTAATCAAACAACTTAACAATATATAAAGTTGATTGTATGCACTCATATCAAATTTAATAATCGTCGATGACATAAGTTATTTACACTTCTGTAACACGGCGAGTCTAGTTTTATGCCTAGCCATTATATTTTCAATATTTTCAATTTTCGCTTTTGATGAGGCCGCATGATAGGCTGAATTTGAGTTGTTACAGCGAAATGGCGATCAATACACGCTGGGCATTTCTGTGGAACTGCACATGTATGGCAACACCACAACAACTAATCGTCTGACCTTGACTATGAATGTGTTTCGGTCTAGCTAAAGAGAAGGAACTGCATTTGATTGAGATTTCATGAGCTCTAACATCGACCCAATGTAGTTTGTCATATATTGGTGATGCAGAAGTAGTTTCATCCCATTCTGAATCAGTCAACAAGAAAATTGTGGCTTATTGTCTGGCAGCTGACTATATATTTCATTAGTCGAGTGAGTATGTGTCATATGCCTGGCGTTGATGGATTAATATCGTGGAACGATACATCAAGTTAAGCGACGCATGATTGTAGACGTACATCCAAGTCGTTATTTGCATAAAAGATACTAAAAAAAAGCAGATATTTTATATTCAGCTAATGTTGGGTAGTTACTGATCTCGGATGGAAGACCTTGACTAATATGCACTTAAAACCAACCGTTGGGCAAATACTAGCCTGGAGGATCTTAGCGATCAGAGTGTGAATTGCATTGTCGATATACAAATGATGTTGATGTATAAACCACTAAGCTACCCATTTAATATCAGGTCTCTTCACTTTGCTCAAATATCTTAATACCTGTTTTTATAATAACGCTGTACGATTTCGCCGCCTTACCATTTTCTGCGATCACTAGTGTGTCGGTATAGCGCTTAATCTGGACGCAGCGTTAGGACGAAATTCTGCTGATGAAAGTATTGAAACAACATTATCTGTACTACATTTAGACTAGGTTGGTTAAGTATTAGGGTAACACATTTGGTTAAAGTATTGACAAACAAAAGTCAATCTATAGGACTTTTTTACGTTTATTTTTGGGATGATGCATGGTGAATACCCCTCGCGTACATATGTCAGCCGCATAACATGATGTGCCCGAGACACTTGCGCATATAAAATGTTATCGTAAGCATGTCACCATCAATATAAATCACGACGAACCATATCATCACATTCAGCAGAATTTCTATTTAAATAGCCATAAATACAACTTACAAGCTGGGTCGAAGCTATTTCTCGCTTTTGAGCATTATTGAGCTCTTATTATTTATTGGCTCACCGAATCTGAGTAATAATTTACGCCTTTTGCAGCTGAGCACTCATCAATATTCATATTAACAATATATGACATTTATTGCATACCATAAAGCTGTTGAATGGGTTTGTACTATATCGTAAGATACAATCCTAAAAGTGATCCATTCGATACTATCCGCATGTTATATGACATGCTGGTTAATGTGCACAGGCTGATGGTGCGCGCTGACGCAAATTGGAGTATTCAGCCCTTCAATAAGAGAAGATTATCCCCAAACCTCACATGGAAACCAAAAAGGAAGGCCTGTGCTAACATACGCTTTATTGGGGTTAAATAAGTCCTCGGCTGAAAGCAAAACTGGCATATTCAGCCCAGCAATATGAGAGAACAATAAGGATGTGGCATGACCTTTCGCAAAATTTGTTAAGCACGAATTCATCGGCTTACAGTTAATGAGTGTATTCAAATTCAGACTAATACAATGGTGACCTTTGAGACTCTTGCATAAGTAAACATACAGTAATACTAGTTGGTCTAAACTTGAGTAAATGCCAAAACATCCCTAGCAATAAAAGAATACATTTTAGCCATGTAATACAATCCATCCTGACAACAACGATGGTTTTATCAATGATATATTTACCACAGATGCCATCACCAATCTCGCGATAATAGCGAAATAAATCAGTCCATTCCCATGCGAGAGTGCCATGTCATATTCCTTTGTGTTTAAGTAAAGTGAGATCCTCAAGAGGCGAACGTGCTACTAGCTGTTATTGTAACGTCATTAAACGTTATTGTGCCGATTTATAGTTACATTTTGTATCAATATAAACTATATTCATTCAATACTTCGCACAATCATGCGTCTCTAGTAACATACTTATTCAATGTCTATTTAAGGCCATGTAGTTTATTAGCATGTTTTATATAAGGATCAGTTTGTTTATGTTTACACATACAAGCAATATCAAAGCCCGCAAGGCATCTCACTCAATTGATTTTGAATCCTAAATGTTGAGCCTAGGCCGCATCAAGTGCTCAGACAACATGATAACCACGTCAGCAAGACGTGGAAACGGTGAAACGGTTCAGTGCTAATACCGGTGCGTTCTTATTGATTATTGAACCGTGCTGTTACTTGTGTACTTTGTAAAAGTCTAAGTAACGGTACGACATTAGCCCTTGTTAATATTTAAACACATCGATAGGGATTTTATATGTATTAACATAAGGCTTAAGCACGAATTTTAAGCTTAATGCTAATTGTTGTGTAAGTTTTCCGTTTTAATAGCCATGTTTTGGGACAAGTTATATTCTGTTATTATTGTTATTTGGATAAGGTATCTCATTTGCGAACAAGACAATGCCCGTATTATATTGTTACCTGATTGCTAGAGATACTGGTGAGATTGGTTTGGTATTGCTTGCGCTTATGAAACGTTGTTTACCCATAAACAAATTACATCTCAGACTGTCCGTCTCGCTAAATCAATGTAGAACAAAACTTGCTGGCCTAAGATCGTAGCGCGGAGTGTCTAAGCCGTTTGTACTTTCCAATTGTCATCAAATGCATTGTATTAAATATTGCAAGAGCTTTGTTATACAGTGGTAAGAGAAAGAAGCATGAACGCACGGATACATAACATAAAAATTCTTTGTCATATGTTGCACCATCGCTCATCGAGTGTGTCTGAAATCATAACACGTGGCAGTACATGATAATGCTTAGATATTCCCATCTGCACCGTTCCGATATAAGGTTGGTCTAATAGGGATGATGAATCCATCAATTCTAAACAGTAGACTACCTCATGGAATCATGTCGCCCTGTAGTTTTTTGTACTTTCGTGTTATGTACGCAGCAAGTTTGCGTATTGTCTCCTTGAATTAATTTGTTGTTGACAATTAGCGGAATGGCATCCATGGACTGTGACAATAGGCTGTTATTTGGGTGCTGTAAATTAATTATGCACTAGTTGCAATTGTTACAGCGGCGACAATGTGAAACATAAGTGCGAGAGGACTGCATACACGGGACACCCGGCGGCCTTGTTAACTAGCAAACAATTAATAACGACAAACGCTGTTTGGTTATGTATCGATGCGCACTGGATGGCAACTATTCGATTTGTGCTATCGCCTTCTCTATGATTTGCCGTAAGATGAAGAAGACTTGTTTCAGCTTGTGCGTATCTGAACATGTTGGCATTTACCTGTATTTATCGCTGATTGGATTATGTAACAAAGGCAGTATCTGTTGGCAAGCGCTATAAATTAGATTGGGACATGTTGATAGGGTAAAGTGTTTATTTGGAATAAAGGGGTAAACATGCGGGTCTGAATGAGGGTCAATTTTGCTTGTCCCAACGTGCCGAAAACAGAGGTTGTAAATAAAGGTATCTGAATTGTGGCGTGCCTTGGGTACACTGGCTGAAGACGATTATTACGATATCTTATCAATAAGGGCGTCACACTTGTAAACGAAGGGGTTCTCAGGGAATTCAAGTAACAAATGGTAACAAAGCTACATGTGTGATTTTCCAAATTAGGCTTTTTACCATAGCAGGCTGGCGGTCGATCGAATACGAAATACGATGTGCAATATTATGGATACGTTTTTTTTCGGATGAAGATATCTAGGATCGAGCGGGTATTGACGCTAGCCTGATTACTGAAGCTGGGAGAGTGCAAACCGTAAACATATGTTAAGCTAAGGGCTCTAGTAAAGTGATATAGCTCGGTTAATGAATTGCAGCTCCATTTTGACAGCAATAATGGCGAGAAGGAAATGCAAATGGAAAGAGACCGATGATGCATAGCAGATGGTCGGAAAAGGCTAATGCGAAAATCCAGAATATCGTGAAGCCTGTTTGTCGCCCTACATTTTTCACCCATGGTTTCTCCTTAATGTAAT
Source organism: Urechis unicinctus (assembly GCA_034190875.2). Classification (NCBI taxonomy): domain Eukaryota; kingdom Metazoa; phylum Annelida; class Polychaeta; order Xenopneusta; family Urechidae; genus Urechis; species Urechis unicinctus. The sequence goes on from CM067354.1 coordinate 61,118,758, forward strand.
TCGAAATCAGATTGCTCTCAACACTGCTTAGAGCCAATATCTCTCTCTCTCTCTCTCTCTCTCTCTCTCTCTCTCTCTCTCTCTCTCTCTCTCTCTCTCTCTCTCTCTCTCTCTCTCTCTCTCTCTAGAGATATATAGATAGATATATATATATAAAATATATATTATATAGATATATATAAAATAAGATATATATATATTTATAGATATACATATATATATGAATTTATAAATAAGTATATATATATACATATACGCACACAGGTATATATATATATATATATATATATATATATATATATATATATATATATATATATATATATATATATATATATATATATATATATATATATATTGTCTTCATAACGTACAAAACAAAGTAATGTATATATATACATATTTTTTATCCAAAAGTCAATATGTTCCTTTATCTCGTCAGCGGAACAATCGGCAAGAATTGCTAAACTATTTAGTTTGAACTCGTACGTCTTTGCGGCATCCTCTCCTGAATGTGATGGGTTTTCGGCGTAACCAGTAGTGAACGTCTTCTTTTCTGATGTGGGTCCAGCTATGGTAATATGGTCCGTTTTAATGCTCTTTTGAGCCAGTTAGTGGGGTCAATAGACGGGCTTTCTGAGTGCACATCTAAATATTCAATATTCAGGCAATCCTCTTTCCACGTTCGAAGAATATCGAGCGCATTTAGAGACAAGGAATCTTTTCCATGGCGTTAACATTGCGACTGAGTAGGTTTTGCATGGGAACTTATGGGACAGGATGATATCAGGATTCTTAGAAACAACAACATCTCAAACGTTAAATGTTGGTTTCATGCCTAATGCCTTATTCCAAGAAATACCACAAGACGCCTCTCTATATCCTATGCCACGATAAGTGCCCATTTGCTACAATAAAAAAACTAATATCATCTATATCTCAATAACAAAGTCATAAAAGATCAATATCTTGTTGTGTATGGCTTTAATATCAAATTATATTTTGCAGATGATTATCAAGGCGTCAAAGAAGAAACGTCCCTTTCACAAGGTTCTGTTGTGCACAAATGTTTGCTTCTGCCACCCATAAGCAAAATCCATTGCACTAATTGTGGGTCAGTATCGCGCAACAACCTCTTACCATGGGGTCCGAGTCAATGTGTACTGCCGTTTTGCAAGAAAGAAACCACTTGAAGAAAGAGACTGCTTATCTGTAAGCAAACTATGTGTCATTGCAAATCTGTCAAGTGCCTTCGTCACTTGGGGGAAGCACATATAACTTGCAGAAAAGTACAGATCTGCCGACGCACCTTCCATGTACATGCGCGATTCATCAGGTATTCACACACCCGCCCGCCAAGCTGATTGCAGTAGTTTATTACACAAGCTGCTGCAAGTTTCTATGTCCTACCTAATAATGACAGACGGACTGGACACCTTACTGGGAGCGGATGCTCAAATTATGACGATAGCAAGCACATAATCCATGCATGTTTTGGAATAACCTTGTTCATCGCAAATCAACTCTCGGTTATTGCCACACCTTAATGTATATCTGGCATCTTCCTGTGAGTCATGGCACAGCGCGTATCGCCAACAAAACAGGTGTCTTTATGCAAAGCATGAGTTGCATGCCTGCGCTGGTATGTTGCAAAACGGGCGTTGTTTCAGCTGCGATACGCGGTACAAATATTGGTTACATAACCCAATCATTATAAGTTTTCGATGGAGGTTTGTAACTGCCGAATGCAATTTACTAGATCTTTGCCAACTAATACTATACTGGGATAAACTAATTAAAGAAATGCTGTAACAGATCCAATGTATGGCAAAGAGTTAGGGGTTTTCTATTGCTGTATCATCCGCGCCCGATAGGTTAATGGATTTACGCTTCCCATGTTTTACGCACATATCGTGAAATAGATAGCCAATCCGATATTAGTTGTCTCCTGGATTTGAGCAAATCAAAACACGATTGATGCTACTGCGTAAATATCTAACTTAGAAGGGTATAGAGTGCATAATGGTCATTCACTATCTTGTCACGACAAATGGCTTGCGGACGGAATATATCACTGTTGCAGATTGATACCTTGGCTTCAACACATATTTTACAAGGCAAGACAGTACTGTAAACATTTCCAACGTCCGACGAATGTGATTACTATTCATTTTCATCAGCTTGCTTGTGTATTGTGTTCTCCACTATTGTCTTTTCACGTACACGGACGCTGATACTTGTTAGATACCATCCCATCCATAAAAAGAACGATCCAAGTTTTATCAACATGCAAATACTCTACGACTAACATATTTGCTCACTGATGAGTCAGCCTGCGGCGGGGGCTAGATATATTAAGCTTCAGCACCGATGAGTGAAATCAACACGTCATGAAATACATTTAGGTGTCAGTGCTGTATATCAGATGATGACAGAACAATTCGGCGCAATGCAATCGAGTAATTTGCTATGGCTAAATGCTGTTTTTATCTGTCATTAAATGAGTCATTCGATTCAGTTCTGGCCAACACACATTTTAAGGTACTCTCTCGAGCATTACAATAGATAATTCATGTAATATAACATACGACATCTATCATGGGAATTTTTCATGTATGTTGGCTATTGCTAAGTGCAAAGCGTCACAAAAGAGCACGTTTAACACAATTCATACGACTGAATAAAATTCTGCTATTGTATATAATCCCTCTGTTATATCATCTGCAGATGCTATTACCTGAATAGCAATCGATTACTTGGTCAGTGTAATCATAAAATTGACTACAAATATATTGATTCGACACCAACGTTGCGTTCATAATTCATCAACTGGAACCATTCAGTTGTTTGCTGATTTCCCGAATGCTATGCTTTACCTACGTTACCTTCAAAAGTGTTATTCGTGTGTTTTAAGCCGTTTTTTTTCTATAAGTAACTATCTTTGCGGATGCTGACACGATGCATACACACGACAGGTGGACTGATTGAGCCATGATCAACAGCATCAAGAGCGATCAATAGATTAACGGTATTCAATTAGCCTGCATTTCTATATATTAACTGCTAAAAGGTTTACAGAGACAGTCAACGACTAAGAATTAACTGATGTTTTTCATGTGTTACTCAATTCATCTTCGCCTGAAATCTTGTTTTTCCAAGTCTTGACAGGTGTATACAAACCGTCGTAGCACCATCATAACTAAATTAACGTTTTATATTGGTTCTTTCTTCTTCTTGGGTCAGCCTACATTTAACATTTATAAGGTTATTAATCACAACGCATGAGATAAAATATTTTCTATTTGCTGATGATTAGAACATGACAAATATTCACGGAAGCGCTCTGGTAGTTATTAATTTGCTGTGCCTGATTTAGCGCCTCAGCCATCAGTTATATAACTCCTAAGCAAATTCCGAACTGCTCAGCTGCGAATACTATTTCTTAATTTGCGACGCTCATACGCAAATCACTACCCAGCAAGCCATGTCATGATAAGGCCCCAAAACTGATACAAACAACACAACAGAGCACCAATGGTATTACTTATATTGCAACTCGTCCGTATTGACTGAGCTTCTGAATGAAAATGTGGGCATTTCTATTTCTGCATTGTTTATTTGCCAACAGATATGTAATTTACTATCCGTATATTTTATGCGAGTGACATTACCAAATAACATAATCAGGTACCTAGCGATACTAATCAGCTGGGTGATTCTTAAATATAACATGCAACAATATGTAAATAGTCATAAACATTCTGTGGGATGAGGCTATAGTTCATAATTATTTGCAGTAGCTGGGTAACTGAATTTCGTGGATGCAGTTGGCTTGACATTTCGTCATTCGCCACAGCGCATAAACTCTTAGTAGCAATTATTATTCATCGCATATACGCTACGTTGAAAGGGCCTATTAAATTGCTGGTCGTAATGAAAGCAATAGACAAGGTCGATTTTGCATGACAACAAAGATATACGCTAACTACGTAGAAATGGTCCTCGTGGGAAGCGCATAGTTGATGAATACTCTTCGTTATTTGTGGTTATTGCTGCTAAAAGAGGCACACACATTCATTAGTTAATGACTGAATAAAAATGCTTTCCGTTGCAGTAGACACCCGCATATATTAAGTTGTATTTTTGTCAAGAGGTAAGCACCTTCGCTCTATGTGTGTCTAATGACACCTAGCTCGCATACTCGTTGAGGTCGGCTTGGAGAGTAGCACGATTCTATAAGGGATCGCTGGATGTACAATTTAGCAAAATTGGAAGGACATATTAAAAGCGTCTATTACCCAATCTTCTTCGACCGAAAGAAAAACTTGGTGAGCGTATGCAAAGGCGCTCCAGACCTAACTTTTGTTATACTGCTTACTGCAGCGTAATAATACATTAGACAAAACATGGTTACATTCGTCAATCACAAGTTTAATAGCTAAAATACGCGACTGATGTTACGCGGTAGTCGTTCATTCTTGTCACCTTTTCCGGCTGACATCACCTGGCTTTTTTGCGTCTCACAAGGGAACAGCTGTTAGTCAATTTATAGAAGATATATACAGGTGTTTGTGATACAGTTATCTTTTTACAGTGAATTCCCACCGTCATCTTTACAGCGTATCTTTGCTACTGCTTCAGAAATATGTGATATTCTAGCTTCATGTATATGTTATAATATATAACATTAGCCTCGCAGTCATTATGTCTTTGGTAATTATGCAAAGACTCGACACGCACGTCCGCATTCGTGTCTTTGGTTTTAATTATGCAAGACTATCATACGTATGCTGCAACTCCACGCGACGACCTGCATTCGTGAAAACTTTTTGTTTTCAAGCCCGAAATAATGCAAATCATCAGTGACGGTGCTGGTATCCATACGCATGCTGCAAAGATGTAAACGCCCGGAGAAATGAGACGAATGGTCTAATCCTGTACTGTTTTATATGAAATTAGTGCAATGTGATACCTTTGCCAATGCGGCATTCTGTGGCATTCATACCAGGATATTTGAGTCCCTTTATGGAATACGAATGGTATTTGTTTGCGCTATAAAGATCTACCGAAACGAACTAAATATGCACAATACTACAATTTTAATAACGGTAGCCATATACTAGTTACACCAGGGCATTAAAAGTTTACTCATCGGCATTCATTTCTTCCCTGAACCCGAAATTGCCTTTTGCATGTCAGGTGCCAGCTAAAATGATTCATAAACACGTCCGCGCTTTGTTCAAAAAGTTACTACACTGAATTTAATATTGATTTTGTACGTCGCGTTTGCTTCGGTGGGTATGCGTTGAGGTGTTCCAAACAGATTATATTCAGTACCAGTCAAAACTATTTTGCAGCGCAAACTAGGTATATTTCTGTATAGTTTATAGGAAGACGAAAGTGTTTTTCGCGCGTATAGCGATCTGTTATTATGAAACGGGTCACCTTTGTACTGCCTCATGAACCAACCAATTCGCTATAATTCACTTCTTATTGTCAAGGAGGTGGGGTATATGATGAGTTCCGGTTGATATTTTGAATGATTAGGAATACTTGAGACAGTGAGTGGATCATTCAGCTGGTATTCATTGTGCCTTGTAGTATGTGTAAATCTGAATGCAAAGTAATCCAACAAAAGTCATTCTCGAACAAACCGTCACTTGTAGAATGCAAGATTAGGCGCTATTTAATTGTGCTGGTTTCAGTCGTCAGTGATTTGGTCTGCATAATTCAGCTTCTACAATATGTTTAAATCAACATACTAAATAGATAAATGCTGGCCCTTGGAGAACGTTCTCCAGCATTTTATATGTCTAAGAAACATATCACGGATACCATGCACGTAATACCAATTAACAATACGATGCGGTTGTCATTTGGATATCATCGGGGTAGGATAAGTATAGGTATGTAGGGTTGGTATGTTCAGAAGTAGACATCAGATGGATAGTGCGACTACGACTTGCATATTAATGACAATTTGCCCGCTCAAAGCATGTAATCCTGGAAATATCCATCGGAATAAGGTCGTGGAATCGACAAGTGTTTTCATAAAGCTCTCCTATATATACAATTTGCATTAGCAGGCATGCATCCTTAAATGAACGTATTTTTGGATGGGATGCATTTGAATCAAGGGACATCATGAGCTCATATTACAGGGTGAATCACTAATAATACTCTAATTCATTGTTTACAAATATGCTCCTACGTTAACGGTCGTAGGGTCACTCTTTGTGTGACAATAATATAGATTTTAACAAATATGCCTAAATCATTGGTAGCCTGGCATCCAGACTAACCTGCAATATCTAGAAGGTGTGATCGAGACAAACTGACAACCGCAACCTAGTCGATGAGTAAAGCAATTTTTATCCAATCAAAACCACTTTCATCTATAGAGGGTATATCCAAGTAGGAGACCCGCATGGCATAAAACCGGATTGTATTCAACTAAAGGTGAACATTTTCGCCCGCTACACAATATTGCAACGGCTAGTAGCCACAACGGAGACCTGAAAAAACCAATATCAGATATACGTCCAATTATTGTGCCTGGCGGAATCAGAGAACAGTAAATACCTCTTCCTATATTATGACCGTAATATTTTACAGCTTCAGACGGACGCTAGATATATTCATTCCTAGCTATATGAACTGCAACGAACGCTTTTTTGGGGTATTTTAGGCTTCTGATTTTGTGTTTAAACCGATTTGAAACGGACAAGCTGTATTATAACAATTAACACATTTTGGTAATAATAATACATGTTTATTAAAAAGAAAACATAATTAATATTAACAACTGTTTATTAAACTGGCTTGGATTGTCATGTCCAGCTGATTGGAGGTTTGTTTTTCTCATGGCCTGACGGAACTGTTTTTAAGTTTCAGCACGGATAGTATTTTGGACGATCTCCACTTTTTTAGTAAGTGATATCATACAAACCAACTAATAGTGTTAGAGCTAGCCCATGAAGCTTTTCAAATATGCCTATGATTCTATCTTAACTGTGTAGTGACCATGCATGATTAGTATATTTTAAATTTGGCCTCAAAAGTGACAAACATTCCAATCGAGCGGCAACAAAACTATTTGCCTTTGAAGTTTCTGTTCTGCACGGTTTGCTTGGCTGAATGTTCCGATGAATGATAGAGTAATCAACAAGCGGTATATGGAGACATAAATCAAATGTACCTATTGTCTCTTTGATTGCCACTTTGTGAAACACAAATTCTTTGTGTGCTAAATGGCTCATATACAAAGACGATAATAGCAAATTGTCAATGTTATTCCATTGCTTATTTCAATAGTACAGTATGCTCTTTTAACACCTACGTGCTGCAAGAACTCGGTAGCATGTTTTGTACAGCATAAACCACAAAAAGAGGACCATTATGATCACTGGATCAGTTTGGACTAGTTGCTCAACCCACTCCATGCGCAAAGAATAATGAACTGTGTATACTGTATAACAGGCCATTAGTATCATGTTTTACCATCTGATTTAACTGCTTATAATTTGTGCATTATTCAATTATGCCTCAACGAGAGACACAACATTCTGAGCGATGATAGACTCGTTTGGTATGTACGGCTCAAGAAATAAGTTTGTTATATTACAGAAAATGCAATGACGATTGCAAATTGCTTGTAGAAAATAAATGGTGTCACCATTAGTGCCTCCCATTACATTGTTGGCACATAACTCCGCCAGTTAGCAGCCCAGTACACATGATCAAGTCCTACGTATAGCTTAACAACGCCGTTTGCTAGATTAGAAGAAGAGATCCTTTGTGAAATGTATATTTCACCATATACCTAGTGGCTATATGTTTTTATCACTTGCATCAAAAGACCAATTCGTTGGTTATCATCCAGCGGGCGCACTTAAATGAATTGTATAATTCAACATCATTTGCAGCCACACGCAGCTCACGTATCGACGCATTGTGCCAAATGAGATGTGGTAAGATAATATAGTCAGGCATTAAAGTCGCCAGCTGATACGCGTGTAGGACAAGTAGATATACATCGGTACATTCAGCATTATGCTCTGTGAGAAATCCCTTCGTGTATTATCGTTTCGTATTAAATTAGAAGTATTCGAAGTATACGGCTCAGTAATTCGCAAAATGCTATGTTAAATTTCAATATTGGGCACATCATAAATGCCTACCCCATGTTCCGATAAGCAGAGTAAGTGGAGTTTAAAGATATTACCTACACATTATTGCATTATACGTCAGTTTTGTTTACGAGCATTTCGGACAAATGCGCCTGTAGTCAAAACAAATATTGATGCTTGTGATCATTGTAGGATCACATATCCAAACCTTTGCTTATACGTTAAGGAAAGTTGGCAATAAATCAAACATCGTGCAAGTATATGTACATTTGTGGGCCAACCAGACCTATGATTAACAAAATCAATAGAGTCCGTGAGCGTTGTAATTTTAACTTCAGAGCACCCCACGGGCCTGTTGTTCTATTCTGGCACCGCGCGTAAATCAATAAACGATTCAAAGCATGGAAAAGCATATATTTGTTACCGTAGACGCATGACTATTATGTTGCTTTGAGTTCAACCATTGATCGATGATTAGAGAAAAAAACCGAATAGTTTCTTTTGGGTAAAAAGGTCAACAAGGTGCAGCCATATAGTTCTTGATATGGTTAATGAGGATGAGAGCGAGTATAAACCGTATTCACCTATTGCGTACACGAACTTGAGCATTGCCATTAGGCCTTGGACTGACGTCTAAGTTACGTCAACCGTGAGCCCTAATATAAATCATTTTAGACCAATGGTAAGATAACACGCCCACATTCACCATGCACAGTGTACATACTTCCCAAAAAGATATCTGGCTACCTATCAATAGCAGCACATAAACTGTCTTTGAATGGCGTACACATTTTGCTGCTCGGCGTAAAACTGTAAGCTATAACATATTGTTTGATCTTTATAAGCAGTACCGCACATGCATCATCAATTATATATTGAATGTAGTAATCGGTGCGCCGAATAATGCCCCCTGGAAGCATAGTATGGCAAATACTTATGAGCGATATATCTCCGATCGGCCTCCTTAAAGATCACGGTTTGATCATAAGGGGAACATACAGCCTATGTATATATATATATAATGGGTAATATCATGGCTGCCGTAGCTGCGGGGAAGGAATTCGCTTATGCTGCAGACTCGATGTTTACTATAGGAAGCAAATGCCGAATTGACAAAATAGAATCATCAATAAGACCCACCAATTTAGTGTGACCGTGTCATCATGTGCATATGTCGTTCGAGCTATAAATCAACCGAATCATTATTTGAACATAAGCAACTTATATATCCCTTTTAAGCGTTAGGTCAGCAATATCTAAAACGGGATTCCAGCGAGTGGCGTATATGCAATGGTCAAACTCTAAGCACGTACTTTTCATTTAGCTATATTTTGGTGATGGTTATACATTAGTTTTGTTTGCACTTTAGCGGTAAGCCATGCGCCATAGTTATGTATGGCTTGTGAAACACAGTAACAAAGGTACATAAACAGTACGGCTGTGGACAGCAGCTACCACAGCGTGACAGTCGTCAGTGATATAATGCACTTTACAAGCAGCAAACAAACATTGTTGTTATTCAATACGGTTGATGAAAGCAATTGATCAAAGCATATAACAATAAGATGGCTCAGTTGCAGTTTGGAAATGAACAATAACCTTTCCTTTTTGCCCTTGCATGACACTCCTTGCCATAGTTAACATCACATTATGAATACTGTTGCTTGCATTACAATTCATGAGGAAAACAAGATACACCTTCTTTCTGCAACGACTTATTGTACTGCAGAACTTTTACAAATCATTGTAATACTTACCTGTTATATATTCTCAACATTCATAAAGATTTGCAATCAGGCAAAATGTTTATGACAAGTAAAACGTGTATCATTATTATAGTGATTATGGACAACGTTCAGCTTTTGTAAAATGTGTTGTGTTGCTTTAACCATAATAAACGAAAGTATGCAGCTTATGTTACTGTATAATGCATGATTGATACTAGCATTGTCGCTGGTAAAATATCTTTTATTATTTCTTATACATGTTTATATAATATGCCTTTATATGATATGCCTTTCCGTCTGTTTTCCAGAAAAACTCTGATTCAGGTATTGTAAACACAAAATTAGGGCAACAGGATGAGCTGCAAAAGTATCGTAATCGAGCCAGCAGATTTAAGACTTTATATTTCATTGATGTAAGAGCACCTGGTTTATTTAATATCAAGCTATGTTTGATGTATATGTATCGGGTAGCAATGAAAACTGTGCATACCATCTATATGTAATGAGGAAAAATCAGGGGTAGCGAAAAAGTGTTTGACATCATCAACCAAGAATGTCGGATTTTATGGTCACAGCATCTGTGCGCTCTCATGATTTTTTCTTAACACGCGATGAATGGTGCTGTGTGCATGTCCACTGAGATAAGCTGTAAAATCAATATTCCCACAGAAAAAAAGTAAACGTTATGACACGCATTGGTTTTGCTTGTTATCTTGGCAATTGCAGTTGAGGATTGAATAAAATAAATAACAGAATTTGATCATTTTTATATAATCAAATGGTCCACATTATATGTTTAAGTAATGAAGAAAATAAGCAAAGAAACCAAATTACATAGTTTTATCAATTAACAAACAAGGTTTCAATTGAAAACCGAAACGAGAAATCGTATGGCATGAGCTCTACAAAGAAACCGGTTAAAAATAATTATACCCCTAGCAGTATTAGTTCAGGAGAAAAACATTGCTATCGTCGCATGCGAGGTTTACAGTTATTGCGTGTCTGTCGCGATTAATAAAGCAACTTATGGTCAAAGGATGTTTTTTTGTTTGTCATGTTCCTAATCTTTTAGGTAATGACCGTTGGATGACAGTTGTAAAGCCGAACATTGATGACAACCAAACTCTAGTAAATATATTGAGAAACGGACCGCGCTTCTTCTGAGCTGCAATTATTTGTTTTGCTGTGGCAAATGTATTTGTTCGAAATGGTAAATAATGCGCACATAATCAACCAAGAAGGAGCCCTCTAAATGAATACTTGATTGATTCACAACTCTCTTATTGCATTCTGTTACTCATAAATATCAATTAAGGTAATGTGCAGCTTATGTGAAGCATGCATTCCAAGCACGGAAAGCGACAAATTTATACCACGTGACAAAATGTTCTTTCAAAAATGTAGTGGCAGAGTAAAACAAATTAGGTGCGAAATTTAACGCGTCGTTTAACAGAACAAAATTATAGTAACTGCTTCCACATTATTACTTGTGATGTAAGATGAGGATTAAACGCAAAAGGCAATGCCAGAATGCTCACACTATGGATTCGAGTTAATCAAATGTCCCAATATTTTTTTACTGGGATTGCGTATTTGACTTAGTATACAATACAAGTTTTGTAATAGTATATCTTAAAGATGCTTAAAAACAGGCCGATTCACTGGAAGAATATGTTAGCGTTGTGGTTATCATGCGGATCATGAGCCGATTGGTTTGTTCACTCTTGATGCGTTAGTCATCTAGACTACGAATAAACATACAATTGTCGTTGACGCCCAAAAGTAAATACGGAGGTTACCTACTATAAGCTAATATTCAGTCTGCAATGGTGTATTTATACGTACATGCTGCGGGTTAAGTTGCAAGACTATACTCCGCCAAGAGGCACTTAAGTCATCTGCCGGCGAGACATTTCGATGCTACATTGTTGTTTGTATATCGTGAGGACTTGCATATACTGTGTGAAACGTTGCAGGCGCACTGGACTGGTTCCTTCCGAACAAGAAACATCGAAGGTTGGGTAGGTAGATAAATACGTTTTTCTTGTTGTGCATCAAACCGATTTACATTCCCTAAATCTGATTACATGTAAGAGACCATACAATAACAACGTACGGGGATGTATTTAGCCTCAGCAAGGCTTTTGAACAGCTCTGTGTTTCCATTTGATCATATTATTATACTCGCGGTACAATGTGCTTGCTATAACAAGGCACTATATCTAAAATCGCGGTAAAAGCTTTATTGGCAAAGGATACCGTCATCAGCAATATATAAAGGACACAAATCAGCTCCTAGTTACGACGCTCCCATGACTTTGGCTCGATAGTGGTTGGCTTGAGATGACCTGGTGACCACAGTTCTCTTCGTCCATTCGTATCTTGTCCAATATGTAGGTCAATGACTTGATGTAGTGTAGTCGACTATTTGTTATAATATAAAAATCGACTTCGTAAATTTAGATTTCCTTCGTTGTATCTAAACCCCATTTTGAGTGTGTCTGGCGGAATGTGGGATTAAACTTGGAATTCCGATTTCTATAGAAGACATTTAAGCTGAAACCAATGCACTGCAAACTACAAAATTGCAAAGGTTAGGCAAACACAAAAAAGCAGCTCCATCAGTATTCAATATTATAATAATGTTTATGCGATTTTTGTTAAGTGCTATGTTGTAGATCCGAGATAAAAAACAAACACCGACATTATCAGGTCTTCAAGCGCGACGCACCTAAGGTCAGTACATACAGAACTCATTGTCACTGAAGTCATGTAGCTTATTCAAAGCATCTTTGCGCGGCAAGTGATTGAATGAATCTTATAACATCACAAGATAAACATTGCATTGAATGCAGTAGGAGTTCTGGTGTTGCATCTGAGATGAAGCGCCGGAACAACGTGAAATGAACTTAATACGTTCTGCGTGTTGAAAAATAAAACACGATGGTAGATGTACTTATTACTGATCGCGCTAGACTGTTTGCTACAAGATATCAAACCAATATCTGCTTATTCAACGCATATATATATATAAATATATATATATATATATATATATATATATATATATATATATATATATATATATATATATATATATATATATATATATATATATATATATATATATATATATATATTGTTCGTCGTTGAATTCACCCGCTTCCAAACAATCTACAAACCAATCACTTGACTATTGGCGTAGGTGCCTATTTTGTGCAACATACATTACTACATTTAATGGTAGCAAGCATCTCGAAGGGAAAAGTTGCAATTATAGCCGTATTGTACCGTAAAGGCGAACCATGTGTTGTCTACAGTTACTGATAAAGGCAGCAGCTGTGCACACGTGAGCGATGGTAAAGTTTTATGCATACTTATTGACACCTGATTTAGGGACAAATGGTCACTGACAAAACAATTGCAATGCTGGTTGAGAGCCATTCTGGGTGTTAGGTAATTAAAGCCTACCATGTGGTGCATGTTGAAAAGATTGAGTATAGGACATTTATCGTTGCACTCATCGATAAATCATACGAGGTAATGTTGAGAATAGTTCCATATTGCCTTGCATATTGACTAACATGAACTTGGGTTGTGCTAGAGATAACGCATATCATATCCCAGTGAGGCAGCTCCTCCCAAACAAACCAGCAAATAAGTCTGATTATATATGCTATTATTATTTTACAGTGCATAGCACTTCAATTGCACTACCTGATTTTAACCAAATAGCGATTTTACGATTTTTATTTCAGAATACGCACTTTATGCTTTTATACGTGTCACTGTAAATAAGCTTGCACCGTTGATACTTAATTTTTGTCAGCCAATTCTTGATCTCAAAATATTGCTAAAACGTTTCTGTTTGATAGTTAAGAAGCATTTGCATGGATCAGTACAGGGATCAATTGTATCAAAAAGTGTAGATGTTTATGGGCTACGGCACGAAGAGTAGTAGCCCGGTTGCTACGAGCTAACCGAACGAATCACTTGTACTACTAGCCTTTCCTTAGTTTCATTTGCCTGAAAAATGCCACTTGGGTGCTCACACATAAACTCCGCTCGCATTTCATGTTCGCATTTACAACCCCTGTACGGCCCATTTACGGCCGCTGTACTTACTTTATACGGCCACCAGTTTCATAATCAACCTTATCATATTGCACCAAAATAATGCACACATTGTGCCGTGGTTGCAATGAACTTGCTTAACTAACGTACTTTGTTACTTTAGGCTACACATTGACAACATAACATATCAACCACTACACGTGTTTGCGATATTCTGTCATCAGACAAAGATCGAATCTGCCGCACGAATGCATATTTTGACCCCAGCTTAAACATATCAAAGACTAATGTGTATTCTAGCCTAGATTTTACAATCTATTACTTTAGTGAGGTTATAACATACTCGATGGCGCTAGCAGTAATATATAGTAATATATATCTGACCATAATGACCGTTCTGATAAATGCGTCGAAATGATAGATTTTGCTATATGTTCCGGATATGCTCTATATATCATTAATCTGTTGATTCTTGTAATAAATTGTAACGTGGTTTTCATATCGATTGCATGGGGATCACTATCTCGAAACATAATACAGCCGTTTAGTTTGTGATCTTAATCTTGACTGTTCCAACTATGGAGCTGATAGTTACAAAAATGCAGATAAGTCTGTGTCATTAGTTAGGCCGTGCATCTAACATAAACATACGAACTCGTACTACACAAACACCAGTATGATCCTTGATGTTATGTAAACAAACATTAGTAGAGTTAACTCATTTTGGGTTTTAAATAACACAATATCTCACCACAGCCATGTTTTGATAATAAACAGAGCGCATAGCCATATCGCAATTGCGATAGATAATTGTTCATTTGGAAATGAATTGATTTAGACTGAACAATGTTAACTCGAAATAATGACCAAAATAAAGTTTTTGACAAGATCTGTCATAGCCATATCGCAATTGCGACAGATAATTGTTCATTTGGAAATGAATTGATTTAGACTGAACAATGTTAACTCGAAATAATGACCAAAATAAAGTTTTTGACAAGATCTGTCATTGAGGAAAAAGCAGGAAAATAGGCAGAGACACATAAAAGTTTGGCCTTGAAATGTCCCTGGGGATAGAAAGGTGGATATGTCAGATAACCTGCTTTTTAAGCCAACGTTGTTGTTGCAATGCCCTTTCCAATAGCCCTTAGACCAACAGTATATTTTCCTGCAATCAATTGTTATATATTCAAACTGTAGCCTTCAAATGACCTGCGGTGAGTTATTCAGTCTTTAGCAGCTGTTATGTATAGTATGTGGCTGCCCGTTACTGTTTTGTCAGGATCACATCATCCTAACACAGAGTGTCTTCAGTCGAATACGCACAAGTTGTACTATATCGTGAGATCGCAGACATTTTGATGCGCATGTCGGCAGCTAAAGACCAGTTCTTAGAGCATGTTCGTGTGCTTTTGCGGCTGAGCAGTCGTCCATGAAGCACAGGTTGGGCTCACCCTTAAATAGCTGGTGGAGGCCCGCCGTACGGTAAGTCTGGTTGAAAGAGATGGTGGGGCATAGGATTACAATATGCTGGAAGGCACCGCAGAGGGGCCCTCCAGTAGGTCGAGCATGAAAACGGTCTTTCCACTCCCGGTCTTGACATAAAGTATGGCTCGAAACGCAAACTTAGTTGACACCCATAACGAATCAGCCATTTTCAACGTTCAGCTTTGCGGCCAATAATCACATACATATAGATGTTTAGTGCGCAAGCACCTTGATTTGTGATCTGGATATGCACCACACATTCTTCCGGCACCTCCCGCCGCTATTGAGCTAGTTGTCTTGACTCGTCCTAAGGTCGAGCAACAGAGTGTACAGATTGTGCGAGCTTATTCCAGCCTGTCATTAGCCGTGCTCTGGTATCAGAGCATATGAAGCTCAAATTCCAGCAGAATATAAATCCAGCTGCCATAGCCGTCGGATATGACCTTGTTCTCTACCATGGTTTTTTGTTTGTCATCTGCTTCAACCCCTACCCGGCAGGTCGAAGTCCCATAATCTGATGTATCCATGCCTTTCCCTCTTTCGTCAATGCAAGTGGTAACAGTGGTACACATCGCTGTCATCGATAGACATGACCTTATTGCCTGAAAACGTGTTAATTTCTTAAACACAACGGACCCCCAGTTCTGTATAACGCCACGGTTTGCGTTTGTAAAGTGAGCTGCGTCGTAAGGCCAGCCACTGACTTAAACCAGGTTAGGGAAGTGGACCAGAAGTTGTTGTTTCTGGTCGATAGTGTTTGGGTTATTAGCAATCAATACAGAATGCTGCCAGCCTTTTATCCCGAGGGTCTCGCGTAACCTGCGATATGGATTTAGCTTGCGGCAAAATATACTAGTTTAGTTGACTTTTGAACTGTAACAAATGTATTTGTTATACAGTCACAAGCAAGTTGTAATTTGACAAACCAACATTTGACTATGACACCAATGACCAACCGTATGTGATGTAAGGCGCGAATCAGGGGTCTGGTGTCTCATTAACGGATTGCCAGCTTCAATTGTTAATGAAACAAGTACAATGAACAAAGTTGACGAGAGCTCCTTAAGGACTATTTTAACGCATTACAAGTAAAAAAGGAGCTCACCAACCCTTGTCCGTAGTTATACAACGTTCAAGCATGATGGATGAGAGTTACGTTGGAGGTACTGCCATGACCTAAGAAACCTTAATTCTCTTACCACAAGACTGCTTGCGCTCACAACTCTAGACAATTGGTGGCTAAGCAGAAACAAGTTTCATGGAGAGCGGGGAAATACCACCTGCCCAGGTGATGTGTGTTGTCGTTTTGTGATGGAGCCACTGGAAGATGTGAATTTACCATGTAATCGAGTGATAAAAACTTTTGTATGGATTAACTTCTTGTGTTGGCTTGATATTGATGGTATAACAGTTGTTCCTGTTATAAAAGGAACAAATCGTGCGGTACGGATAAGTAAGCCTGCATGTAAGCAAGCTGCTTTAATATCTTTTGACCAATCTTTGCAGGTGGAACATGGCAGAAATATGCACTGCTAGCAAGATAACCGGCGTTGCCCCGGAGATGACGATAATGTTGTGACTCTACTCCAACCTCAAACTAATCCCGCCACACCAACAGGTCCCTCGTTGTGACCTCATCAAAATTCATGCCTATCTAACCCATGCTAATCTAAGTCTCATTACCTTAATAATCGTGTCCCTATCCTAATTCCCACCGCGCATACGCGCCCTTACTCCCGTAATACTCTCGTAATCCGTGTCACGCTAAGCCACTCCTATCCTCGCCGCTATGACACCCGTTCCCTGTCAGTCTCCACTCGGATCTCCACGTTATCAATTTACCCGTTTTCCCTCACAATCCCCGCCGTGTCATTACAGTTTTCCCATGATATAGCTGCAGGACCGTGCATTTGATGCTTGTACGTGACAAACTTGGCGTACATGTTTAAAACTGTCGACTACAGGCGACTTTAGCCATTTTGGGCCTCATTTATTCTTCCTGTGATATACTAATACATTAGATGTCAAATTGTAGAGGTTCCTTGATAATCAGCATGAAGCAAAATATCCTAGCTCTGCCTCTTTATACATTTCTAGAGCGCTCCACACTGATATTCTTTAAGAGTAGACTGACAGACATAGACAAATTTACATAAAATACATTCGAGGTAGAATAAGCTATATTATGCTTGTTTTTGTACATCACCTTCTGATGGCAGTTCACTGTAAAGCGATATAGGTTTGTCTGGAATATTTTTTGACCTTATGGGTCTCGATGGAAGGTTGCTTTGCAATCTAACGGCGCCATGAAATCAAGGTCTCGTCTGGGGTTAAGACAATTTTACAGCACATTCAGTGATATGAGATGGGGTACCTCTCATTCGACATTTGAGGATGCAAGTGGCATCCGTTTCAGTAATTTTATTGCGCACATAACAACGTGATGAAACTGACAGTTGGTCATCCAACAGCAACACTCGGCGTTTCATTGAAGCTAATGTTATTGCTAGATCTCCACTCTATAAGATTAAGTTGAATGCGTTCAAAGGAAACAAAGTCAAAGGTCGAATTTTAAAATGATTAATAAATTAAACACAGTTATTTCTAGTTCTATTGCCCAATGCGACGTAGGTAAAGATTCTCAAAGATTTGCCTTCTTATTGATCTCAATAGAAGTTATTGCAGTATATCACGTCGAAATGGAATTTTTAAACATACACAGCTTTCCTCGCGCAACTTGCCTCAGAATCATTTTGCGTTTAATTGTCAAAACATGTATGAATAACTAGCTTTTAGTCAAAAAAGATGATTCTTCAAAATCCAGAAGCGGCATGGTCAAACTATTATCTAGTAGGACATATACAATTTAAACCTGATGTATTCTAGTTGGAAACCCAAACATGACGTACTCATTGCCGCCAATCCCCTAGTTATAGCGTCATGTAGTTATGTTGTCCAATGTGATTTCTGTGGGCGCTGAAAGCATATTAACTCTGCACCTTTTGATAGCGACGAAAGACCGGATTGAAAATATATCGGTGGTATTGTATGTACGTACGAATGTTACACAGAAAACACGACAAATGTAGTTGAAGTTCATGTTATCTATTGAAGGTGTCCTTGTTTTCGTTCAAATGCTGAAGCCAATCAATCGCAACATATTCGTTGCCTTAGGCTAAAAGAAGAAGTGATTATGTCTAGGAGGCTCAATCTTTTTGTGATTGCAGACACTTAATGTAAAGCCCTGGAAGCCATTGAGGAGATTGGAGTTAGCTAAAATCATTTCTTTTGCCTATTTTGTTTATGTTATGTATCAATTGGATATTTGAAAGCTGCAACAATTAAAATAAATGAGAATGGAGTCTTGATATAATTGGTTAATCTTGCTTAACTTGGGCGACAGGGACACAATCCATCGACTTTATTATTAAAGAAAAACCAAGTACCCAGTATATATTGCTCTAATAATTTTGCCTGCGGGCATATAATGTTGATGTGCCGATTGATTTCTTAATTTAGGTTGTAGACCAAACTTTGCCATGAATGTTGAAAGGGTTGTGTATCCTGGCGTGGGCCGCTGATTTGCGCTAAGCATCTCAATAATCTTCATTCATCGCCTTTGCTATATCATCTTGCTGTTGAAAGTGACGTAACGCCACAATATTACCAACATCTTCTGAAATAATAATTCAGTCAATGCAATACTGGCGATATGTGTTGGGATTATGGTTATGCTTTAATAGTGAAAACGGCACCATATGATCTGGTTGACGAAGCAGTCTGAAGTATTGATCGCATAGCTTCCCTTTTAATGACGGGATAACATTCCCTGATTATGTCCTGGACAACCTTATACCGTCGAATCACAATTTGTGCAAATACTTCAAAGATGCATTGGCAATGTACCTATCGATAGGTTTGCCTTAAGTCTAACATAATACATTACTAAACAACTGCTAATGTAACCCAGCGTAATCAGGCCTTTGATCAAATTAGTTGTGTATTAAAGATTAGGGCTTTTGTTACCAAAACAACCATTGTCTAGCATATTTGTATGTGCATGTTTATGGTGCAGGGTCTCAGTTATGCGTTCAGCGAGTCAGCTTTATATTTATAACACTTTAATGATGATTAGTTTAGGGTTTCTTGTATCACTGAGTTCAAACATGTCAGAGAGCATAATGTTATATGCAACGGCAGCCATCAAAATTATTTGGGTGTAATTTGACACTTGTATCGCAGTTAAATGCTTGCCTTTGTAACATAATATCATGTCGAGAACTCATAACGCAAGTAGTATCGTTCGTCTGGCATATTTGTACACGTGTGAATATCAACATAAATCATGGTTTTATGGAGGGAATCGTCAAGTTAAGTGGTACTTCCCAGATTAGATAGCGAAAGCAGAAGAAATGTTAAAGTGAAAAACATACCATGCATCAACTTAGAAATGTATACCAGCGAGATAATTCACGAAGTCTGTTATATATTTACAGATATTGATGATGCATATGTTTTCAAGAAATAATATAACACGCATGGTACGAAAATTTGTGTCTTTTAACATGAAAAAGTACATTCAACGTTTGTACCGATATCTTGTCATCTAATACAGAGAAAGATACAAACTACTGGACAAAATCAAGAATGCAACAAACCCGGATGGTCAGAAGTGTTCTTCTTCTCTCTTTTCTGTTGCCCTGCCAACATTCCACAAGCTCCACTTGAACAGTCGGTTGATTATAAGATGTTCAATCAGCAACTAGCGCGTATTGCTAAGCTATCTTTAGTGCATACGTGAGTGTAAGTGTACTTACTGTGACCTATTTAATATTCAAATTTGTATTGGATATGACGTTATTGCACCTTTACGTACAATTTCATCACATACGTGACACATATCTATATATCCTAATAAGTGATGATCTTTCGTGTACCTAAGCAGTTGCTATAACAGATCTTGCAATTATATTGTAGGGGCTGATTAATGGTAATCAACAAATTATGAAAATTGCATTATAACGTGATAACGCGCGTTTACATTCCTTACTCGGAATTTAGTTCATGTGAATCAGTGCCAGTGCACATATCGATTAACAGAATCTGCTAGTATCGTAAGACAGTATCAATTACCTTCACTTTATTTGCATTTTGCAGATAGAGTAGATCCAATTCGATTCGTCGAAAGTGAAAATATTGCAGCATGAAAAATCGGAAATAATGTTCGCATTGGTGCTACACGGTGCATGTAATGATGGCTGTATACGTGACAGCAATTGCTAGATCTATTAATTTGTTAGCATGTATGACTCTACAACAACATCAATAATAAATATATGCACAGCCAATTGTTGTTAATAAAAATGATTGTTGCGTCCCATCTAGTGTGCAGCAATCTTACAGCAACCAAGCTCGCACAAACACATTGTTTATAAGAACTGCACGTACATAAACGATTGTACTGCACAAGCTTACACAGGTTGACAATTACATCGTTATACCAGTATTCCTATAGGCTAATCATTGCAGTCAAGCAATCAAAATGGCTTTTTTGGTTGAGGGAATACTTATATAAACCTGTTATATGAAGTTTGATGGGCGGCAATCATCCGGCCTGATACCGTATGGCAAAAACACTGTAATGAATCGACTTTATAGTAAATATTTTCATCGACGAGGCTTAATAAACGAAAACCATTTGGCCGGGCGTGTATACTTCATGATTTGTTGCCGAAATTTCGCGTCAGTCTCTGACAAACGTAGTGTATATATGAGTCAATTATTGCTCTGAATATAGCGAGATGGTAATGACCATTTTATTGTTTTGCTCTTCATAGTTTATAACGATAATCGGTGCGTTTAAATTGTATGCATGGTAAGTGTATCGCGCCTTGGTGTAAGGCTTAGATATTATTATTAGTTATTCTATCGCGTGTTCTCTTTGACTTCAAATTACCACAGGTTTGTAGATGCATAGTTTAAATGAAGGACTCTGTCTTGAACCAAAGTTGGTTTATTTCTAGTATAATTCGCAAGCAGAAAACAAGGCAGAAGCGGCTTCTTGTAGTTAAAGTGAGTGAGTCTCTTTTGAAGCCTCTCTAAGATTTGGCGTGATTCAGTCTCTTATAGAGTCTGTCTGACTTTCTGGCTGTCTTCCTTCTGACTTCTGTGAGGGAGCACGTTGTGTGGCTCTTATGCACCCTAGAATTGACTTTACCGTCTCTATATAAGGAAAAGAATAATCAACCATACCAGAACTACTTCTCCATCCAACACATTCCGATGGTATGCATCATACAGTGTTGGCGTGAGGGAGCGAAGGCGATGGTATGGTAGATGAAGCATAGCCAGTCGTTTGGGATAGGGGGTTGAGTTGCTAGCACACAACACTCACACCACCAAAGCCAGACATAACTGAGAACATTCCTTGGTAACCTAGATGACTAAGCAACAAACATACTGTGCAGATGTAAATAGACCTACATATATCAACAGTATTACCCTTTATGCTGTCCACCAATCTCGTCATAAAATTACTCTCCAAACCGGAAGCCATCTTTGTCATAAATAAATAAATAAATTACTTCGAACTATTTAAAATACAAAATCACATTAACATATCAAAACAGGATCGTTACAAAGTGCGGCCACCAGTTTGAAGTTGCTACATTTTCCAAGTTTGACTTGGCGCGTAATGCTTGTATGTATGCGCAATTCCCATACCACCGATGTTCGATGAATCAGATGACCAACAAAATATTCTTGCCTTTGGTTTCACCATCAACACATTTATGCATAAGTGTCCGGATTTATCAGCTGATATGTGTGCTGAGTAACGTACTTTATAAGTAGCAATAACACCGTCAAAACTCCTTGCAGTCAGCTAAACAGAAGACGCATTGTTGCTTAACGTTAATTGCTTATGGCATGTTATGCATCATCAAAGTCTCATGATTATTATATTCATTAAGGTGAAACAACCTGTCATTAGCCTCTCGTTTATAATGCTATAATGCAATAATTATCAAATAACCGACGCAGACCTTTAGTTTTTTTCCATATGATATCAATGAATATATGTATAACTGAGGTCCAATTTAAAACAGGTCTTATTTGATCTTCGTGAATGATTGGTCAGTACAATGTTCAAGCTGTTTGTGTCATCCGATAATGCAGCCCTGCCTTTGTATATCATACCTCATGCCTTATTACCAACCAGTGCAGAAGCAACAGATTTTTCCAAATACAAGATTAGAATATGAACAACTTGATTGTAGGGAACTGTTCATGTTGCTGCTGCATGCCCGTGTACGGGAAAATTTGCGAGTTGACTCAATCGTAAAACATATCATGTTGTTAATACGCTCTCATTGCTGCTACGTCTGTCTGAAGTAGTTAACATTTCGTTAGTTCAGGTATAGGTTAAATTCACTTAGGTAATAACCAAATGGTAAGTGATGGAAGGTCTCTGGGTGCTGCTGATGCAACAATAATATTATGGCAAGTTGATCCGGTCGTTAAACAGATCACGTTGTGAATACGCTCTCATTGCTGCTACGCTTGTCTGAAGTAGTACAAATTTCGTTAGTTAAGGTATAGGTAAAATTCACTTAGGCGATAAGCAAATGGTAAGGGATTAAAGGTATCAGTGTGCTGCTGGTGCAACAAGAACATATCTGTTTAACAAAGAGTGGTTAGCCATAATCTAATATGGGGTATATAAGTTTCACTTAAGTAAAATGAAAACTTATTAGAATCATTTTGTTTTTCATTTAATGACGGTCGTTTGACCTTAGGTGCCCTTTTCGTAAATGCAGCTTTTACGACGAATAACCACTAATCAGCCATATCATCAAATATAAACGCCTACAGCACATCCATATGCCTCTCTGCAGAGGCGTTTATGATAATGCATTGATTATGCACTCCGTATAATTACAGGCTTTCATCTCGGTCAATTGGTTCTAAACATTTTCTAATCGATAACACCAGATCTGTTCAACAAGCTTTACATTTATCTGGTCCACTCTCAGCAATACCTGACTAGACAAGGCACCAGCTGAAAAACCTCCATACATGTTTACATAGTTTGATACTCTATCGATTGGTATTCGAAGCAGAGCAATAAAATTAACACATGTAATGTAACCTTGCAAGCAATTCTGTGGCGCATATACATTAGCGATATCACTGAATTACCTCAATATTTGTCTGCTTCCATAACTTAGCAGCATTATTCGCTTAACGTTTGATATCAGATCATGCCAATCTTACCAACCACAGGGTGGTTGCGACTCATCTGCGGTCTATCCGGACAAGATTTTCCACTATGATTGTTCTGAAAAGCCAAATCAAATGCATTCGATTGACATGAAATGGGTAAGCCAAGGAGTATATTTACGGCTAAAATTATCAGCATTGGTATCAACACCTTATATTGCCCTATATGTTATTGTTGAAACTGATATGAGGTAAAACTGGCGTCTCCAGGTAGTTTGAATTGAATTATTAACACAAGGCTATTTTTAAGCATGGCCAACGCTGCAACAATGGACATTTTATTCGCACTATACAAGTCGTATTGAACTGGCATACTGATTATAGTATTTGTTTGCAATAGTCTAGCTATTGCACGATTAACAGGAGAGCTGCCCAAGGCCATTCTGTGTTTTGTGAATGTGATGCTATATTTGGGTTTAACGGATATATTCTTGCCATCTTATGCACTTCTATAGACGGCTGTTGACACACGATATGTCAGTGCTGTTGATTACTGCGATATAACGGCAAATGCTTGGGTAACCCAACAATGATTATTTTGCTATATTTGCTCAAATTGGAACTTGACTGAAGTATTTCAGTATATTGAACGGGTTGATATTCAAGCTTCGAATCATTTTGGTAA
The DNA here is from genome assembly GCA_034190875.2 of Urechis unicinctus. Lineage (NCBI taxonomy): Eukaryota > Metazoa > Annelida > Polychaeta > Xenopneusta > Urechidae > Urechis > Urechis unicinctus. Next base: position 61,143,081 of record CM067354.1, read on the forward strand.
ATTGACTTGTGCTATTGCTGAACAATATTAGCTGCAAGTTTCTCCTTCTAGTACAAGTGGACCGCTTCATATTTGCTCCAGTTTATCTTTCAAGAGAAATTAATTGACCGTCATAAAAAACAATGCAAATCAATGTTAAAATCATGCGATGACTATCGTAAGGTACAAAGCAGAGCTTATGGATATTCGCGAACAAAAGAAATTTGAATAAATGTGAAATCTTTAGAACAATCAGACCTAGCCGCTAGACTTGGCATAATTTACATTATCATGGCGCATATATAGAGGTAACCCGAAAGATATTAAGAATTTTTCATAAAACTTGCTCGTCGCGTACTTCTTGCATCGTTGAACATGACAGCTGTCGTGATCAGATGATGATTGTGTAGACCTTTTAAGTACTAGTTTGATTAGATTACCGATGTTAAATAAACGCACATAAGGTTAAAATATCGAAGGCTTTGCTAGTTGTGTGAAAGGAGTGTGCCTTCCCCAAAAATTGTCAATTGCATGTGGCACAATTTTTAGAAGAGAATAAGCAAGCCAACGAATCAATTTCGAATGCCATACACACGAGGAAGCGCACGTGTCATGTAACTAGCATAAGACGGCATGTATGCAGTCCGAGACAGATAACAAATTACACGTGAGGTATATGCACCACAGACTGTAGCAACAATGACGTTTATGTTGACTATGATGATTTTACGACGAATTTTGGTTAATGTGATAATAACAACACATTACCGAACAACTGAACTGTTGTATCGTGGGGTGTAATTATGTTGTATTTCCCTGCGGATGATAATGTGAGAACAATGGACTGCCCTTTCTAGATGCTTCTGCACAAAACTGTGCAATCATTCATTTACGTGCCTTGCACTTATCAATCTGTTGACCATTATCGACGGAACAAATCGTCATCTTAAGTAGTAGTCCGCCATCTGCTTCAAATAGCAGTACCTAAATCTTGTCCATTGGAGTTTATTTACAATGAGACCAATTACGACAGTGGCTACAAAAACATAGCACATTGTAAATGAACGTAACATATCAAACCAGTGATAAATGGTGCAAACTATGATGCATAGATTGCGAGTTAGACGGCCAATCGATCACCAATGGTTACGTAACTGACTTACCCATTTTGAAAACGCCAGCCGTGTGTACTTTCTAACCTGCCTTATCTTATATAGCAACATGTCAATTGTGGATATTACTGATCGGTGAGATGTACTAGTAAAACTCTGTATGATACTTTATTTTGAATTCATTGTGCGAATGCTACTGCTGATTTGTCAAGACGATTTGATAATGTTTTCGATTCTTCGTGCAATGTCGGGGCCAATCATTTATGCGGCTTGAATATAATGCAAGGTATTACCTTTAACTTAAACCGACTGTATGTTTAAGTGCACGAATGTGCACCACAGGTTATTAAATGTCTAAGCACGATTTTCAACGTAGATATCAATACAATAACATTCCCTTCTGATAAAAAGTTATCCTTTTGTAAATGCTACTTGTACAGCGGTGAGGAGTGGCGATATGGTTGCTGTGGCACTGCCGGACATTGTTGTGCCATTATTCGAATTCATTACTATTTCATTGGATATATATTACTACCAAATGGTTTTATTGCCATGAGATTCATTATATCGAAGCTATTTAAATGGAAATATTGGATGCCTAGCAAGAAATCATTTGAGGTTTGATGTAATCAAGAGAACGCTCGATTGGTTTCAACAATAATCTGTGACTGCTAACATGACATTTAACATTAACCCAGTGTATTACTATCGAAATTGAACGGAATACGTTATGTTGAATTAATTGTTTTATTTCACAACACAATAACCATTAATCATTACTCTAGATTATGTTAAGTTTTAACTCGAAAGTTCTCATGTCGATTTCGGTTGTGGTCATTCACTTATGTAGTCGCTATTTCTCGTGCATGTATTCATCTTCGGTGTGCCGGTATATCTTAACCCAAACATCGGAACGAAGCGTGTTTGTCTTATTTATATGTATACATATATAAGAAATGTAATGCAATTAAACAAATCTAGCCACTTTAGTGTCACGTGGATTGTTCTATGTTACCATTGTACCAACTTAATGTTTGTCTTATTTATTTATTTAATGCAATCAAACTAATAAAGCCACGCATAAAAAGTTATTACGACATGGTTAACATTCGGTTTGTTTTATATATGTGTCATTTGTGTTGAGATATAATATACTGGTATGGCATATAATTTCATTAGCAAAACTCCATGCTTCATTGAATGCCTGGCATATTACTAATTTAGAATATTGGATGACCAAACAGCTAAAGCCCACGTCGCCTTTTATATCTTTCTTATTATGATTTAATTTTCACGCCTGTTTTCTCTCTGAACAATATTTCCAATGTGCCGACCATATTAATAACGTTAATACCTACTTAAGGTTTATAGTCTCTTCCATTGATCAATGTGGAGCTGTGTTCGGTATACCTACACCGGAGGTTATTAAGTTGACCAATGAATTACCAATGCTCTTTCAAGCAGCGCAAAATGCTGCAAATATCGTTCAATTAAATTAGTTGGTGGAGCAAATCGAGAGGATGAATTGATTAAACGATACAACGTCTCAAAATTCATATATGCAACACGAACTTACGCGCAAATAATTATTTTAAATATAAATGGCAATGACAGTTACCTTTTACCGACTGAATTATAGGCGCAAGATTTTGTCGTTTGTATGTTAACGACATTTACTTGCACATATTTCCAACAATCGACAACCTAAAGGTCACCTTATTTTGCAGCGTATGGCCATCGGATTAAGTGCCAAAGCGTAATCGAAAAGTCCATCTTGACAACAGTGAAGAGCAGTGAGTGAGCATTCTCTTTACATTCTCCACTCTGTAAAATAAACGTTTAAGGATATATATGACACGCTTACTCAGGTTTCGCATATCTTATATTCACACAATGCTTTTGGAGCTATTAAAAAACTATAAACAGAGCACCGTGATATCATGCTGATTGTCAGCAATTAGGCACAAAATTGAACAGGTGTTCAATTTCATGTACCTTGGCAGATTAGTCAGCTAGATTTGAGATCACAGTAGTTCATTCCATGTGATGAAAATTCAATTACAGAAATACAAGACACATGCTACCTGCCTATATGTCCCGCGTTATCTCACAAAATAGAGATTAGCTGCCGTTGGCTATGGAACACGCTTTGTCGATTACATGACTATACTGCTTTTAAGTCACGAATAAAAGCTACTTATAATTAAGTACTTTATCAGCTTCAATAATGATTTGATCGCTTTGTCAACGGATCGCTAGCTACACGTGGCGGTGAGTATTTTATTCATTAAAAAAGAAGTCGTCCATTAATTGGTCCAGTATGCCTGAAAGTTATTGCGACAAGCGCACTGGTGTGTGTTGGCGGGAATACTCCTCATCATCTTTATTCGAATGTTCTAGCATGCTAGCGTTTGACAAAATATCATACGAATATATGCGCCGATTCTAAACAGATAGAAAGTTCTGATTATGTATCTTTATATACAGACATGTCATTTCGGCAGAAAAGTTCAGGCGTTTAGGATTTGTGATCTTGTGCATATATGATGCGGTTGCGAGAGCAAATTTTAAGCACGCTTCGTAGAATTAAGCTTTGGCGGAGCGTCCAAATAGTACATGGGCGATTACGCGATTGCAGCTCCGAGGCTACCTGCTTCGATACGTCTGAAGCGACCATCCGTTAACGTCAGGAAATCGATGCTGTTTCAAGCATAGTCTAAACGTGAATTACGTTGATGTCGAGAGAAATGAAGTCGGACTGCAATATAAATCGATAAATAATTTACCAGCAAGTAATCAATTCGGTCGCTATAAAAGGCAGTTATAAACATTGATATAAACAAAGCGCAAAACGATCGTCCAGTCCGCGTGTTAGGCTAAACATAGACCTTTTCAGGGCAAGTCAAATTCCAAATCAATAGGCATTTCTCTTCTGGCATGATGCCAGGTTACACAATACATTGGATGAATCGGGGCTACGAAAGTAACCCCTGTCTATGTAGAAAGTGATTGAGACAAATGTTTTAGGCCGCGTATTTTTTTCCTATTGATATTGACACTAATAGCTTTTCAATTATAGCAAATTTATTGTATACCGTTAGAGATTAAAACCTGATAAATAAGTACATCAGTAATGGTGAATTATTAACATGGCCATGTTGGCTCTTCTTGATTTAGCAAATCATAGTAGTATGTAAGCATACATAGATCTGGATAGGTTAACGATGTGCATCCATACGGCAGAATGTGCCTGCATAAACTCACGTTATTCATTCTGGTAAATAGATAGATGTTAAAGCGCCACCGTCTTGTAGCTCTCTTTTGTGTCGGCACTGTCCCTTTGCGCTTACATGTTAATACCAAGGATCCACAGCAGTGAAGATCAACAGTTTTGAGATTTGCTCATAAAAGTACGGCATGGCATACCAGCAGTTGATTTAATTTGTAAGTATATGCATAGTAACGTGATGAGTGCTTAAATTGAAATCCTATCAACCAAAGGGATCGCTATTAATCTCGAAATAGCGTAACTAAAACACCGCGGTACAGGCGTAATGTGGTAAATATCTGCACTGCATTCACTTTCCATCTTTCGCCTGCTCAAGCACGTAGTAAAGCCATTCTGATCGAGGACTATAGTGCATTATGCCTTGTGTGGTGATTACGAAAACGCCATCAAGATCAGTTGTGCTGGTAAAAGCTTTTATAGTTTGCGTTTTATACGCGTGTGCAGGCACTTGAAAGAGAGCACCATATGCGTGTTATATATATATGTATACATATATATATATATATATATATATATATATATATATATATATATATATATATATATATATATATATATATATATATATATATATAGATATATATATATAGATATATATATATATAGATATCTCTATATATATATATATATATATATATATATATATATATATATATATATATATATCTCTATCTATATATCTCTATATATCTCTCTCTATATATATATATATATATCTATATCTATATATATCTATATATATATATATATATATATATCTCTCTCTCCCCTGTGTTTCACAGTTTGATACCACCGATTTAGTTACCAGTGCTTAATGTATTATAAACTTTTATTAATGTAGCAATAAATACCGTTTAGTAGCTGGCTCTCGAGCATTGACAAATTGCTAGAGATTTTTTGTATTGGAAGGACCTTGTTTCGTCAAACTTCTTATCTTTAATAGAAGATGCAGATAACAAGTTTAATTTTACGCATTGGAGCTATGCGTGAATCTCAAACCATATTTGGATCAGATAAATGTTTGCTGTGTCATATGTGCGAGTGTGCATTTTAAAAAAACACAAAGCACAAACGACATGCGAGCGCGATATATACATAAACATATGTGTGCTAGCAGTTGTTTTCTGTAGAATATATGGTTCTTGTAAATGATTGGTAAAAGTGAGTGTCTTGTATACTCCCTAATAGCCAATTTTAGTCAATCGAGCATTAACTATGGATTCAGCCACGCAACAGAATATGTGTACTTGGTATATGATTAGTTTAACTGAACCATGTGTCGAATTGATTATCCGTGGCAAGATTCAAATGCACCCCCTGACACAAAACCCATTGCAATGAGTAGATTCGATTTCAAATAATCACTTATTCCCAAACTACCAAACCATGAATGTGTTCTTCTGTGGCATTCAGACTTATAGCTCAGATTAAGGGATCAACGTTATTTGTAATTATTAGTAATGGAAATTCAGGTCTTATTAATTGTAGCATTGATTATTTAAACACGTTCACGTGAGCGTGCTATAGTGGCGATAAGACAGCGGAACAAATTTGATCACTAGTTTATTTGATATAACAGCAATATTGTTGCAATCACCCGTCTTTTGCTGTTTTTGGGATTTGAATTGACGTTATTTACGATATATTGTCGCCATAATAAAATGACTTAGTTATATGCCTACAATGCTTATAAGCCTAATATGCACCAATATACTCAAGATTTGTTTGCTTCGTTCCTCACCTCCTGACTCAAATAATTTCCATCATAACGCGGCAATGTCCCAGCAACGCTCCATTGATACCCGCAGTGGATCGTGATTTGCACATATCCTGCCGCAGCGACATGTATTTGGCATCGCTTAGAGGGCTCCAACTCTCGAGGTTATGTGTATGCCAATATATAACGACTACAGTTCAGAGTGAGGATCGGAAGGATAGAAATTTTATTTGTCTAATATAGGGTCGCGTGTTAGGTTTGGAGATTTAGAAGCTATAACGAGTGTGTTGGCTGTTACCTTTTTCTGTCAGACCTGGTACCTCATTGCGTATACCTAGTATCTTTGTATGGCTCTTACTGGTATGCGGTCAAACGGAGACTATTTAGTGCAAAGTAGCCCATGTTGGACATTATATATCTTGCTCAATTAGACATAAGAACGCAAATTTACTATCGGCAGTAATATTATTTACAATTTACGTATCTTCGAGATGTTGTGAAGTTGATTTGCTACTCTATCAAAGTAATGATAAGTGAATAAAAAACCCCATTACAGTGCTGCTGGCAGTCCGCAATGTATATTATAAAACAATTGTTATATGGCCTGTTAAATAGAATAATTAACGCGTTTCAACAAGGACGGCTCCACTCCTAAATGATGAACGCCCAACCTTAGTGACATCCGAAGTACGTATATATCTATTTCTGATTGGTTATTAATCAAACAACTTAACAATATATAAAGTTGGTTAAATGCACTCATATCAAACTTCATATTCGTTTATGACATTAGATACTTACCTAAGTTATTTACACTTCTGTAACACGGCGAGTCTCGTTTTATGCCTAGCCATTATATTTGCAATTTGTCAAACGGTTACGCGCTTTTGATGAGGCCGGATGATAGGCTGAATTTGAGTTGTACAGCGAAATGATGATCAATACACGCTGGGCATTTCTGTGGAAATGCACATGTCTGCCAACATCACAACAACTAATCGTCTGACCTAGACTATGTGCCTCGGTCTAGCTAAAGAGAACGAACTGCATTTGATTATGATTTCATGAGCTCTAACATCGGCCCAATATAGTTAGTCATATATTTGTGATGCAGAAGTAGTTTCCTCCCATTCTGAATCAGTCAACAAGAAAATTGTGGTTTATTGTCTGGCAACTGACTATTCATTTCCTTAGTCGAGAATGTGTCATATGCCTGGCGTTGATGGATTAATATCATGGAACGATACATCAAGTTAAGCGATGCATGATCGTAGACGTACCACCTAGTCGTAGATTTGCATATAAAACACTAAAAAGCAGAAATTTTATATTCAGCTAATGGTGGGTAGTTACTGATCTCGGATGGAAGACCTTGACTATCATGCACTTAAAACCAACCGGATTGCAAATAGTAGCCTGGAGGATCTTAGCGATCAGAGTGTGAATTGCATTATCGATATACAAATTATGTTGATGTATAAATCACTAAGATACCCAATTAAAATCAGTTCTCTTTACTTTGCTCAAATATCTTAATACCTGATTTTAAAATGACGCTATACAATTTCGCAACCTTACCGTTTTCTGTGACCACCAGCGTGTTTGTATAGCGCTCAAGCTGGACGCTGTGTTATGACGAAATTCTGCTGATGAAAGTAATGAAACAACATTATCTGTACTTGCATTTAGACTAGGATGGGTAAGTATTATAGTAACACATTTGGTATAAGTATTAACTAACAAAAGTCAATCTTCTTGGACTTTTTTACGTTTATTTTTTTGATGATGCCTGTTGAATACCCCTCGCATACATATATCAGCAGCATAATATAATGTGCCCGAGACATATGTGCATATAAAATGTTATCGTAAGCATATCAACCACTATTCCATCAATATAAATCACGTCGAACAATATCATTACATTCTGCACAGTTTCTATGTAAATAGCCATATACAACTTACAAGCTGGGTTACCGTTTATTCGAAGCTATTTCTAGCTTTGTGAACATTATTGAGCCCTTATTATTTATTGGCTCACCGAATCTGAGTAATAATATACGCCTTTTGCAGTTGACCACTCATCAAAATTCATATTAACAATATATGACATTTATTGCATCCCACGAAGCTGTTAAACGGGTCTGTACTATATCGTAAGATACAATCGTAAAAGTGATCCATTCGATACTATCCGCATGTTATATGACATGCTGGTTAATGTGCACAGGCTGATGGTGCGCGCTGAAGCAAATTGGAATATTCAGCCCTTCAATAAGAGAAGATTATCCCTAAACCTCACATTGAATCCAAAAAAGAAAGCCTTTGCTAACATACGCTTTATTGGGGTTAAATAAGTCCTCGGCTGAAACAAACTGGCATATTCAGCCCAGCAATATGAGAACAATAAGGATGTGGCATGACCTTTCGGAAAATTTGTTAAGCACGAGTGCATCGGCTTACAGTTAATGAGTGTATTCAAATTCAGACTAATACAATGGTGACCTTTGAAACTCTTGCATAAGTAAACATACAGTAATACTAGTTGGTCTAAACTTGAGTAAATGCCAAAACATCCCTAGCAAGAACAGAAAACATTTTAGCCGTGTAATACTTTCCATCCTGACAACGACGATGGTTTTATCAATGGTATATTTACCACAGAAACCATCACCAATCTCGCGATAATAGCGAAATAAATCAGACCACTCCCGTGCGAGAGTGTCATGCCATATTTCTTTGTGTTTCAGTAAAGTAAGATCCTAAAGGGGCGAACATGCTACTGGCTGTTAATGTAACGTCATTAAACGTAATTGTGCCGATTTATAGTTACATTTTTTACCAATTCAAACTATATACATACAATACTTCGCACAATCATGCGTCTCTAGTAACATACTTATTCAATGTCTATTTTAGGACGTGTTGTTTATTAGCATGTTTTATATAAGGATCAGTTTGTTTATGTTTACACATACAAGCAATATCAAAGCCCGCAAGGCATTTCACTCAATTGATTTGGAATCCAAAATGTTGAGCCTAGGCCGCATCAAGTGCTCAGACAACATGATAACCACTTCAGCAAGGCGTCGAAACGGTGAAACGGTTCAGTGCTAATACCGGTGCGTTCTTATTGATTATTGAACCGTGCTGTTACTGGTGTACTTTGTAAAAGTCTAAGTAACGGTACGACATTAGCCCTTGTTAATATTTGAACAGGTCGATAGGGATTTTATTTGTATTAACTTAAGGCTTAAGCGCGAATTTTAAGCTTAATGGTAATTGTTGTGTTAGTTTTCCGTTTTAATAGCCATGTTTCAGGACAAAGCTTGAAATAAGCCCACATTATTGTTTTTTGGATAAGGTATCTCAATTGGCGAACAAGACAATGCCCGTATTATATTGTTACCTGATTGCTAGAGATACTGGTAAGATTGGTTTGGTATTGCTTGCGCTTATGAAATGTTGTTTGACCATAAACAAATTACATCTCAGACTGTCTGTCTCGCTAAATTAATGTACATCGTAACTGGCGGAGCCGTTTGTACTTTCCAATTGTCATCAAATGCATTGTATTAAATATTGCAAGAGCTTTACTATACAATGGTAAAAGAAAGAAGCATGAAACCACGGATACATAACATAAAATTTCTTTGCCACATGTTGGACCATCGCTTATCCAGTGTGTCTGAAATCATAACACGCGGCAGTACATGATAATGCTTAGATATACCCATCTGCACTCTTCCGATATAAGGTTGGTCTTATAGGGATTAGATCGATTTGATAGATGAATCCATCAATTCTAAACAGTAGCCATGGACTGTGACAATATGCTGTTATTTGGGTGCTGTAAATTAATTAGGCAATAGTTGCAATTGTTACAGCGGCGCAATGTGAAACATGAGGGCGAGAGGACTGCATACACGGGACACCCAGCGGCTTTTTAAATTAGCAAACAATTTATAAAGACAAACGCTTTTATCGATGCGCACTGGATGGCAACTATTCGATTTGTGCTATCGCCTTCTCAATGACTTGCCGTAAGATGAAGAAGACTTGTAAACGAAGGGGTTCTCAGGAAACCGACTTATACGGTTCAATGAGCTCTGATTTACGGCTGGGTTGTAAGTTCTAGATAAAAGTTAGCAATGCATCGGTCAGTATGCTATAGAAATACCGCAATTAGATATAATGATTGGGGGTAAAAGGATGTTCAGATCAACAAAGGGGTAAATTCATGCGATTGATACTACTTTATGATATTGGCGGATAAGTATGAATGACTGGGTTAAACTACACTGTAGAGAGTACGCCGCCCGATCCATGTAGCGATTAGGACAGTTGACGCGCAAATGGCCCTTATTATTTTAAATATTTCTTAGCAGTTTGCATTAATGTACACAAACACTGAACACGAAACGAATTCAAGTAACAAATGGTAACAAAGATAATATACATATTTATATATATATATATATATTATCTTTGTACGTTTATAATAATAGGTTTGGGACAATATGAATACAAAGTTCTGCAGGGGTGTTCCTTCGGCGAAATTGACCGAAAAAAACGAAAATGGATAAAACGGTTGTTTCTGATAGATTTTTTGGTCGGAATGGGGCACATTTCCAAAATGACCGTCAAAATGCCCCAAAAAGCACAAAAAAATATACTTTTACCTTCTATGCCCACTCGAAATCTAATATTACCTACGAATATACAGCAATGAATTAATTTATATTATATAAAAATAGTTAGACGTCGTAAGATACATTTCGTCGGTTCGGAGGACTCTAATTCCAAGATGGCGGCCAAAATCCAAGATGGCGACCTCTCACCGAATAATTATCAAACAATGCTAAGTATTGAGAAATATATATCGTGTAATTTATCTTTTTATAGGTTTTCACTGATGCTCTTCCGATATAAATCATAATTTTTCACCTATCGTAGACTCTGACCAGCCAATTTCGATTAGGCTGTCTGAATCTAAGAAGGCGGACAAAATGTTACAGGGATCTCCAATCGACGGGGAAGCCCGACAAGCATATCGTGGCAAGAATCATTATCACTAAGCTGTCACTGGATCTTCTTCTAGTAGTTATCTGCTATAGTTATTAAACATGCCTGGAGAAACCAACTTATCACTGCACTCTGAACCGTAAGAAACGAGGATTGTCATATTTCAGCTTCTCAGCGAAGAACGATCGAACATTAGACCAACTGTGATCGGATCCGCACGTACGCCCATCAATGCCAAATAGATCCATCTTAGGAAATATCATGATATCACCAATCAGGGAATATACTTCACATGCACACTGAAACCAGTTCGTAATAAACGTTGACACGGCTATTACGAGCTTATTCGAATCGGCATCAACTGCGCACAAAAAAAAATCTTTTATCTGATCTTTTTTATGAATACATAACTTTGCAAGCTCCGCAAAGCGGCCGAAGTGATTGTAAATGACCCCGCTGAAACTGTTACTCTCGTGGCCATTGGTTTCTAACCAGTTCACAAATTCATTGTATAGCGACACCAAGTGTGCCGTGTGGCTGACTGGATGACGCTGAGCGGAGAATACCCGAGTAGTCGATCAGATTCTCATTTCCCATTATTTGTTCAGTATCTTTCAGCACCTTTTCTGTGCCGTTATCCTCACCCAGGATCAAATGGGCACAGCATTTTAGTACTTTGTTCCCTTCAATGTTCAGATGCCGTCGCATGGTTGAGCGGTCACCAGCCCGGTCTGTGATCCAAAAGTCAATATGTTCCTTTATCTGGTCAGTGGAACAATCGGCACGAATTGCTAAACTATTTAGTATGAACCCGTACGTCTTTGCGGCATCCTCTCCTGAATGTGATGGGTTTTCGGCGTAACCAGTAGTGAACGTCTTCTTTTCTGATGTGGATCCAGCTATGGAAATATGATCCGTTTTAATGCTGAAAACTCACGTGGTGTTATCTAAACTGACAGTTATTGTGTTCTCTCACCCTTCAGTAAGATGTCTCCCAACCATCTCTAAGTTCAGGTATGAAGCATCCTCCAAGTAGTTTCGAACGGATTTTCCACTAGGCATTACATATCTGCGATCGTCACATTTTCGTCGTCGCTTTGGTATATCCGAGGTGGGATCTTCGAAATCGTCGTCGTCACCTAATCCCTCATCGTAGTCACATAACTTCCAATTCTGCATGAAAACTGCATTCGTGAACATGACACAGATGCCTTGTAAGTCTTATGTTTTGACTTTGTACTTTGAGAGACATTGCACCAGACCAGGAATTAATGGCTCATTCACCGTCTTGTACCGTCTGTTCTGATCTTGACATTCGACAAATCGGAGTCAACTGCTGCGGTAAGATGGCGTGTTGTTACAGTCCGTATCACTAGCTATATAAGCAGGATCACTAGTTTCCGTGTCAGAAATATATAGTGTAGTGGCTTCTAATTCACGCATGTTGATGTCCATTTGAGTCTCATTTTCATGTGCAATAAATTCCCGCGACTGTGACTGTGATACGCGACATGATTCCAGTCTCTTCTTCTGCTTCAGCCAGTTCAGAGAAACCGTCTCAATGCATCGCGCAATTTATGCTCCGTGGCAGTTATCACCGTAAAAGGAGCTGTTGTGTTTGGTCTTTCTCACACCGCGTTGCGCCTCTAGTTGTTTTTCGTACAAAGCGTCAGTGGTCCTGATATCGAACGCTCGGATAATCATTCTTTCATTAAAGTCGGAAGCTTTATATTGCCATTTATCAGACCTGTTACCTTATTTCTCGCTTTTACACATATTGAGCAAGAAATCATAATTCTCCCGAATACGTTTCGCTACGGAATGTTCACTGAGCGGATACACATTGTAACTAATCCAGTCATTCCGTACCTCACAAGCCACGATCGTGCTAGCTCCATCTCTGCTGACCAATTGATTTCCTTTGGTAGGCGCTTCACACAGAGATATCATTCTACCCAACAAATACTTTCCATTCGGTAAGTTACCGCCTCTGACATAATCTGGTACTTCCTCGTAAATTTCTCCAAATAGTTCGTTTCTCACATCGGAGCTGCGGAATTCCATAGTATGATCGAATCACAATGTCAATGAAATTTCAGAACAGAACCTGTCACTAATAAGTTATTCCAAAACAGAACGTTTACTTTTATGTCAACTGGTTACAACTGGTGTACATAAATAACGACTTACGTTTTACGATTTTTGTTTTTTTCGGTATATTTCGCATAAGAAATACCCCTGCAGAATATTGGCACGCAGAAAAAAATGCATTATTGTCCCACACTTATTATATAAAGACTAGACGAAATTTGGTATAATCAATCAACCGTGTGCGTATCCGTGATCGAACAATTGACAAATGTGTCCACGGTAAAAAGAAAAGCACTGTAGAAAATCAATCATGTCATCAAGTATTATCTATACGCGACATTAAACAAAAGCAGTGTTCGGTAAGTTATCCATATGGGTGAAAGTATAAGATTAAAATACAGCTAAAGACTGTTTAGATACTATATTTCACAGCACACCATTGCTATTACAATGATTAACAGTTTCAAGTCTTACGTATGTTGGCAAATATAAACGACACGGTGCGGAGCATATTAAAGATCAGAACCTTTTTCTATCCATTTTCTTTGGGTGCAGTGAAAGTTCGAACTCTGGCTACATATAACGATATACTACCTCTTTGGGCTAACAAAAAACAAGGAAATTATGGTGACAATTCAGTGTGCCCGGAGGAAAATCTGTATCCATCTGTGACGTATATAAATTGCACTTGTTTACCCGTCAAAAGATCCATTTCATCAGCTACTAAAAAAGCGTCGGCTCAGACCCTAATGGATAACTGTGTTTATTTGTATCCCCAAAGAAATTTACGCTCTCTGGTGCCATTGATGCTTCATATTAGGCTAGGTGTCTTATATGATGCTTATAAACGTTAACTGCGTAGGTGACGCTTATGAACGTTACCTGAGTAGGTGACACAAATCACAGGCGAGCTAATGTGTCAGACGGATCCCAGTCAAAATTGTAAGAGGGCAAACAGCAATACCACAGCTAAGAAACATAATTTGGAACGGAGACTATGAATGGCCATTGAAATATGATAAAAACAACAAAAACGCTCTCTCTCTCATTCTCTCTTAAACGATATATATATATATATATATATATATATATATATATATATACATATATATATATATATATATATATATATATATAGATATATATATATATATATATTTATATATATATATATATATATATATCTATATATATATAATATATATATAAATATATATATATATATATATATATATATATATATATATATATATATATATATCTACATATATATATATATGATGCAACTGTAGAAAAGACGTATATAAAGGGAAGTTACCTTGCATGATACGTCTTTTCCACATAATAGTTAAATAACACGCTTTAACTCAGGTAACCATCTATTCTACTCATCACGTGCTTAGGACATAACGTGTCAGATCTCTTTTGAGCCAGTTAGTGGGGTCAATAGACGGGCTTTCTGAGTGCACATCCTAATATGCAATATTCAGGCAATCCTCTGTCCACGTTCGATGAATATCGAACGCATTTGGAGACAAGGAATCTTTTCCTTGGCGTTAACATTGCGACTGAGTAGGTTTTGCATGGGAACTTATGGGACAGGATGATATGAGGATTCTTAGAAACAACAACATCTCAAACGTTAAATGTCGGATTCATGCCTAATGCCTTATTCCAAGAAATACCAAAAGACGCCTCTCGGTATGCTATGCCACGATAAGTGCCCATTTACTACAATAAAAACAAAATAATATCATCTATATCTCAATAACAAAGCCATAAAAGATCAAAATCTTGTTGTGTATGGCTTTTCTATCAAATTATATTTTGCAGATGATTATCAAGGCGTCAAAGAAGAAACGTCTTGTTCACAAAGTTCTGTTTTACACAAATGTTTGCTTCTGCCACTCATAAGCATAATCCATTGCACTAATTGTGGGTCAGTATCGCGCAACAACCATTTACCATGGGGTCCGAGTCAATCTGTACTGCTGTTTTGCAAGAAAGAAAACACTTGAAGAAAGAGACTGCTTATCTGTTAGCAAACTATGTGTCATTGTAAATCTGTCAAGTGACTTCGTCACTTGGGGGAAGTACATATAATTTGCGGAAATGTACAGATCCGCGACGCATTTTCCATGTACATGCGCGATTCATCAGGTATTCACATACCTGCCAGCCAAGCTGTTTGCAGTAGTTTATTACACAAGCTCCTGCAAGTTTCTATGTCCTACCTTATAAGGAAAGACGGACTGGACACCTTACTGGGAGCGTCAAATTATGACGATAGCAAGCACATAATCCATGCATGTTTTGCAATTACCTGGTTCATCGCAAATCAGCTCTCCGTTATTGCCACACCTTAATGTATATCTGGCTTCTTACTGTGAGTCATGGCAAAGCGCGTATTGCCAACAAAGCACGCGTCTTTTTGTGCAAAGCAAGAGTTGCATGACTGCGCTGGTATGTTGCAAAACGGGCGTTGTTTCAGCTGCTATTTTCTACGTGGTACAAATTTTGGTTGCATAACCCAATCATAATAAGTTTTCGATGGTGGTTTGTAACTGCCGAATGCAATATACTAGATCATTGGCAACTGATACTATACTGGGATAAACTAATTAAAGAAATGCTGTAACAGATCCAATGTATGGCAAAGAGTTAGGGGTTTTCTATTGCTGTATCATCCGCGCCCGATAGGCTACTGGATTTACGCTTCCCATGTTTTATGCACATATCGTGAAATAGATAGCCAATCTGATATTAGTTGTCTCCTGGATTTTCGCAAATCCAAAAACACGATTGATGCTACTGCGTAAATATCTAGCTTAGTAGGGTATAGAGTGCATAATGGTCATTAAGTATCTTGTCACGACAAATGACTTGCGGACGGAATATATCACTATTGCAGATTGATACCTGGGCTTCAACACATATTTTACAATGCAAGACAGTACTGTAAACATTTCCAACGTCCGACGAATGTGATTACTATTCATTTTCATCAGCTTGCTTGTGTGTTGTGTTCTCTACTATTGTCTTTTCACGTACACGGACGCTGATGCTTGTTAGATACCATTCCATCTATAAAAAGAACGATCCAAGTTTTATCTACATGCAAATACTCTATGACTAACATATTTGCTCACTGATGATTCAGCTTGCGGCGGGGGCTAGATATATTACGCTTCAGCACCGATGAGTGAAATCAACCCGTCATGAAATACATTTAGGTGTCAGTGCTGTATATCAGATGATGACAGAACAATTCGGCGCAATGCAATCGAGTAATTTGCTACGGCTAAAGACTGTTTTGAACTGGCATTAAACGAGTCATTCGATTCAGTTCTGGCCAACGCACATTTTAAGGTACTCTTTCGAGCATTACAATAGATAATGCATGTAATATAACATACGACATCCATCATGGGAATTTTTCATGTATGTTGGCTATTGGTAAGTGCAAAGCGTCACGAAAGAGCACGTTTAACACAATTCATACGACTAAATAGAATTCTGCTATTGTATATAATCCCTCTGTTATATCATCTGCAGATGCTGTTACCTGAATAGCAATCGATTAGTTGGTCAGTGAGATCATAAAATTGACCAAAATATATTGATTCTACACCAGCGTTTTGTTCATAATTCATCAACTGGAACCATTCAGTTGTTTGCGGATTTTCCGAATGCTATGCTATACCTACGTTTCCTTCAAAAGTGTTATTCGTGTGTTTTAAGTCTTTTTTTCCCTATAAGTAACTATCGTTGCGGATGCTGACACGATGCATACACACGACAGGTGGACTGATTGAGCATGATCAACAGAATCAAGAGCGATGAATAGATTAACGGTATTCAATTAGCCTGTTTTTCTACATATTAACTGCTAAGGGGTTTGAAGAGACAGTCAACGACTAAGAATTAACTGATGTTTTTCAAGTGTTACTCAATTCATCTTCGCCTGAAATCTTGTTTTTCCACGGCTTGACAGGTGTATACACACAGTCGTAGCACCATCATAAGTAAATGAACGTTTTATATTGGTTGTTTCTTCTTCTTGGGTCAGCCTACATTTAACCTTTAGAAGGTTATTAATCACAACGCATGAGATAAAATATTTTCTCAGTCATCAGTTATATACCTCCTAAGCAAATTCCGATCTGCTCAGTTGCGGATACTATTTCTTAATTTGCGACGCTCAAACGCAAAGTACCACCCAGCAAGCCATGTGCCTGATAAGGCCCCAAAACTGATACAAGCAACACAACAGAGCACTAATGGTATTACTTATATTGCAGCTCGTCCGTATTGACTGAGCTTCTGAATGACAATGTGGGCATTTCTATTTCTGCATTGTTTATTTTCCCACAGATATGCAATTAACTATCAAATTACCAATATATTTGTATGCGAGCGACATAACCAAATAACATAATCAGGTACCTAGCGATACTAATTAGCTAGATGATTCTTAAATATAACATGCAACAATATGTAAGTAATCATAAACATTCTGTGGGATGAGGCTATAGCTCAGAATTATGTGCAGAAGCTGGGTGACTGAAATTTGTTGATGCAGTTGGCTTGACATTTCGTTCGCCACAGCGCTTAAACTCATTGCAGCAATTATCATTCATCGTATATACGCTACGTTGAATGGGCCTATTAATTTGTTTGTCTTAATGAAAGCAATAGACACGGTCGGTTTTGCATGACAACAAAGATATACGCTAACTACGTTCTGGCCTTATATCAACCTAGTAATGGTCCTTATGGGAAGCGCATGGTTGATGAATATTCCTCGTTATTTGTGGTTATTGCTGCTAAAAGAGGCAAACACATTCATTAGTTAATGACTGAATAAAAATGCTTTCCGTTGCAGTTGACCTAACGCATATATTAAGTTGTATTTTTGTCAAGAGTTAAGCACCTTCGCTTTATGTGTGTCTAATTACGCCTAGCCCGCATACTCGTTGAGGTCGGCTCGGAGGGTAGCACGATTCCATAGGGAATCGTAGCAAAACGTTTCGCTGAAAATATCGCTGGCTGTACAATTTAGCACAGTTGGAAGGACATATTAAAAGCGTCTCTTACGCAATCTGTTTCTACCGAGAGATTAGCTTGGAGAGCGTATGCAAAGGCGCTCCAGACCTTTTTCTAATACTGCTTTCTGCAGCGTAATAATACATTTAGACAAAACATTCGTCCATCACAAGTTTATTAGCTAAAATACGCGACTGATGTTACGTGGTAGTCGTTCATTCTTGTCACCTTTTCCAGCTGACAGCCGCCTGGCTATTTTGCGTCTCGCAAGGTAACAGCCCTTAGTCAATTTATTGAAGAAATATACAGGTGTTTGTGATACAGTTATCTTTCTACAGTAAATTCCCAACCGTCATCCTTTACAGCGTATCTTTGCCACTGCTTCAGAAATATGTGATATTCTAGCGTCATGTATATGTTATAATATATAACATTAGCCTCACAGTCATCATGTGTTTGGTAATTTTGCAAGACTATTTGGACACGCACGACAGCATTCGTGTAAACTTTTTGTTTCAAAGCCAGAATTAATTCAAATCAAATGGTCTAATCCTGTACTGTTTCTCAATCAAGCTGCCTTTCACAGTATGAACTTATGTACACAGTCAATAGTGCTTATCGTTCTACAGACGTCGCATGTTGTTGCTTTAGCAATCAATGTGATACCTTTGCATTTACAGTGTGGCATCCTGTGGCATTCATAACAGGATATTTGAGTCTCTTTATGGAATACGAATGCCATGTATGAAACCTTATTTTGAAATATTTTATTTGTTTGCGCTTATAACCAAAGATCTACCGAAAAGAACTAAATATGCACAATATATCTACAATTTACAAACACATGATAAAGGTAGCCCTTTACTAGTTACACTAGAGCATTAAAAGTTGACTCATCGACATTGAGAATCATTTAGACTTCCCTGAACGGGATTGCATTGTGATTAAAGTTGCATGTCAGGTGCCAACTAAAATGATTCATAAAAACCGTCCGCGCTTTGTACAAAGAGTTAATACACTGAATTTAATATTTATTTTGTACGTCGCGTTTGCTTCGGTGGGTATGCGTTGATGTGTTCCAAACGGATTATATTCAGTACCGGTCAAAACTATTTTGCAGCGCAAACAAGGTATATTTCTGTTTAGTTTATATGAAGACAAAAGTATTTTTCGCGCGTATAGCGTTATGTTATTATAAAACGGGTCACCTTTGTATTGCCTCATGAACCAACCCATTCGCTATGTTCACTTCTTATTGTCAAGGAGATCGGGTATATGATGAGTTCCGGTTGGTATTTTGAATGATTAGGAATACTTGAGACAGTGAGCGGATCAGAGATGAAACGCTGGTAATCACTGTGCCTTATAATATGTGTAAATCTAAATGCAAAGTAATCCAACAAAAGCCATTCTCGAACAAACCGCCATTTGCAGAATGCAAGATCAGGCGCTTTATAATTGCGCTGGTTTTAGTCGTCAGTCATTTTGTCTGCTTAATTTAGCTTCTACAATATGTTTTAAGCAACATACTAAATAGATAAATGCTGGCCCTTGGAGACCGTTCTCCAGCATTTTATATGTCTAAAAAACATATCAAGGATACATTGCACGTAATACCAATTAAAGATACGATGCCGTTGTCATTTGGATATCATCGGGGTAGGATAAGCATAGGTATGTGGGGTAGGTATGTTGAGAAGTAGACATCAGATGGATATTGCGACTACAACTTGCATATGAATGACAATTTGCCGCTCAAAGCAAGTAATCCTGGAAATATCCGTCGAAAAATGTCATGGAATCGACGAGTGTTTTCAAATAAGCTCTCCTATTTATACAATTTGCATAAGCAGGCATGCATCCTTGAATGAACGTATTTTGGATGAGTTGCGGTTGAATCAAGAGACATCATGCGCTCATATTCCAAGCTGAATCACTAATAATACTCTAGTTCATTGTTTACAAATATTCTTCTACGTCAACGGTCGTAGGGTCACTCTTTGCGTGACTATAATATAGATTTTAACGAATATGCCTAAATCATTGGTAGTCTGGCATCCACACTAACCTACAGTATCTAGAAGGTGTGATCAAGACAAACTTACAACCGCAACCTAGGCGACTAGTAAAGCAATTTCATCCATTCAAAACCACTTTCATCTATAGAGGGTTCATCCAAGTAGGAGACCCGCATGGCATAAAACCGGATTGTTTTCAACTAAAGGTGAACATTTTCGCCTGCTACACAATATTGCAACGGCTAGTAGCCACAACGGAGACCAGTAAAAACCAGTATCAGATATACGTCCAATTATTGTGCCTGGCGTTAACAGAAAACAGTAAATACCTCTTCCTATATTATGACCGTAATATTTTTTAGCTTCCGGGTAGATGGACGCTAGATATATTCATTCCTTGCTTTATGAACTGTAACGAAAGCTTTTTTTTGGTATTTTAGGCCTCTGATTTTGTGTTTAACTCGATTGCGAGATGTGGAGCTATAAATCAAATTTACCTATTGTCTCTATGATTGCCACTTGGTGATACAAAAATTCTTTGTGTTTTAAATGGATCATATACAAAGACGGTAATAGCTAATTGTTAATGTGATTGCATTGCTTATTTCAATAGTACGGTATGCTCTTTTAACACATACGTGCTACAAGTACTAGGTAGCATGTTTTGTACAACATAAACCCACAAAAAGAGGACCCAGCAGGCTTGCTGCTGGCCATTATGATCACTGAATCAGCTTGGGCTAATTGCTCAAACCACTCCATGCACAATGAATAATGAACTATGTATACTGTATAACAGGCCATTAGTATCATGTTTTACCATCTGATTTAACTGCTAATAATGTGTCCATTATTCAATTATGCCTCAACGAGAGACACAACATTCTGAACGATGATAGACTCGTTTTGTATGCACGGCTCAAAAAATAAGTTTGTTATATGATGGAAAATGCTATGACGATTGCAAATTGCTTGTAGAAAATACATGATGTCACCATTAATGCCTCCCATTAATATATAAATATATGTATATATATATATATATATATATATATATATATATATATATATATATATATATATATATATATATATATATATATATATATAAATATATATATATATATATATATATATATATATATATATATATATATATATATATATATATATATATGATGCAACTGTAGAAAAGACGTATATAAAGGGAAGTTACATAGCATGACACGTCTTTTCCACATAATAGTTAAATAAAACGCTTTAACTCAGGTAGCCATCTATTCTACTCATCACGTGCTAAGGACATAACGTGTTAGATCTCTTTTGAGCCAGATAGTGGGGTCAATAGACGGGCTTTCTGAGTGCACATCCAAATATTCAATATTCAGGCAATCCTCGTCCACGTTCGATGAATATCGAGCGCATTTGGAGACAAGGAATCTTTTCCTTGGCGTTAACATTGCCACTGAGTAGGTTTTGCATGGGAACTTATGGGACAGGATGATATGAGGATTCTTAGAAACAACAACATCTCAAACGTTAAATGTCGGTTTCATGCCTAATGCCTTATTCCAAGAAATACCACAAGACGCCTCTCTATATGCTATGCCACGATAAGTGCCCATTTACTACAATAAAAAAACTAATATCATCTATATCTCAATAACAAAGTCATAAAAGATCAATATCTTGTTGTGTATGGCTTTTCTATCAAATTATATTTTGCAGATGATTATCAAGGCGTCAAAGAAGAAACTGTTGTACACAAATGTTTGCTTCTGCCACCCATAAGCATAATCCATTGCACTAATTGTGGGTCAGTATCGCGCAACAACCATTTACCATGGGGTCCGAGTCAATGTGTACTGCTGTTTTGCAAGAAAGAAAACACTTGAAGAAAGATACTGCTTATCTGTTAGCAAACTATGTGTCATTGCAAATCTTTCAAGTGACTTCGTCACTTTGGGGAAGTACATATAATTTGCAGAAAAGTACAGATCTGCCGACGCACTTTCCATGTACATGCGCGATTCATCAGGTATTCACATACCTGCCAGCCAAGCTGTTTGCAGTAGTTTATTACACAAGCTCCTGCAAGTTTCTATGTCCTACCTTATAATGAAAGACGGACTAGACATCTTACTGGGAGCGTCAAATTATGACGATAGCAAGCACATAATCCATGCATGTTTTGCAATTACCTGGTTCATCGCAAATCAGCTTTCCGTTATTGCCACACCCTAATGTATATCTAGCATCTTACTGTGAGTCATGGCAAAGCGCGTATTGCCAA
Source organism: Urechis unicinctus (assembly GCA_034190875.2). Taxonomy (NCBI): domain Eukaryota; kingdom Metazoa; phylum Annelida; class Polychaeta; order Xenopneusta; family Urechidae; genus Urechis; species Urechis unicinctus. Next base: position 61,165,651 of record CM067354.1, read on the forward strand.
CAAAGCAGGCGTCTTTTTGTGCAAAGCAAGAGTTGCATGCCTGCGCTGGTATGTTGCAAAACGGGCGTTGTTTCAGCTGCTATTTTCTACGTGGTACAAATTTTGGTTGCATAACCCAATCACAATAAGTTTTCGATGGAGGTTTGTAACTGCCGAATGCAATATACTAGATCATTGCCAAGTAATACTATACTGGGATAAACTAATTAAAGAAATGCTGTAACAGATCCAATGTATGGCAAAGAGTTAGGGGTTTTCTATTGCTGTATCATCCGCGCCCGATAGGCTACTAGATTTACGCTTCCCATGTTTTATGCACATATCGTGAAATAGATAGCCAATCTGATATTAGTTGTCTACTGGATTTTAGCAAATCCAAAAACACGATTGATGCTACTGCGTAAATATCTAGCTCAGTAGGGTATAGAGTGCAAAATGGTCATTAAGTATCTTGTCACGACAAATGACTTGCGGACGGAATATATCACTGTTGCAGATTGATACCTGGGCTTCAACACATATTTTACAAGGCAAGGCAGTACTGTAAACATTTCCAACGTCCAACGAATGTGATTACTATTCATTTTCATCAGCTTGCTTGTGTGTTGTGTTCTCTACTATTGTCTTTTCACGTACACGGACGCTGATGCTTGTTAGATACCATTCCATCTATAAAAAGAACGATCCAAGTTTTATCTACATGCAAATACTCTATGACTAACATATTTGCTCACTGATGATTCAGCTTGCGGCGGGGGCTAGATATATTAAGCTTCAGCACCGATGAGTGAAATCAACCCGTCATGAAATACATTTAGGTGTCAGTGCTGTATATCAGATGATGACAGAACGATTCGGCGCAATGCAATCGAGTAATTTGCTACGGCTAGAGACTGTTTTGAACTGTCATTAAACGAGTCATTCGATTCAGTTCTGGCCAACGCACATTTTAAGGTACTCTTTCGAGCATTACAATAGATAATTCATGTAATATAACATACGACATCCATCATGGGAATTTTTCATGTATGTTGGCTATTGGTAAGTGCAAAGCGTCACGAAAGAGCACGTTTAACACAATTCATACGACTAAATAGAATTCTGCTATTGTATATAATCCCTCTGTTATATCATCTGCAGATGCTGTTACCTGAATAGCAATCGATTAGTTGGTCAGTGAGATCATAAAATTGACCAAAATATATTGATTCTACACCAGCGTTTTGTTCATAATTCATCAGCTGGAACCATTCAGTTGTTTGCGGATTTTCCGAATGCTATGCTATACCTACGTTTCCTTCAAAAGTGTTATTCGTGTGTTTTAAGTCTTTTTTTCCCTATAAGTAACTATCGTTGCGGATGCTGACACGATGCATACACACGACAGGTGGACTGATTGAGCATGATCAACAGAATCAAGAGCGATGAATAGATTAACGGTATTCAATTAGCCTGTTTTTCTACATATTAACTGCTAAGGGGTTTAAAGAGACAGTCAACGACTAAGAACTGATGTTTTTCAAGTGTTACTCAATTCATCTTCGCCTGAAATCTTGTTTTTCCACGGCTTGACAGGTGTATACACACAGTCGTAGCACCATCATAAGTAAATGAACGTTTTATATTGGTTGTTTCTTCTTCTTGGGTCAGCCTACATTTAACCTTTAGAAGGTTATTAATCACAACGCATGAGATAAAATATTTTCTCAGTCATCAGTTATATACCTCCTAAGCAAATTCCGAACTGCTCAGTTGCGGATACTATTTCTTAATTTGCGACGCTCAAACGCAAAGTACCACCCAGCAAGCCATGTGCCTGATAAGGCCCCAAAACTGATAAAAACAACACAACAGAGCACTAATGGTATTACGTATATTGCAGCTCGTCCGTATTGACTGAGCTTCTGAATGACAATGTGGGCATTTCTATTTCTGCATTGTTTATTTTCACACAGATATGCAATTAACTATCAAATTACCAATATATTTGTATGCGAGCGACATAACCAAATAACATAATCAGGTACCTAGCGATACTAATTAGCTAGATGATTCTTAAATATAACATGCAACAATATGTAAGTAATCATAAACATTCTGTGGGATGAGGCTATAGCTCAGAATTATGTGCAGAAGCTGGGTGACTGAAATTTGTTGATGCAGTTGGCTTGACATTTCGTTCGCCACAGCGCTTAAACTCATTGCAGCAATTATCATTCATCGTATATACGCTACGTTGAATGGGCCTATTAATTTGTTTGTCTTAATGAAAACAATAGACACGGTCGGTTTTGCATGACAACAAAGATATACGCTAACTACGTTCTGGCTTTATATCAACCTAGAAATGGTCCTCGTGGGAAGCGCATGGTTGATGAATATTCTTCGTTATTTGTGGTTATTGCTGCTAAAAGAGGCAAACACATTCATTAGTTAATGACTGATTACAAATGCTTTCCGTTGCAGTTGACCTACCGCATATATTAAGTTGTATTTTTGTCAAGAGTTAAGCACCTTCGCTTTATGTGTGTCTAATTACGCCTAGCCCGCATACTCGTTGAGGTCGGCTCGGAGGGTAGCACGATTCCATAAGGAATCGTAGCAAAACGTTTCGCTGAAAATATCGCTGGCTGTACAATTTAGCACAGTTGGAAGGACATATTAAAAGCGTTTCTTACGCAATCTGTTTCTACCGAGAGATTAGCTTGGAGAGCGTATGCAAAGGCGCTCCAGACCTTTTTCTAATACTGCTTTCTGCAGCGTAATAATACATTTAGACAAAACATTCGTCCATCACAAGTTTATTAGCTAAAATACGCGACTGATGTTACGTGGTAGTCGTTCATTCTTTTCACCTTTTCCAGCTGACAGCCGCCTGGCTATTTTGCGTCTCGCAAGGTAACAGCCCTTAGTCAATTTATTGAAGAAATATACAGGTGTTTGTGATACAGTTATCTGTCTATAGTAAATTCCCAACCGTCATCCTTTACAGCGTATCTTTGCCACTGCTTCAGAAATATGTGATATTCTAGCGTCATGTATATGTTATAATATATAACATTAGCCTCACAGTCATCGTGTTTGGTAATTTTGCAAGACTATTTGGACACGCACGACAGCATTCGTGTAAACTTTTTGTTTCAAAGCCAGAATTAATTCAAATCAAATGGTCTAATCCTGTACTGTTTCTCAATCAAGCTGCCTTTCACAGTATGAACTTATGTACACAGTCAATAGTGCTTATCGTTCTACATACGTCGCATGTTGTTGCTTTAGCAATCAATGTGATACCTTTGCATTTACAGTGTGGCATCCTGTGGCATTCATAACAGCATATTTGAGTCTCTTTATGGAATACGAATGCCATGTATGAAACCTTATTTTGAAATATTTTATTTGTTTGCGCTTATAAACAAAGATCTACCGAAAAGAACTAAATATGCACAATATATCTACAATTTACAAACACATGATAAAGGTAGCCCTTTACTAGTTACACCAGAGCATTAAAAGTTGACTCATCGGCATTGAGAATCATTTAGACTTCCCTGAACCCGATTGCATTGTGAGTAAAGTTGCATGTCAGGTGCCAACTAAAATGATTCATAAAAACCGTCCGCGCTTTGTACAAAGAGTTAATACACTGAATTTAATATTTATTTTGTACGTCGCGTTTGCTTCGGTGGGTATGCGTTGATGTGTTCCAAACGGATTATATTCAGTACCAGTCAAAACTATTTTGCAGCGCAAACAAGGTATATTTCTGTTTAGTTTATATGAAGACGAAAGTATTTTTCGCGCGTATAGCGATATGTTATTATAAAACGGGTCACCTTTGTATTGCCTCATGAACCAACCAATTCGCTATATTCACTTCTTATTGTCAAGGAGATGGGGTATATGATGAGTTCCGGTTGGTATTTTGAATGATTAGGAATACTTGAGACAGTGAGCGGATCAGAGATGAAACGCTGGTAATCACGTGCCTTATAATATGTGTAAATCTAAATGCAGAGTAATCCAACAAAAGTCATTCTCGAACAAACCGCCATTTGCAGAATGCAAGATCAGGCGCTTTATAATTGCGCTGGTTTTAGTCGTCAGTCATTTTGTCTGCATAATTTAGCTTCTACAATATGTTTTAAGCAACATACTAAATAGATAAATGCTGGCCCTTGGAGACCGTTCTCCAGCATTTTATATGTCTAAAAAACATATCAAGGATACCATGCACGTAATATCAATTAAAGATACGATGCCGTTGTCATTTTGATATCATCGGGGTAGGATAAGCATAGGTATGTGGGGTAGGTATGTTGAGAAGTAGACATCAGATGGATATTGCGACTACGACTTGCATATAAATGACAATTTGCCGCTCAAAGCATGTAATCCTGGAAATATCCGTCGGAAAATGTCATGTTTTCAAATAAGCTCTCCTATTTAAACAATTTGCATAAGCAGGCATGCATCCTTGAATGAACGTTTTTTGGATGGGTTGCGGTTGAATCAAGGGACATCATGCGCTCATATTCCAAGCTGAATCACTAATAACACTCTAGTTCATTGTTTACAAATATTCTTCTACGTTAACGGTCGTAGGGTCACTCTTCGCGTGACTATAATATAGATTTTAACGAATATGCCTAAATCATTGGTAGTCTGACATCCACACTAACCTGCAGTATCTAGAAGGTGTGATCAAGACAAACTTACAACCGCAACCTAGGCGACGAGTAAAGCAATTTCATCCATTCAAAACCACTTTCATCTATAGAGGGTTCATCCAAGTAGGAGACCCGAATGGCATAAAACCGGATTGTTTTCAACTAAAGGTGAACATTTTCGCCTGCTACACAATATTGCAACGGCTAGTAGCCACAACGGAGACCAGTAAAAACCAGTATCAGATATACGTCCAATTATTGTGCCTGGCGTTAACAGAAAACAGTAAATACCTCATCCTATATTATGACCGTAATATTTTTTAGCTTCCGGGTAGATGGACGCTAGATATATTCATTCCTTGCTTTATGAACTGTAACGAAAGCTTTTTTTTTGGTATTTTAGGCCTCTGATTTTGTGTTTAACCCGATTGCGGGATGTGGAGCTATAAATCAAATTTACCTATTGTCTCTATGATTGCCACTTGGTGATACAAAAATTCTTTGTGTTTTAAATGGATCATATACAAAGACGGTAATAGCTAATTGTTAATGTGATTGCATTGCTTATTTCAATAGTACGGTATGCTCTTTTAACACATACGTGCTACAAGTACTCGGTAGCATGTTTTGTACAACATAAACCACAAAAAGAGGACCCAGCAGGCTTGCTGCTGGCCATTATGATCACTGAATCAGCTTGGGCTAATTGCTCAAACCACTCCATGCACAATGAATAATGAACTATGTATACTGTATAACAGGCCATTAGTATCATGTTTTACCATCTGATTTAACTGCTTATAATGTGTCCATTATTCAATTATGCCTCAACGAGAGACACAACATTCTGAGCGATGATAGACTCGTTTTGTATGCACGGATCAAGAAATAAGTTTGTTATATGATGGAAAATGCTATGACGAATGCAATTTGCTTGTAGAAAATACATGATGTCACCATTAATGCCTCCCATTAAATTGTTTGCACATAACTGCGCAGTCCAGTACACATGATCAAGTCCGCGGTATAGCTTAACAACGCCGTTTGCTGTATTAGAAGAGGAGATACTTTTGTCAAATGTATATTTCACCATATACCTAGTGGCTATATGTTTTTATCATTTGCATCAAAAGACCAATTCGTTGGTTATCATCCAGCGGGCGCATTTAAATGTATGGTATAATTCGACATCATCTGCGGCCACACGCAGCTCACGTATCGACGCATTATGCCAAATGAGATGTGGTCAGATAATATAGTCATGCATTAAAGTCGCCAGCTGATACACGTGCAGGACAAGTAGATATAAATCGGTGCATTCAGCATTATGCTCTGTGAGAAATACCTTCGTGTATTATTGTTTCGTGTTAAATTAGAAGTATTCGAAGTATACGGTTCATTAATTCGGCTCGCAAAATGCTATGTTAAATTTCAATATTGAGCACATCATGGATGCCTACCCTATTTTCCGATCAATCCCTAAGTCTCAAAGCGGAGTAAGTGGAGTTTAAAGATATTACCTAAACATTATTTTTGAGTGTCAGCACGGATAGTATTTTGGACGATCTCCCCTTTCTCAGTAAGCGATATCATACCAACCAATTAATAGTGTTAGAGCTAGCCCATGAAGCATTTTAAATACGCCTATGATTCTACGTTGACTGTGTAGTGACCATGCATGATTAGTATATTTTAAATCTGGCCTCAAAAGTGACAAACATTCCCATTGAGCGGCAACGAAACTATTGTCGAATCATCGGTAGAGCCCGATTTGCCTTTGAAGTTTCTGTCCTGCACGGTTTGCTTGGTTGAATGTTCCGATGAATGATAGATGAATCAACAAGCGGGATGTGGAGCCATAATTCAAATTTACCTATTGTCTCTATGATTGCCACTTGGTGAAACTAAAATTCTTTGTGTATTAAATGGATCATATACAAAGACGATAATAGCTAATTGTCAATGTGATTGCATTGCTTATTTCAATAGTACTGTATGCTCTTTTAACACCTACGTGCTACAAGTACTCGGTAGCATGTTTTGTACAACATAAACCACAAAAAGAGGACCCAGCAGGCTTACTGCTGGCCATTATGATCACTGAATCAGCTTGGGCTAATTGCTCAAACCACTCCATGCACAATGAATAATGAACTATGTATACTGTATAACAGGCCATTAGTATCATGTTTTACCATCTGATTTAACTGCTAATAATGTGTCCATTATTCAATTATGCCTCAACGAGAGACACAACATTCTGAGCGATGATAGACTCGTTTTGTATGCACGGCTCAAGAAATAAGTTTGTTATATGATGGAAAATGCTATGACGATTTCAAATTGCTTGTAGAAAATACATGATGTCACCATAAATGCCTCCCATTAAATTGTTTGCACATAACTGCGCTGCCCAGTACACATGATCAAGCCCGCGGTATAGCTTAACAACGCCGTTTGCTGTATAAGAAGAGGAGATACTTTTGTCAAATGTATATTTCACCATATACCTAGTGGCTATATGTTTTTATCATTTGCATCAAAAGACCAATTCGTTGGTTATCATCCAGCGGGCTCATTTAAATGTATGGTATAATTCAACATCATCTGCGGCCACACGCAGCTCACGTATCGACGCATTATGCCGAATGAGATGTGGTAAGATAATATAGTCATGCATTAAAGTCGCCAGCTGATACACATGCAGGACAAGTAGATATACATCGGTACATTCAGCATTATGCTCTGTGAGAAATACCTTCGTGTATTATTGTTTCGTGTTAAATTAGAAGTATTCGAAATATACGGTTCATTAATTCGGCTCGCAAAATGCTATGTTAAATTTCAATATTGGGGGCCTACCCTATTTTCCGATCAATCCCTAAGTCTCAAAGCGGAGTAAGTGGAGTTTAAAGATATTACCTAAACATTATTGCATTATACGTCAGTTTTGTTTACGAGCATTTCTGATAAATGCGCCTGTAGTCTAAACAAATATTGATGCTTTTAATCATTATAGGATCACATATCTTAACATTTGCTAATATCGTTAAGGAAAGTGGTCAATAAATCAAACATCGTGCAAGTGTATGTACATTTTCGTGGCCAACTAGACATATGATTAACAAAATCTACACAGTCCGTGAACGCTGTAATTTTGACTTCAGAGCCCCCCATTCAGAGCATGGTAAATCATATATTTGTTACCGTCGACGCATGACTATTATGTTGCATTGAGTTCAACCATTGATCGATGATTAGAGAAAAAAACTGAATAGTCTCTGTATGGTGAAAAGGTCAACAAGGTGCAGCCGTATAGTTCTTGATCTGGTTAATGAGGATGAGAGCGATTATTAACCGTATTCACCTATTGCGTGCACGCACGAACTTGAGCATTTCCATTTGGCCTTGGACTTACGTCTGAGTTACGTCAACAGAGAGTCCTAATATAAATCATTTTAGACCAATGGTCAGATAATACGCCCTCATTCACCATGCACAGTGTACATACTTCTCAAAAAGATTTCTGGCTACCTATCAATTGCAGCACATAAACTGTCTTTGTCTGGCGTACAGGTTTTGCTGCTCGGCGTGAATCTGGTAGCTAAAACAGATTATTAGATCTTTATAAGCAGTATCGCATATGTATCATCAATTATATATTGAATGTAGTAATCGGTGCGCCTAATAATGCCCCCTGGAAGCATAGTAAGGCAAATACTTATGAGCGATATATCTCCGATCAGCCTCCTTTAAGATCACTGTTTGATCATAAGGGGCACATACAGCCAATGTATATATATAATGGGTAATATCTTGGCTGCGGGGAAGGAATTCGCTTATGCTGCAGACTCGATGTTTACTATAGGAAGCAAATGCCGAATCGAGAAAATAGAATCATCAATAAGACCCACCAATTTAGTGTGACCGTGTCATCATGTGCATATGTCTTTCGAGCTATACACCAACCAAATGATGAATTGAACAAAAGCAACTTATAGATCCCTTTTAAGCGTAAGGTTAGCCATATCTTAAAAGGGATTTCAACGAGTGGCGTATTGGCAATGGTCAAACTCTAAGCACGTACTTTTCATTTAGCTATTTTTTGGTGATGGTTATACATTGGTTTCGTTTGCACTTTAGCGGTAAGCCATGCGCCATAGTTATGTATGGCTTGTGAAACACAGTAACAAAGGTACATAAACAGTAGGGGGCTGTGGACAACAGCTACCACAGCGTGACAATCGTCAGTAATATAATGCACTTAGCATATTACTAGCCGCAAACAAACATTGTTCTTATTCAATACGGTTGATGAAAGCAATTGATTAAAGCATATAACAATAAGATGGTTCAGTTGCAGTTTGGAAATGTACAATAACCTTTCCTTTTCGCCCTTGAATAACAATCCTTCCATAGTTAACATCACATTATGAATACTGCTGCTTGCATTACAATTCATGAGGAAAACAAGATAAACCTTCGTTCTTCAACGACTTATTGTATTGCAGAATTTTTAAAAATTATTGTATTGCTTACCTGTTTTATATTCTCAACATTCATAAAGATTTGCAATCAGGCAAAGTGTTTAAATGAATATCATTATTATAGTTATTATGGACAACGTTCAGCTTTTGTAAAATGTGTTGTGTTGCTTTAACCATAATAAACGAAAGTATGCAACTTATATTACTGTATGATTGATACTAGCATTGTCGCTGGTAAAATATCGTTTATTATTTCTTGTACATGTTTATATAATATGCCTTTATATGATATGCCTTTCCGTCTATTTCCAGAAAAACTCTGACTCAGGTATTGTAAACACAAAAATAGGGCAACGGGATGAGCTGCAAAAGTATCGCAATCGAGCCAGCAGATTTAAGACTGTATCTTTCATTGATATAAGAAAACCTGGTTTATTAAATATCAAGCTATGTTTGATGTATATGTATCGGGTAGCAATGAATACTGTGCATACCATCTATATGTATTGAGGAAAAATCAGGGATAGCGAAAAAGTGTTTGACATCACCAACCAAGAATGTCGGATTTTATGGTGACCACAGTTCTCTTCATCCATGCGTATCTTGTCCAATATGTAGGTCAATGACTTGATGTATTGTAGTCGACAATTTGTTATAATATAAAAATCGACTTCGTAAATTTAGATATCCTTCATTGTATCTAAACCCCAAGTGTGTCTGACGGAATGTGGGATTAAACTTGGAATTCCGATTTCTATGGAAGACATTTAAGCTGAAACAAATGCACTGCAAACTACAAAATTGCAAAGGTTAGGCAAACACAAAAAAGCAGCTCCATCAGTATTCAATATTATAATAATGATTATGTGATTTTTGTTAAGTGCTATGTTGTAGATCCGAGATAAAAAACAAACACCGACATCATCAGGTCTTCAAGCGCACCTAACGTTAGTACATACAAAACACATTGTCACTGAAGTCATGTAGCTTATTCAAAGCATCGTTGCGCGGCAAGTCATTGCATGAATCTTATAACATCACAAGATAAACGTTGTATTGAATGCAGTAGGTGTTGCATCTGAGATGAAGCGCCGGAACAACGTGAAATGCACTTAATACGTTCTGCGTGTTGAAAAATTAAACACGATGGAAGATGTCCTCATTACTGATCGCGCTAGACTGTTTGCTACAAGATATCAAACCCATATCTGCTTATTCAATGCATAAATATTTAAAAGTATATATATATATATATATATATATATATATATATATATATATATATATATATATATACATATATATATATATAGATATATATATATATATATATATATATATATATATATATATATATATATAGACCTTTAGTGGACAAACGCCAACCTTTCGTAGACTTTGGTCCACGAAAGGATATACCAGTATGTCCACATAAAGTCAACGCTCATTTCCGTCCAAAATAATTGAAAATATTTTGGTTTGACCATTCGAATGTGATAGTCTAGTCTTAATAACGTACACAAATAATCTTTCACGCGTGATTTCTTTGGATTTTGAATATAATAGCGAAATAAAATTTTAACAACTAACCATTCGTTGACATAACACGCACACCTTAATATCTTCCATACAACCGTATATACTTCGATCCAAATTTCCGAAAAAATGTTAAATCATATGTGTTGGATATATTTATTTGAAAAATTCCAATATTTGATTTATTCTTAAATTTCTTTCCCGAAAAACGCTATTTTTCTACTTTTTCATTTATCTACAACATTGAATTAGATCGCGAAATTCTACCAATGGTTCATAATGATCACATTACAAATGTTATGTTTCCAATCCATGATGACTGAAAATGATTAAAATATTTCGGTATTCCGCAAATATTCAAAAATATATATTGGCACGAAAGGTTGGATTTATACGCATAGATTAATGTCTTAACCTTTCGTGGACGACGTTTCGAGGACCAAAAGTATTTACCAGCAATAAAAAGTGCCAAAAAGTTCTTAATTCGCTTTAAACTATTTAATTGTATCAATAAAAAGATGCCGAATAAATAATTGATAATTAATGATAGCAAAAATGCACTATAAAAATTTGTCCACGAATGGTTGGAGTCCACGAATGGTATATATATATATATATATATATATATATGCATTATAGATATATTGATATAATTAATTGTTCGTCGTTGAATTCACCCGCTTCCAAACAATCTACAAACCAATCACTTGACTGTTGGCGTAGGTGCCTAATTTGTGCAGCATACATTACTCCATTTAATGGTAGCAAGCATCTCGAAGGGAAAAGTTGCAATAATAGCCGCATTGTACCGTAAAGGCGAACCATGTGTTGTCTGCAGTTACTGATAAAGGCAGCAGCTATGCACACGTGAGCGATGGTAAAGTTTTATGTATACTCATTGACACCTGATTTAGGGACAAATGGTCACTGACAAAACAATTCCAATGCTTGTTGAGAGCCATTCTGGGTGTTAGGTAATTAAAGCCTACCATCTGGTGCATGTTGAAAAGATTGAGTATAGGACATTTATTGTTGCACTCATCGATAAATCATAAGAGGTAATGTTGAAAATAGTTTCATATTGCCTTGCATATTGACTAACATGAACTTGGGTTGTGCTAGAGATAACGCACGGATGATATCACATCCCAGTGAGGCAGCTCCCCCCAAACAAACCAGCAAATAAGTCTGATTATATATGCTATTATTATTTTACAGTGCATAGCACTTCAATTCCACTACCTGATTTTAACCAAATAGCGATTTTACGATTTTTATTTCAGAATACGCACTTAATGCTTTTATACATTTCACTGTAAATAAGCTTGCACCGTTGATACTTAATTTTTGTCAGCCGATTCTTAACCTCAAAATATTGCTAAAACGTTTCTGTTTGATAGTTAAGAAGCATTTGCATGGATCAGTACAGGGATCAATTACATCAAAAAGTGTTGATGTTTCTTGGCTACGGCACGAAGAATAGTAGCCTGGTTGCTACGAGCTAACCGAACGAAGCACTTGCACTACTTACCTTTCCTTAGTTTCATTTGCCTGAAAAATGCCACTTGGGTGCTCACACATAAATTCCCTCGCATTTCATGTTCGCATTTACAACCCCTGTACGGCCTATTTACGGCCGCTGTACTTACTTTATACGGCCACCAGCTTCATAACCAACCTTATCATATTGCACCAGAATAATGCACACATTGGGCCGTGGTTGCAATGAACTTTCTCAACTAACGTACTTTGTTACTATAGGCTACACAATGACAACATAACATATCAACCACTACACGTGTTTGCGATATTCCGTCGTCAGACAAAGATCGAATCTGCCGCACGAATGCATATTTTGACCCCAGCTTAAACATATCATGTGTATTAAAGCCTAGATTTCACAATCTATTAGTTAGTGAGGTTATTACATACTCGATGGCGCTAGCAGTAATATATAATAATATATGTCTGACCATAATGACCGTTCTGATAGATGCGTCGAAATGATAGATTTTGCTGTATGTTCCGGATATGCTCTATATATCATTAACCTGTTGATTCTTGTAATAAATTGTAACGTGGTTTTCATATCGCTTGTATGGGGATCACTATCTCGAAACATAATACAGCCGTTTAGTTTGTGATCTCAATCTTGACTGTTCAAACTATGGAGCTGATAGCTACAAAAATGCAGATAAGTCTGTGCCATTAGTTAGGCCGTGCATCTAACATTAACATACGAACTCGTACTACACAAACACCAGTATGATCCTTGATGTTACGTAAACAAACATTAGTAGTGTTAACTCATTTTGGGTTTTAAGTAACAAAATATCTCACCACAGCCATGTTTTACTAATAAACAGAGCGCATGGCCATATCGCAATTGCGATACATAATTGTTCATTTGGAAATGAATTGATTTAGACTGGACAATGTTAACTCGAAATAATGACCAAAATAAAGTTTTTGACAAGATCTGTCATTGAGGAAAAAGCAGGAAAATAGCCCGAGACACATAATAGTTTGGCCTTGAAATGTGCCTGGGGATAGAAAGGTGGATATGTCAGATAACCTGCTTTTTAAGCCATTGTTGTTGTTGCAATGCCCTTTCCAATAGCCCTTAGACCAACAGTATATTTTCCTGCAATCTATTGTTATATATTCAAACTGTAGCCTTCAAATGACCTGCGGTGAGTTATTCAGTCTTTAGCAGCTGTTTTGCGCGCTTGGCCTCTGCTAATAAATGGTATGTGGCTGCGCGTTAATGTTTTGTCAGCATCACATCATCCTAACACAGAGTGTCTTCAGTCGAATACGCACATATATCGTTAGGTCGCAGACATGTTGATGCGCACGTAGGCAGCTAAAGGCCAGCTGTTAGAGCATGTCCTTGTGCATTTGCGGCTGAGCTGTCGTCCATGAAGCCCAGGGTGGGGTCACCCTTTAACTGCTGGTGGATGCCCGCAGTCCGGTAGGTCTGGTTGAAAGGGATGGTTGGGCATAGGATTACAATATGCTGAAAGGTGCCGCGGAAGGAGCCCTCAAGTATGTCGAGCATGGAGATGGTCTTCCCACAACAGGTTTGGATAAAAATAATGTTTTGAAACGAAAACTTGGTTGACTGCCATGACAAATTGGCCATGCCATATTCAATTTTCAGCTCTGCGTCCATAATCACATACATATACTTGTTTAATGCGGCTGCGCCTTGTTTTGTGATCTGAATAGTGCCACCTACATATTCTTCCGGCGCCGCCGGCTGCTACTGACGTAGTTGTCTTCACTCGTTCTAAGGTCGAGCAACAGAGTGTACAGATTGTGCGGTCTTATTCCGGCCGGTCACGATCTGTGCTCTGGTAGAATATAAAAACAGCTGCCACAGCCTTCGGATATGGCAGCTGGTTCTCTACCTTGGTTTCTTTTGGCATCTGATTCAACCCCTACCCCTTCCCTTCATCTGATGTATCAATGCCCTGGTACTGGGAATTCATCCTTCATTCTTTCGTCACAGTAAGCGGTAACTGTGGAACACATCGCTGTCATCGATGGAAATGATCTTATTGCCAGCAAACTTGCGGTTTTCGTAATCATGACAGAACCCGCTTCCGTATAACACCAATGTTGTCGTTGATGAAGTTAGCTGCGTCGCAAAGGCCAGCCACAGGCTTTAACCAAGTTGGGGAAGTGGACTGGAAGTTGTTGGTTCTAGTCCATAGAGGTTGGATTATTGATGCAAGCCATTTATCCCGAAGGGGCTCGCGTATCCTGCGATTGGGGAACTAGCGGCTGATTATGCTAGTGTTGACGTTGTTTTCTCACAAGCATGACAGCCAAAGGACCATGACACCGAAGAACAACGCATATGGAAATCTACCGCCAACCAGTATGATGAAGAGATAGCAGGCTTACTCCCGTCAACCAATGTTGTCGTTGATGAAGTTTAAGCAAAGGCCAGCCACAGGCTTGAAGGTTGGGGAAGTGGACTGGAAGTTGTTGGTTCTAGTCCATAGAGGTTGGATTATTAAAAATCGATGCAAGCCATTTATCCCGAAGGGCTCGCGTATCCTGCGATCTGGATTTAGCTAGCGGCTGATTATGCTAGTTATGTGTTGACTGTTGACATGTAACAAATGTGTTTGTCATACAGTCACAAGCCAGTTGGACTTTGACACCCAAACATTTGACCATGACACCGAAGAACAACCGCATGTGATGGAAATCTACCGTCATTACCAGTATGATGAAGAGATAGCACTTCGTCTGTGTCAGAAGGGGACGAATATATTATTGCCCATAAATACTCCCTATAACAACGCGTCGCAAATTTAAGTAATAATTGAAATGATTCCCCAAACGTAGCATTAAATGATCTACATGCGCACGCTGATATGATTAAATTGTTCCATTACATCCCGACGGGGGCTTGGATAAAAATGCATTTTGTTTTTTTGATCTTTCAATATGTTGAAAATAGAGAGAATAGTGTTTGTGCTATAGACATATATAGTGAATTGCTTCCTCATAATTGCAAAGTAGACTGCATGCTTTATAGGATGCAATGTTTATATATCCAATTATGTTCACTTATCTTGGGCATTTGTAAGTCATCATTATGTTAGCGATGTAGGTTGGTACTGCGCACAATGGCTTCATATGTCTATGCTGAAAATCAAACGAGAGGTTAAATTTTTGATGAGGTAACGAGAAATATTTACCGCTAGCAGGATAGCCGGCGTTGCCCCGAACATGAAGATATTGGCACCTTTCTCCCTACGTCACCTTAGCTTGGTCACAGCCGTGCAAGTCAACCCTTACCCATGCCAAGACTCTACTTCAACCTCACACTGATCCAGCCACACCAACAGGTCTCTCGCTGTGACCTCATCAAAATCCCGGCCTAGCTAACCCACGCTCTTTACCTTAACAATCGTGTCCCTATCCTATTGCGCTTACACGCCCTCACTCCCGTAATACTCCTGTAATCCGTGTCACGCTAAGCAACTCTTATCCCCGCCGCTATTACACCCGTTCCCCGTCGTGTCTTGACTCGGATCTCTACGTTGCCAGCTAACCCAAACCCTCACAATCCCCTCCATGCTATAACAATTTCCGATGATATGACCGTGCACTTTATGATTGTATTCGAGTACATGACAAACCAAGCGTTCATGTTTAAAACTGTTCGACTACAGGCGACTGAAGCCAGTATGGGCTCATTAAGCATTCATGTGATATAGTGATACATCAGATGACAAATTGTAGAAAACCCTTAATATTCAG
>CM067354.1:61181723-61192774 GCA_034190875.2 Urechis unicinctus
CACTTCATCAGATATTTTCACTCACCGAAGTGCATATGCATAGTTGCACACACTTATTTAGGTTCGTATTAAAGCCTACGGCGATTACAATTTTGTGAACAGTTATTTCTTATTATTCAGAATTTTTCAAAAAGGTGTTGTACGATCTAAATGTTTAGTTCTGGGTTAATAAAAACAAAAGTTGTTTTGTGTAAAGAATATGATTTCTGAGAGGCTAATAGTCGTGAAATTCAAGCTTACTTCTGATATACAGCAGAAACTTCGATCATTGGCAAAATAATTCCTATTGCATCCTAATCAGATCAATGTATCTCATCAATTTACCTCAGAACTCAATTAACCTTCTTACAAGCTTACATACCCTAAAATTCGCCGCTTCTCGTCAATTATCATTAACATATCACCGACATCTATTCTTACTGAGATCATTTCTATTGCAGTGAAGACCTCCTAATTGAAACCATAAGTCGTCAACGGAGGCGAATTTAACCGTTCATAGTACCTTTTCTGCCAACTACTATATACTATGATCCAGCTGGTGTCGCATTTGAATAATTAATCCAGCGGCAATGGTAGAGTTCATTCGTTGATTTACACTATTAATTGTGTGCAAACATGCGTGTTGGTGTATATTAATGTATACATACATACATGCATATATACATACATGCACACATACACACATATATTCTTACATATCTACACACATAAACACATACACACATAAATACCTACATACATGCATGCATACATGCACACACACATACATACATATATACTTCCACACATACATATATAGAAACATATATATATACATATATATATATATATATAGATATATATATATATATATAAATATGTATATATAAGTACATATATATATATATTTATAGAATTAAGTATGTATACATATACATATCTATATATAAATATATATATACCTATATATATATATATATATATATATAGATATAGATATATATATATAGAGAAATATAGATATATATATAAGAGAAAAATATATAGATAATATATATAGACATATATATATATATACTATATATATATATATATATATATAATATATATCTATATATATATATATACATATATATATACATATATATCTATAGATATATATATATATATATATATATATATATATATATATATATATATATATATATATATATATATATATATATATATATATATATATATATAATATATATATATATATATCTATATATATTTATATATATATATATTGTATATATATATATATATATATATATATATATATATATATATATATATATATATATATATAATATCGCAAACGTCTAAAGGGCGTTTTATGTACTCATTTGTCTCTATTAATTAGTCAGTTGGATCTTGAATTACGTCAATATATTAAGAACACGAATCTTAAAAAAAATCACATATTGCAAATTTACCCTGTCTCTATCACCTAATATTGCACCTGCTCTCTCAGTAAAAAGGCACCTAGGTGCTTATCTTCTTTGACACATAGTAACTGGCTTTGCCTTTGAATTACTGCTCGCGCACCTGCTCCGCAAAAACCATAGGTTCGACTTTACCACTTGAAAAGGCATAGTGATTATTTAGTTTTATGCATTTGCATACACCAGCCGCTTATATTACAAGTACACAAAGCAATATTGATGTCAATCTATCGGAAAATGTTGACTACAATCCCGATGTAGCCGTCTGCAAATTTTACGAGTAGACATATGTGTACCCAACGCGCAACGAGGAAATATTTACTTGTGACGCATACCTGATGGAAATCTGAAACAAACAAAATTGTCGACGAATAATAATAATAATATGCCATAGTACCTGATAATAAGTAGACTACAATATGCTGGTAAGTTTAATCGTGCTTGATAAAATTATCCACGCAACTGACTGTGCTATAATAGTGGGACATAATATATAGGTCCCTTGACGCCGGAAAGGAATGGGCAAGTAATTGCAGAAAAAAAATTCTCCATTTACAATTGCCTACCTCAATATGAAGGAACTGAATATTGCCTTGTGGAAGATGATTGATGTGAGTGCAATTGCGCATCCTTTGGCTGGGAGGTAATGAACCTTTTATGTCATTACGTCCTGCCTATGTTTCCATGTTTAATACCATTTATATATAGGCTACTTTTAAGACAGTTCAGTGGTCGAGCATAAACTTGCAACGGGTAAGTACATACACATGAAGTATCATATCAGCTGCACGGATATTGTAACAGTTGCAGATAGATAGGCTTGCCCGATTGACCAGGTAACAAAACTTCATAGTGACAAACTATTCAGAGCGGTGCTGTTGGCACAAACCGATTGACTGCGATTATCACTTGACATATCGGCTCGGATAGGTAATGCTGAGAGTGTCAATCACGTTTTATTCATGGTGGGCTTACCTAATATGACACATGATATACGATAAAAAGATTTATTGTCATTCTCTTTGAATATTAGAGAAATGTATATACAGCTTCATCAGAAGCATTTTTTACTCCGCTGACTTACTTTTTTCCTGAAAAAACATGCGCTCTAGGCTTATTGAAGAATGACATCTGAAAGACTTGCTGGGTAGGAAATAACATAGGATGTTGAGACGGATTCGCTCCTCTTTGTACATATGTTGGCCACCGGTTTAGTCTTGCACATACGAAAGCAATTATCACCCATTAATCTGCGAACCGTCTTAATATGTTTTCTTAGCTGAAGAAATGCCAAAATATTATGCTTTTTAATAGCACCGATGCAGCATGGAAGTACTCCACAGAAGAGTCTACTCAAAACCGTGTTACATCCACAGGGTACATCCTAGACTATAAACAAACTTTAATAATGCTGAATCGTCATACCATGATTATGTATTATTCGTGATTATGGGACGATAATTCTTAGTGTCGTATCTTATTTACAGCATTCATTCATCAATCGGAGAGAGTGTAATACTTATTTTCACATACATTAACCTACAGTAACAAGACAGAATGGCTATTAATGAGCTATCGCAGAATAAATGCATAGGTGAAGATTATATTCATATCAAATTCTCCTCGTTGAGGTAACAGTGTCAATCTATAATCTGTTGGTACCTTACAGCTAAACACATTTCGTTGCAGTCGCAGTACTATCGATAGAAGACAACGCATTATTATTCAATATATATATATATCAATGTAAAGGTGCAACCAATCCTAAAGCATAAGTCGCAGATGTAGGTCAATGTCAGAATATTTGATGAGAAATGATATATTTTCCAAAGCCACACAATACACATTTCTGGTGTATGTTTAAACAACCAGCTTTTAACCGGCGTGTCAATTTCATCTTCAAACAACACCAAACACGTCAAGCACTTCATGACACGTTAGATATTTATTGCTTGCCACAGGGCTTTATTATGGCATATATATATAAATATATATATATATATATATATATATATATATATATATATATATATATATATATATATATATATATATAATATATATATATATATATATATATATATATATATATATATATATATATATATCTATATATATATATATATATATATATATATATATATATATATATATACACGAATGCGACCATTTTCGACATTTTGGGACATTGGAGGCGACAAAACATATAGTCAATATGATGATCATTTCTTGTTTTCTGTTGGCCTGTCAGTAACATGTTTCGGTTTCGTAAACTTATCTTGGATTTTCATTGTTTTATTAAACTTATATATTTTGTGTGCCAAAATGGGTGTTCCAAAATAGTTCGGGTATTAGGGACACGTAAAAAAACAACTATTTTGGAACAGAGCTAAAAACCAACTATTTTGGGACATAACAAAAAACCAACCATTTTGGGACATCACCAAAAAAAAACCGCTTTGGGACACAAAAAAAAACAACCATTATGCGACAGTGTGGTGAACTTATTGTGGCGGGAATTAAATGTTTGCATCTATGCCATGGATATGTCTTTCATCCATGTTTGTATGACGGGGAATCTTAATTTGAAATGATAATAAGCGATAAAATTAATGTGCAGTTAAGGGGCAATGCCTGTTTAATTAACGACGATTCATTTATTTCATATTGAAAGAAGTACTATCCAACGTAATTCAAATATGGAGGAGCGAAGGCTTTAAATGTCTGGCGCTTTCAAGTGCCGGGTCCGGCGCATGAATAGATATATCTACACCGAGATACGCACACTGTGAAACTGGAAGTCGTACAGGAATTCGTGGGATGGAAAGCGCAATTTGTGTCCAGAGTTTGAATATGAACTTGACAGGGGTCGGCTTTCTTATCATTGAGAAAACGCGAACATAGTTCATTATCATTTCAAATCATGTCCGAGACCTGTACGCTCCTCGCTTAGTGATCTTCGATGTTGCAGGCGAGGTTAAGCCCCAATCTTGCACACACTCCGCGTAAAGATTTATTATATTGAATGGTCATCCTCTGCTACTAATATAATAACACCGATGTAGTTATAGTAATAGACGATGTATATAAATCCCTGTGGCTCGATATGGTTGTTTGTTTGTCCATGGAGGCGTCTCCGTGGTTCATCATAACGCTTAATCGTTCAAGATTTTCTCATCCAATGCAGCTCACAGACAGGCATGCTTTTTTTTGCTCTAGTTCATAGAAATATACGCTTATAACTTAATGATAATCGTACTACCGTTATGTTATCTCTATTATTTCTGATTATATCACCTGTTATAGTAATACACGCCGTTATTCCCTGGAACCAAAGCCCTTTAAAAGAAGCAAAGAGGCGGGGGCTCTTCAGCGAGAAGTCAAAACGGCTCCGCAACGATATTTTCGACCTAACCGGTAAAATGCCAGACTACGCAAATACCAAGGCAGCCCAAGACGCCCAAATAAAAGAGCTGCCAGTGCTACTAGTCTCCCCGCCACCAGAGGAAAAAAACCCTCCGGTGAGAGGGCCATACGGGTCCAAAAACAGCTGCAGCATAAAACCCGAAAGAAGCACCGCCGGGCCAGAACCAAGAAAGCCCTCGCCAAGTAAGAAAGCCTTCTCGGCGCCAAGGAGCCAGTCTTGCCCGACACTCCCGTCAACGAGGAGCCGCCCCCCGTCGACGCCCCGTTCAGGGAACAGTACGACGCAGCCATAGAGGAGTTCCGTCAGCAGAGCAGCATCAAGCTCATTTATACCACCTGGATCCTCAAGGAGGACAACGTCGGCCTCACAGAGCACCGATCCATCGAGATCTTCGGTGCACTGGGTAAGGGCCAATTCATCCTCCGGCAGAAGATAATCAAACAGGACGGAGACAAGTGGTACACGACCGACAACCTAAAGCCGCTGCGAGCCGCGAAGAAGACAGTAGCGCAGTTCAACAACAGATGCCGTCCTGGCCGCATCATTGGGTTCTACAAGATGTTCGTCAACGTGGCTTACCCAGAGCGCGCAATCGTCTGGGCCTTTGAGAAGCTTGATAAATGGGTCCTCGCCGATCTCGAGCCAATGAAGACCGGAGAGCTGAACCGCGTGGCCAAGATCCTCCTCGACCGCTTCGACCAGATGAGCAAACGCAACCCAACAAAGGAGATCGCCGCAAAAGCGAAGGTCGTTGCGTGAAAACCAATATTCGCGAAGAAGGGGTCGAGATCCTAGACATCCCCAACCTCGAGAAAATCATTGGCCAGAGCATTATCATTCGCGACATAACGGAAGGGATTCTCCATAAGGGAACGCGCTATCCGAAGAAAGCCGCCATTGAAATGGTCCAACACAACGGTCACGCGTGGCACGCCAACCCCCAGTTCCCTGCCAACCGGGAGATTAAGTTCTACGAGGGCAACATCTGGGAAGCAATCGCCAACCTCGAAGAACCACGCGGCATTCGGCTTATGGACCACCCCACGTACGACCAATTCATTACTAACGACGGCGCCCTTTACCGTACAAAGGAGCACCACGCCTACCTGGCTGAGATCTGTCAGCGCCTTGGTATTGAGCTGGACAGTCCCAGGCCGCCAACCGATTGGCTCGCGAGCGCAACGGGTGGAAGCCAACGCCTGACACCTTCCTGCCCGACATTGAGGCCGCTTGCGCTGAATACATAGGCTGGAGTGTCTGGAATAAAGCAGCGTACGCCGCTGCCAGCCTAGTGGAACTGCGCATAAAACACTGTTATCCAGCGTCGATCCAGGGCCAAAGAGCTTGCGCACCCTACTTCAGCGTTTTGGCCACCCCAAACAACACTTCCGGCGCATAGCCGTCAACCATCCGTTATTGCGGGATTTTACTGGCTTCGTCAAAATTGTTATTCGCCGTAGGCATCAACCCGGCCATCATCCTCTGGCTTGGGGAGCACCTAGCCTCCAAGCAGTGGCTCACAACCCACCTGGTTGCATTTCTTGTTGAGACCAATGTCCTTGAGACCTGCACCCTGGGCGAAGGCATAGTTGCCCTCGTTAACCAGAAAAGCGTTTGACCCCCCGCTGACAATAAACTCAACCAGATCATCATAATTTTAATATCGCGGCCATGGATAAACAGTTTAAAAATATTTTTTTACTGTCAAAAGCTATGATGAAATATTATTAACTGAGTAAACTGGGCATGTGTAATATTGTCTTTAAACTATATAGTGATTAAAAAGGTCACTTGTATGACAATTATGCATGTTTATTGACATTTCAAGCATAATTAAGAGTTTGTGGCACATATTAGGCAGATTACTTGGCACCACTAATCCAGAGATAACAGTTCTATTATTCAACCAAAACTGGAGGCAAGAGATTTGTAGCTCAGATTGATGGGTCATCCCACACAATGTTAGGTAGTGTTCCTTGCTGGTATAGCTATAACCTACCATTTGTCTGATTGAATGGTGTAGAACAACTCCAGGTGTCAAAGTGAGGCTGTGTGTAAGGGTAGTGTCAAATGAATATTGTGACGTGCATTCGGCATAAGATGGTCACCATAAATGTTTTACAGACTAAATTGCTGTTGAACACAAGATTGCAGCACCTCAGCAGGTTTTAGATTGACCAGGACATCTTCAGAAAGATGCATAGAACAATAAGTGAGATTATTTAGAGGTACACAGATTGTACATTTAGTCAGTGTAGCTACAACTTTTGTTATAACCTGTCTGCAGTGTAATGCTGAGAATAGAAGATATAACTTACTGATATAGCATCAGATAAAGTTACTCAATCAGGAAACATCACACGGCAGTGCACGGCTAATCTACAAGCTTAAATAACAATTCCGCCAACACCACAATTGTGCAACAATTGTATATTATATATGACATCTACAATAAAAGAAATACTGGGAATGATCTTTCTGTCAAATTTATCCTGATTGGTACAATATATTTTTAAGTATATATACCATACCTGGGAGTATTTTCCTTAGACTGGGGATCTGAATATAACTTCTGAAGGCAAGTTGTAAAGCTTGGGTCTGCCTCGTATCCCATTAGAAGCGGTCTGCATGTGCATTGATAAATTGTTTCCATATTTCGCTATTAGTTTCTAGTTATAGCAGACTTGTAATGACTTTCATAATATAGCGCAGACCTTTATAGACCATGCGATGGGTAGTTTCTTTTATATGAAGGTCACTCAATAAAATTCATTTATAATGCAAAGAAACCCCTCTTTGGTTTATACCTTGTCATCAGTTAACAGACTACAGAGGAATGAAAAATATTCACTTGTATCTTTGATGGATGTTCTGCTCGAGACATCCTGATCTGACTCCGAGTCACTAGAAATCAAGTTGTTTTTGTTGGCATCTTTAAGTCTGGGGTCTACAGGGCTTGTTTTTCTAGGCAGACTTGTGGCATAACTGGTACTTGCTTGGGCTGCTAATTCAGTATCTAATAAACAAAAAGGAACAATGTTTGTATCATTGCAAAATTAATATAATTTCTGCATTACTTCAGATGTAAACAATGAGGAACATGTTTTGCATATTTTCATTAATTACATTTGTCATAATTATGTGACCTGCATATTGTGAGAGTTTTCAGAACCATTTAATTGATCATTTGATGAAAATCGGACCATGTTCCAAATATGTCGGTATGGTTTTTGTTCAAAATTGAAAAATACTTCATCATATAATGTCTCTCGATACAAGCAAACAAACCGACTGTCAAAGCAATCCATTTGTGCCAAGTACACGCCCACTTTAGTCATGGTCCATTCAGGCAGTGGTCTCTGATAGGTTCCCAAGCTAACATCTGACATAGGTACCTATATTAATGAAACATACATGGGTAGATTTGCAGAAATATGCATATCTGGTTGGTTCAGAATAGAATTTCTTTCATATTTACAGTACATGGGCCCATACTTTAACGGAGGTCTATTTATATGCAAATGCATTTCAATCTGCATCTTTATTAGAGAACTAAATAGGAATGGAAGCTTAGAGACTATGCGGTTAGAAAATAGAGACCCATTATACAGATGCTGGTTATTTATGTTCACAATATAACACATCATAAAATGTTTCCACACTTACTTTTAGGATACCTGCAAAGGTCAGATCGTATAATTCAATGTTAGGAAACTTCTGTGAGGCCACATCAGCTGTACAGCTGAGAACATTCAATATTATCCACTGTCAAATTACATAATACTCATAGTCATGGTTTTTATAGCACAGATGCTCATTTATTAAGCAATTAAGCAGTTAAGCAGTTCAGCGGCTGTTTATTTGTTTATTGGTGTTATTTGTATAAGGTGACCCTCTGGTGATATCTGACACTTTCAACTGTGTATTTGCACCATCAACTTATTCCCTCTTTTGATAGACCATAACATTAGCCATTGCCTGGATAGGCAACAGCCCAATATGTGATGTTATGACTTGATTACACTGTAATTGATATTTGGTCATGACATCAGACAACCTCTTTACAATTTAGATCCAACATCAGAAATATGACTACCCCCAAGAATTGTTAATAATTGCAATCTGAGGGCGCGTTGACCTTTGAGGTCTATCATATTAAGATAATTGGCAACAGTTAACCTAAGGAAACACCAAGTGACAGTGGATAAGCAGCCACTGATATGTGTTGATAAATTAATAAAACCTACCATGCAAATTATGCAGGGCAGTTAAAACCATCAATGGTGCTGCAGCATTAGTCTCTACAATCACAACTTGCCAAACAGCACAGTACCGTACACATTATAGTTACTCTGACCATAACGTCCATATAGAATCATATCTATCTTCATGGCTGAAGCCTAGTGAAGGAAGTGAAGGGCAACCATTAATTGTTAAAATTGTTGAGTTGATGTTTCATAATCAAGTTCTCTTTGCATTTACATATCACCGAACAGTCTTAGCTATAGTAGCCAAACAAGTCTGTCAAACAATATGTTTTTTCAGTTTAACAGAACCATCCAACAGTATCGAAAAGAATGCTGCTAACGCCTATGTTGTGGAACAGCTGATCGCGGTCGTTCCGTCGAGGGAATTGGGTCTTGGATATAAATTCGGTCTGGGTAGGGGTAAAACGCGGATTAGGTAATACAGAACACGCAGTAATAGAGATAGTTTATTATTTTACTGATACAGCTTCTTTTCCGTCCATGTCAGAATGTATTTTTTGGGGAAATCCGTATTTAACAACAAATTTCTATGAACGTATAAAGATCCTACCACGCCTAACCTCTGCACCTCGTCCGGTCTTAAGGTACTGCAGATAACCTGTTTTAGTGTGTATATGGCTGCAAAGTGATGCTTGTGGCAGCTGTCAACATACTTCGTTAAAGTTGGTTTGTCAGAAGATGACACATGAACGTGTCTCTATAGCCATGCATTCTGCGTTGCCATGCTGACATCATAGAAAGCAAGGTGAGTTATTGAGTCAACATTTGTACCATTATTATGTTCATATAAACGATCAATACCAGAACGATCCGACCTGTCAGACAAGCAAGTTTGGACGGCAAGTTTAAACTGAGCAAATTACAAAGTATATGACAAATGGCTTGCGGTCGTTTTGAGGTCGATCCCTGATTAAGTTGTTAACAAACGCATGGTTTTGTAGAAGGGGGTACGGTTGCAGTTTTCACAATGCTTGGTAAAATTTGAAGGACGTTCCAAGCTTTGGAAGCGTTACGCCGTGGTTATTCTGCACTAGTTTGTCTTTATTTGTTCCATTTTCTAAGGACGAAGCATCATTTCTGCGACTAGATTATGTGCATTTCTGCTTGAAAATAAACCTTTGTTTCACTATTGTAAATTTCTTTTGTGCCAGAGTGCTTCTTTTTTCCCATATGTTGCTCTTCGGAACATTTGCGCATGGCTGATAGGCTGCTGTGATGCATGTAAACATGTTAATATTACAGTAAATCATCTAACCCTGTCATGGATTTTTTTCATTTCGATTGAACGACAGACATTGCAGGGGTGTAATAACACTTCGTTTTGTTGGGCCAAACGGCAGGAATAGAAAATAAGAGGCATCGAAAAGAATGCTCAGCTTGTGTGCTATATGGAGCAGTCAACATGCCAGACCGAAAATACCGTGCCATATCAATTTCTTTGCGCCTTTGATGGTGAGCAAAAATATCGCAAGAAATATAAAAAACAAGGTAAATTTACCACCGGATATGGCCTATTTAGTGAAGTGTTCTGTGGACGAGGGCCATACCGCTCGGTAAACTAAAAGCCTCAGCACTTCCGGATGTCGCGTTTGATGGGATTGCCAATTCACAGGACAATTTTCTCTTCTCAAAGTCTCAGTGAAGGGTTGGTGTCTTGTTCCCGTTTAATGGACTGTTCGTGCAAGTGCACGGCTGTTGAAACTCGCTGCAGTCCATTTATCTTAACTTTCCTTTTTTTGTATTTGGCTATGTGCTTCATGTCCGGTGTGAATCCTAAACACGCATGCTGCTGGCAAAAGTGTATATATACATACATACATTATATGTTCGCACAATACATGACCACTAGGAGCGCTACTTAACGTATTATATTACCACTTCCTTAATACT
>CM067354.1:61197874-61225374 GCA_034190875.2 Urechis unicinctus
TTCTTTTTGTCACCTGCTTCAACCACAACCCGGAAGGTCGAAGTCGCGTAATCTTATGTATTAATGCCCTGGTACTGGACAGTAACCTGTCCCTCTTTCGTCACAGCAAATTGTAACATTGGTACACATCGCTGTCATCGATGGACATGACCTTATTGCCAGAAAAACTTGATGTTTTCTTAACCATGACGGACCCCCGGTTATGTATAACGCAACGGCTGGCGTTGGTAAAGCCAGCTGCGTCGTTGAGGCCAGCTACGGAATTTGACCAGGTTTGGGAATTGGACCAGAAGTTGTAGGTTCTGGTCGATAATGTTTGGGGTTATTAGTAATCGACAAGACTGCTGCAAGCCTTGTATACCAAGCGGCTCGCGTATCCTGTGATATGGATTTAGCTTGCGGCCGAATATACTAGTTGTGTTGACTGTTGAACTGTAGAAAATATGTCATACAGTCGCAAGCACGCTTGACATTGACCACCAAACATTTGACTATGATACCGAAGACCAACCGCACGTGATGGAAGGCGCAAAACGGGGGTCTGGGGTCTCATTGTCGGATTGTCTGATATGCATGTCTGACATATTTCTGGGACGATATGGATTTCATTTTAAAGGTTGTTATGCAATGTAACAGTTCCATGTAATCAAGTTATCGTCCTAGTTAAGCTAATTTTACAGTACATTACGATGGTATGAGAGGGGGTTCCTCTCATTTGACATTTGACGATGCAAGTGGCATCAGGTTCAGTAATTTTATTGCAGACATAACAACCTGATAAAATCGACAGTTGTTCATCTAACAGCAACACTCGGTGTTTTATTGAAGCTTATGTTGTTGCTGAATCTCCACTCTATATGATTCTCTGTGAAGGCCTCAAGTTAAGGGTCGAATTTTAAAATGAATAGTTAATCAAACACAGCAATTTCTAGTTATATTGCTTAATACGACTCTGTTAAAAGTTGTCAAAGATTTATATTGATCTCAATAGAAGTTATTGCAATATATCACGTAAAAATTTTTTGGCAAAATACACTGCTCACCACTTAAACTTGCCACAGAATTATTTTGCGCTTGCTTGTCAAAGCACGTGTGAATAATAAGCTGTTAGTCAAATAGGATGATGCTTTCAAAATCTTGAAAGCGGAATGGGCAGCAATTACCTAGTAGGAAATTCAAACAGGTCTACTAGTTGAAACCCCCCCACAAAAAGGTACTCATTACCGCCAATCACTTATTTTATAGCGTCCCGTAGTTTTGTTATCCAATGTGATTTCTATGGGCGCTGAAAGCATATTTACGACAGCGATGAAATATAAAATTGAAAATAAACCCGTGGTAATGTTAGTACGTACGAATGATACACAGAGAACACGACAATCCTAATTGCAGTTCATGTTATCTATTGAATTTGACCTTGTTTTTATTCAAATGCTGAAGCTAATCAATCGCATCATATATGTTGCCTTAGGCTAAAAGAAGAAATGATTATGGCTAGGAGGCTCAATCCTTTGGTGATTGCAGACACTTTAAAATACAGCCCTGGATGTCATTGAAGAGATTGGAGTTAATGACATTCGTTTACCCATTTTGTATATGTTAGGTATAAATTGGATATTTGAAAGCTGGACCAAGTAAAATAAATGAGTTAATGGAATCTTGATATAATTGGCTAAACTTGGGCAAAAGGAACACAATCCATCGACTTCATTGTTAAAGAAGTACCACGAACCATGTTAATGTGATTTTATGATTTAGCTTGCAGGCATATAATGTTTATGTGCCGATTGATTCCTTATTGTTTGTGTAGACAAAAATTGGCTATGAATGTAGAAATTGAGTTATGTAGACTGGTCTGGGCCGCTGGTATGCACTTAGCAATTCAATCATACTCATCCATCGCCTGCGCTATATCATCTTGCAGATAAAAGTCTTCTGAAATAATATTTGAATCAATGCAACGCTGGCGATATGTGCTCAGCTTATGGTCTATACTTGAGCATTATTTGTGAAAATGGAAGTATTGATTGCATATCGTCCCATTTAATGACGGGATAATATTCCCTGATTAAGTCCTGAAAAACCATATACCGTCGAGTCACAATTGTCACAAATACCTGAAAGGTACCTTGCCACTTAACCTATCGATTGGTTTGCCTTAAGTCTAACAACTGCTTATGTAACCCAGCGTAATCAGACCCTTGATTAAATTAGCTTTACCTTAAAGATTAGGGCTTTTACTACGAAAGAAGCATTGCCTAGCATATTCTTATGTGCATGTTTATGGTTCTTGGGTCCAGGTATGCGTTCGTCGAGTCAGCTTTACATTTATAACACTTTAAGGCTAAAAGCAAGAGTCAGGATGATTAGTATAAGTTTTCTTTTACAACTGAGTTCAAACATGTCAGAGAGAATAATGTAATATAAAACGGCAGCCATCAAAATTATCGGGGGCATCGCAGTTAAATACTTGTCTTTGTGACATAATATCAGGTCTAGAACTCATAACGCAAGTAGAATCGTTCTTTGCCATATTTGTACACTTGTGAATATCAACGAACATTATGGTTTATCAAGTGAAACATCCAGTTAAGTGGTTCTTAGATAGCGAAAGCAGAACAAATGGTACTAGGGGAAAATATAACATACATCAACTAAGAAATGTATATAAACGAGACAATTCAAGGAGTCAGTTATACGTTTACAGATATTGATAATGCATATGTTTTCAGGATATATTATAACACGCATGGTACGCATATTTGTGTGTTTTTACATGAACAAATACATTCAACGTTTGTACCCATTTCTTGTCATCTAATACAGAGACAGATAAAAACTACTGGACAAAAGATACAATGCAACAAACCATGAAAATAAAACGGGAAATTTGAAATGTACTTTTTCTCTCTTTTCTGTTTCTCTGCCAACCTTCCACAAGCTCCATTTAAACAGTCAGATGATTATAAGAGGTTCAATCAGCAACATGCGCATAGTACCTGGCTATGTTCAGTGCATACATGAGTGCTAGTGTATTAACTGTGACCTATTTAATATTCAAATATACATTTTAATTTGTTATGACAAAGTTGAACCTTTACGTACAATTCTGTAATTTCATCTCATATGTGCCAAATATCTATGTATCCTAGTAAGTGATTATCTTTGATATACGTAAAAAGTTGTTACAAAGGATCTTGCAATGATATAGTAGGAGCTGTCATTATAACGTGTAATGATGTCAGTATACGTGACAACAGTTGTGAGAATTGTACATTTCTTAACATAGCTCTTTAGCAGCATCAATATTCAGCTTCATTAACAGTAACATCTAACGACGGGTTCCATGTATTTGGACTAAGCCTTGCATGTATAACAGTTAAACTGATACGTAAAGTAACAACTGCTTATGCTCTTCGAAAATAGAAAAAATAGGGCGAGGCAGCTATGGAAAAAGTGAAAGGGCAAGAAGGTGACACCTGCTTAATATAAGCCATAGGGTTGAAGAGCTCAGCAGGGAACCAATCAAGGGCGAGATCATGCACGATGAAAAAAAATGTTGCAAAATTATGCGAGTACACTCATAATTGTTAATGCGAAAACGGCATTAAAAAATTATTCAGGCTAAGGACATGGTTTAGTTCAGAATAAATACAAAACAGGTATGGTTTCTTTTTGACGAGGTACTGAATTGCAATTTGTATTGTTCCGTACACTGTCAAACATTTGATTGTTGGTAGCGACGGAACTATTATGATGATTTGTGTTTATCTTATGCGACAATAAATAGCATATTTTTATCAATATGCACAAGAAAGACAACATTTAAGAAAAGTAGGACCAAAAATTGCAAACGGGTATCCATCGTGTTTTAGAGACGAGGCGTGGAGGTTAGCCCACTTGATTCTAGTAAAATGATTAGGAATGCAGTCGACTGCCTGTCCATCGAATCATACCTGCAAAACGCAGAATATATGCGTTGAAAGTTCAATTTATTTTATAGCTTTTATTCCGTATATAAGCAGGAGTGCATAACGGCGTTGACAAGCCTTGTGTTAGTGACCTATGCTTCCAGACGTTTGCTTACCGAGTTAACGACAAATGACTCGAAAGAATTACATAACAATACAAAATATGTCATAAAATAATTGTAATCAACCGTATCAACAAACCTATTTAACTTAATGTAGCAAACATTACTATGCATGGCAGATGTTTCATTAGCCAAATTGCTTTAACCAAATTTACTGTAGTGAAAAATGCTTTGTCTTAAAAATTCGAAAGTTACAACCAAATATAGTAGTGTGAATCAATTCATTCTAAAGTTTTAACACAAGGCTATTTTGAAATATGGCTAACGCTGCAACAGTGGATATTTTATTCCCACTATACAAGTTTTATTGAACTGGCATACTAATTGTAGTATTTCTTTGCAATAGGCTATCCGTAGCGCGATTTATGGGAGACCTTCTAAAGGGCATTCTGCGTATTGTTAATATGATGGTATATTTGGTTTTTATCCGGCTGTGGTCTTTGAGATGGAGTTTACATACCTATAACAACAAGCTAGCGGATCCACAGCGAATTTCCGGTTGTGTTAATTTCATTCGCTTTTGATTGTGCACCTTACTGATACCAGAGAAGGATATAGTGGGTCCATTTTACACGCCAAGATCCTTTTCTAGTCATCGAAGATTAATTACAATATGCCTGTGGTAAAAACATGTTGTTGTAATGATTGATCTGCGATCGTTTTAGCAACGATATAAGCGTATTAGACGTCAGCCAGCGATGTCTTGCGTCTGCCTAATATCATTCTCTGACCGGCACGGTTGCAACATAAGGGTGCATTTCTGGATAACATTCAGTAGAAATAAGAACGCTTTTTTGCATTGGTCAGATATATTCTTTGGGTCGACTGATCAGTCGGCTCGGAGAATTTTAGGAGCATTGGGCACGAAAGTATCTTGATTTCCGTCCCGGCGCTTATGACGATGACGATAATGATAAAATGACGATGATGATAATAATGATAATGATTATCATGATGAGAGTGATTAAAATGACTAAAGCAGAGCTAGAAGACAGGATGGTGACAATGATCATAAAGATTGAAAAATATGACGAATATATTAGTTGCAAATGATGCTGATAAACGTACAGGTGGTCAGTTAGCCACATTGGAAAAGCAATAATGATGCGATGTATGTTATCAGCGGTCGCCTGATTAAACTGAATGATTTCCAATTCTTCGGCCAGGGTCTAGGGGAATACCCCATTGAGTGTCTGACCCTTAAGGTATCAATTGGGTGATGCTTAATCCGATCTGACCTTGATGGTGTTACACAGATCAACCGCACATGGTACTGCAAATGTCGAGAATACTTTCTTGGTGTTACAAATATGCTACTTGTAGACTTATACAACATAACACTCGTTTTTTGGTCGGCATTGATTTGCGGCTACTGTCTTTGCTCATATGTGCGTGTAATTTGGTGATCTCCTGAAAATGTGTGGGTGTGATCATAAAACTACGATTGCATTTGTAATCAATTTGTATTCAGAAGCATATTATTCAGCGCTAAAATATTGCACTCATCCGCTACATGCTATTTGGAATGTTCTGAACAGACAAATGACGTGGTTCCCCTAGCAACTACAAATGTTATTGCGTTAAAGACAACATGGTCATAACTGGCAGTTTTATGCAAACGCTTTGTGCATCTACGATCTCCAAGAATAAGCTGACAACATATTTAACGGATATATTCTTGCCGTCTCCAAATGTTTCACAGTTGACCGAGTCAATAAAATAAATGTAAGACTAGCTCTCTCGTCATTATGTTATTATTAGTCTTTGACCCGACTTTACTGTCAAGTAAGCGGCAGTTAAGTTACTTATATTCGGCACGTTTGCAGTCACAGCGGACAACGCAAATTACTCACTTGAGTAATACGCACCTAACGCATGCAAGGCATAACGCGCATATTTTTATCATTCAGCAATTGACTTATATCGGGGTTAATGTTGGGGTAATGTTTATCGCTGGAAATGGAAAAGCAGCTGATTTGGTATGAGCAGTAACAATTGCCATTAGTACTTATTGTTCTTCAAAGTTGTTCCTACTGTGCTGACTACAATACAATATTAATGAATACCAGCGTGCCTAGCACAATGATGCTACATATGTTAAGACCGCTCACTGGTATCATATTCGAATCAAATGAATAGTTTACATAATAATATAACATTTCGTGCCAGATTGATCATTCATTGCAGAAGATATCTATTGACCTTCAATTTAGGCAATTTAAACAATTATCTTAGATATATAAGATTTTAAAGATCATTGCTAAAATTTAGGCATCTTATCTATGCCACATATTTTTCTACCAATTGTTTTATCATCATCCAGTGACGGCCACGGCTCTCAGTAAGATAAAGTTGATTATTTATTCCATGCCACATTGAAGGGTGTAGTATTTACACCCCCTGCTGGTTGAATACTCATATCGAGAATCACATTTCCAATTACGCTCCCTATAGTGGACCGTGTATGCACTGTGGTTGGCATTAGACGAGTATTAAAAGCTCACCAGTAAATGAAGAAGTATTAATGCTTAATAAACTCCGCCTATTAAGTCGTTATTTTAGCCGCCCAATATTGTTTTATGTATTCGCACCGAATGTGAATACTTGGTTCACTCACTGGTTTGCCCCGTCTTTAATAAAAGCCCCATAAACTTCCCTAGTATGCCAAGTGCTCATCTGCGTCAATATAAAATTCGTGGCCCACAAACTACATTTATACACTTCGCGCTCGATAATCTGTATAGCCTGCCATCAAAACTACTTGGTTATCCAATTCATTCGACTTTATGAAAGACTTATAATAGTTGGTTGCTTAAATGACAATATTGTTCAAGCAATAGCAATCACGAAAAATATATAACGATGCGTTAAATATATGGAGCAATGCACTGTATCATTGTACGCCGATAAGTTCAATGGTACAATGTACTCAACTGACATTATTATTGAAAACAATATACCTCATTGTTCAGGCAGCAGTGTCATTCTTTCCACTGCAACTATATAATAAAACGCACTAAAAATGGCGAAAAACTTGATCGGCTGGATGCAACACAATTATGCAAGGTCATCGATTCCGCAAGAATATATCCAGTCTTTTGTTGATAAAAGTGCTCGGCATTGCTGTGTTGTTGCCATGTTACCATGATACACCACTTAGCTACCCAATAGCACCCTTAAACTAGCAACAGCATGAAGTTTATGATTGGGTGGCATATTTATTACAACATAACAATATAGGCTGGTCCGGAAGGGAGTGAATTTTGTTCCAGTACTTTTTTCTGACAACAAAATACTTTAAGTAGTCATTATCCTTAAAGTAATACTGTGCTTTCCATATTTTGGGTGCTTCGACTTATTGAGTGAACTTTTCAAGAAATGTAGCGCAACGTAAACATATAAAGCCACATATGTCAAGCTATTACGACATGGTTAACATATGGTGTGTTCTAAATATGTGCCACTTGTGTTGAGATATGATGAACTGGTATATAATATGATTTCATTAGCAAAACACCATGCTTCATTGAATACCTGGTATATTAGTAATGTGGAATATTTGATGACCACACAGCTAAAGCCCCGTCGTTTTTTTTATATATATTTCCAGTGTGCTTGCCAAATTCATAACGTTAATGCCGATTTAGGGTTCGATAATCTATTGCCATTGATCAATTAGTTTAGTGAAGTTGTGCCCAGCATACCTACACTGGAGGTTATTACGTTGACCGATTGATTAGCAATGTTTTAGCAACTAACGCAAAATGTGTAGAAGGGAATGTTTCTCATAAATCATCTTTATTCGAGAGCATGATGGCATATAAATTATTCGCATGTTCTTACATACTAGCGTTTGACAAAATATCATACAAATAACTGTGCCGACTCTATATAGATGGACAGTTCCGACTATGTATTTATATAAACAGAGATGTTATAATCCTAAATATTTTTCAACGTTATGGTGCTATTTGGGAGAATTAGATGCTAGAAGCGCATTGATCGACTGCGTATATCACAACTACTTGCATCATGACGGGCCTATCAAAGTCCATGTTGTAGTTACTGCAGAATGTTGATGTCAATGTTGTCTCGAACAAGTGTGACACAGACTATTTCACGCTAATCGAATAATACAAATCTGTGACGCACCGTTATCAAAGTGCACCAATCGTCAAATTGTATATCGTTGAAAGTTCCACAACTGAGCAAATTTTGTACAATCGCAAAATGCAAAATCGTCATACCTTCGTCGGGATCATAAACCGATTAACTAACATCTTTTACCCTTCTAATGCAGATTGAGACAATACGAAAATTCATGTCATTTCGACAGAAAAGCTCAGCCATGAGCGAGTAGGCTTTGTTATCTTGTGTATATACGATTCGGTTGCAAGAGCAAATTAAGCACGCTTCGTAGAACTAAGCTATGGCGAATTAGTACACGGGCGATTGCGCGATTCTAGCTCCGAGGCAACCTGCTTCGATATATCTGAAGCAACCATCCGTTAAAGTTAGGTTATCGATGCTGCATCAAGCATAGACTTAGCGTGAATAACGTTAATGTCGAGATAAATGAAGTCGGACTGCTATGTATATCGACAAGTTATTTCCCAGCAAGAAACCAATTCGGTCATTATAAAATGCCGTAATAAATATTGATATAAACAAATCGGAAAACGATTGCCCAATCCGCGTGTTTGGACAAACATAGACTTTTTACGGGCAAGTCACATCCAAATCAATGAGCATTTCTATTCTGGCTTGACGCCAGGTAACATAACACATTGGATGAATCGGAGCAACGCAAGTAACCCCTGTCTATTTATATAGCGATTGAAACCAAAGTTTTAGGTCGGGTATTTTTTATATTGATATTGACAAAAGTAGCTTTTGAATAATAACAAGGACATAGTATACGGTAAGAGGTTCATACGTGGTCAATAAGAACATCATTACTGTGGCTAATTGTAAATTATAAAAATGACCATGTTGGCTCTTCTCGATGTGGCAAACTATAGCGGAATGAAAGCATACATAGCTCTAGATAGGTTAACGACGAGGACAATTAGAGCAGAATGTCCCAATATAAACTTACGTTATTTATTCTGGATAGTTGATGGATGTTCCAGCGCCATCGTCTTGTAGCTCTCCTTTTGTGTCGGCACTGGCCGTTTGCGCTCACATGTTAATACTATAGATCCATAGCAGTGACCGACAGGTAAAACAATTAAAAATCAACTGTTTGGAGATTTGTTGATAAAATTATTGCATAGCAGACCAGGAGTTGATTTAATTGGTAAGTATTTGCACAGTAACGAGAATGAAACCCTGCGCTCTATTGTAGCAAATACTAGTGGCAGCATTCGTCTTATAGTTCTACTAACGCAGGTAGTATGACACATAATAATATACATGCGAGCAAAATGATAAAAGCTATACGTCATTTTTGCATTGCCGCATTCAACAATTTGTTAGTCAGCTATCATAACATACAGTCGCAACCTAAGGGATGCGAACCTACTATAATGTATTACGTTATATCAATTACTAAAAGCAATTAGATCCGATACAATGCTCTGTTTGCAATTTAAGCAAACATTTCTGTCCTATAGGCAATGGACAGAAAACAGCTCGCCTAAGTTTTTGTTTGCGCTAGTCTTAAAAGTGTCGCTCTTTGTACCGGTCGGTTTATTTCCGCGTATGTAATTGTGCATAGGATAAGAAGAAACAACAACAACGAGGGAGAATGAACATTGCTCTGGTGTGAATGAATGATTTACTGTGATTTCTTGTCACTCAGATAACTGTGGTCGCCAGACAGTTATTCGTATTTTTCATCCGTCGGAATCCATGCAACAATCAGTAGAGAATCCGAGTAATTTAGCATGCTTCCATAAATAGTATTGCGCGCATCTCCGCATTTAAAATTCATCATTCTACATTGGTGCCTCACCCATTTAACTACTGGATTCATCATAGCACGCAAACATTCTCAGACAATTGCTATAAGATAAGAAAGTTGAGGCTAAGAGAAGTATAACGAAATATCTGTACAGGTTGGTGAATGCTTTTGAACCTAACGGCTAACCAGTAACAATATATATAGACGCATGGAACGTGTCATTGATTAGTCGCATGTGTTGTTGCTTATTTCTATATCGTATTTTTTTGCAAAACGGCTGCGTACCATCAGTTAACCTCAACTAAAATAGTTAGATGAAACAACCGGATCAAAGTTTAAAGAAAGCGTATCTGTGTTTGATCTACTTAGCTACTAGAGCTTGATGCTCTTACTACGATAAGTTCATGTGTTGTGAGGCAAGACCACAAGTAACAACGGCCGTACTTGCTAACGCAGTGATATTTTATGTGATTGCTGTAGCAAACACTAACTGGAGGGCATCGCGTATCATAGCATTACAACGCTGCAGTTGAGAGCTAAACATATAAAATGCAACATCTTAAAAATGCTTTAAATATATAATAATATTCGTTCCATTCAAAAGTGCCACAAACCATTGACAAATGGTACAATGAATAGGCGAGCATCATTACGCATTCTTTATAATCAGCATATAAAAGGTACAGGTTGCGTTTAGTAAGGCAAAAGCGTCTGCCGTGTACACGCCACTGATATGTTACATCTTGTTTAACTTATTATTGCAGTATAAGTTTGCATCCATACCGGGATGTTGAAAGAATATTGCACATAGACATATTACTGAGCTATAATATTGCTGCTTAATAAACCCGTCAAGTAAACGCTAAAATACCGAATTAGGATCAAGTCTTTACGATAGCCGAATATTGGTTTTGAGCTAACAAATCAGCTCTGCAATGTGTAAGTACGATTTGAATTCCATGGTAAGATTTTAAACGCATGTATTGTTTAATACTAGAAAACTGACTGCCGTTTCAGCGAACATCCCCGTTGAACACCCTCCTATAGCCACACATGACATTATTCGCCATAATAGGTGATAATGATTAATGATGTAGTCATATTCTCATCACGATTAGTCTGTCGCATATGATGAATGCATCAGATACAGAATATCAACCTGTCCTAGCCATATTGGTTCAACAAACAATGCTAGCGCATCGATCTGCATTGAACGACGTAACGACGGATTTGACTTAAACGGCAAATACCCCTTTTATCGGAATCATACACAAACGCTTCATGAAACCACATATAAGTATATGAAACGGCACGGGTACAAAATGATACCGTGGATGTCGCTCAACAACCTAGCTTATCAGTCTCGCATATAAAAAGCAACGACGCACGACGAACAGAATACGCGCTTAAGTCGAGGAATAAAGAAAACGTGCTCACATGAAGTAGCTGGTATCATATATTTTGCTTCGATCATACCTGCAATTCATAGGTAACCTTCCCTTTAGACTAGCAGCAGGAATATGATCCCTTTAACAACAACGGTACGCTCGGTGTGCATGGTCGTGGGCCAATGGGATAGTAGACCAAGGTTATGAAACGAGAATAAATGTGAGAGAATCGGATAAAATAAAAAAATTCTATATCTAGATATATATATATATATATATATATATATATATATATATATATATATATATATATATATATATATATATATATATATATATATATATATATATATATATATATACTATATATATATATATATATATATATATATATATATATATATATATATATATATATATATATATATATATATATATATATATATATATATATATATATATATATATATATATATATAGTAGTAGAGTGCATATATGTATATATATATATATATATATATATATATATATATATATATATATATGCTTACATAAAGGTATACTGATACATATATATAAAATAAAATATTTATGCTTATGTATATACAGAGTATTGATATATGTTCAAATGAATATTTATATATATGCATGATGTATATGTAGGAACTTACGCATACGTGAGAATATATGCACTTATATTAATAGGTATACATATATGTATATATATATATTCTTAAATATATCTATAAACATATATGTATACATAAATATGAATATATATATATATATATGTATATATATATATTTATATAGATTTATATATACAAACATATATATACTTAGATTTGTGATTGTATGAATATTTCGAGATATATATACAGATTTACATATACATACATATGTTTACTTAGATTTGTTATTGTATAAATATTAAGAGATATATATACAGGTATATGTATCTATATACATATCTACGTGCATAAAAATATAAATACCTATACATACGGAATGATTCACGGTTATATTTCTTTTAACAAAAACTGCATAACAGACTGCCCCGCATACATTCTATATGCACCTAAGTACGTTGCGTGTGGGTTTTGTCTGGGAACATAGTAAATAGACACAGATTTCTCAACAGGGGAAGGGGGATGAAATCTGGTTCATGTTATTTAATTTTCCTCCTTTAGATTAAGCAGCGTAACGCTTATGCCACCTGTATTGATTGGTGTAACTGAATTGGCAAATACATTTGCTATAGTATAGTTATGTACTATTCTTGACCTTAACTTCATCAGGTTATGTAGGCTACCACCACACACGGTTCTTTAAGGACCGCATTTAGAGGTTACTTTCTTGATATATATATGGCCGATTCTAAGTAATTGATAGATATCTTCCCAATAATGAGGGAATGCGGAGCAAAGAATTTTGTATAACACAGTGTAAATGATTTAATATGTTGAAGGTGAGGTAGGAGCTGAACGGAGCAAAGAGGAGTTAATCAACAATGTCAAGCACTTCAAGCCACTCGAATCTTGTGTACACCTGTTTAATCGTATGTAAGCACGGATTATATTCTTTTTTCGCTTGATTTTTTCATCATTTGAATATTATGACCACTTCTATCTTTAAAGCAGTTCTTACGGGTCGAGTGAGAACAAAGAAGCGCCAAACAGTAAGTTTGTTCGGGCCACTCTCGATCAATCGAGCATTAACTATGGATTCTGCTACCCAACCGACTATGAGTGATAAAGTTTCTCAATATTTCAATTAACCTAGCATTTAGAAACAGCCAAATAGTTTATTGAGCCCGAGGATCTGTATTTAACGAGTTTATTTACGATGGGTTGTCACCATAATGAAATGAATTTAGCTATTGTGTAAAATGATTATAAACTTAATATGAACCAATTTACTTTCCTTACCACCTGACTCATTCAATTTCCATCATATCGCTACAATGTCCCCGCAACGCTCCATTGATTGCGGTAGTGGATCGTGATTTGCACATATACTGCCGCAGCGATATGTTATTGGCCTTAACTAGAGGATTCCAACTCTCAAGGTTATGTGTAGGCCATCTGCTGTGTGCAGCACTGTGCAAATTCCAATAAGTGTCGACCGCAGCACAGATTGTAGAGCCGAAGTATATAAAGTTTTATCCGTCGAGGTTTTGGAAGCTTTGGCGAGTGTGTTTACTGAGACTTGAGGGTACTTTTACTTATATTAACACCATAGTAAATATACAATCGGTTTAATTTAACAACACTTTTAGTTATTAAAAGGTGGTCTAGACTAAGTTGTTATTATAAGTTACGACGAGTGGTTAGGAAAATTGAAGCTCTAATCAAACAGCGTTAAGTGTTACGTTATAAGCTCAATGCCGAAGTATAGGTAGCGCATGGTTGTGATCAAGCCTGGTGATCAAGCCATTTTCGCTTCCGATAATGAGCGGCAAATATCAATGTTTATTCCAAGGCAACGAAAGCCTCGATTGATACACGCCTTTATTGTGAGTAGCATGCAATGTCTTCTCACTTTCCTCATGTAATTCGCGATGCACATCCTGTCGATACTAATATGGTTGAAACGGATACAGACTACAGCTAAATGCGGATCATTCTCGTAGCATTTATAGACGTTACAATACAGATAAGCCCTGGTGACATAATCAGCACTTATTTACATATAACGCAGCCATATAAACAAAAGGATACCACTTAACGTTCGCACTGCTCCGTACATTACCAGAACAGCCCTGACTGACGCGTTTAACTAGGGGGGAATGACAAATATAAATCGTTGTAGGCGACTCATACATCGGGCGACCAGAAACAATTTGTTGTCGTCTATGGTTGCCTGAACTTAAAAGAGGTTGTTGCTCAAATTATCCCACTGTGCTATATATTTTCTGCCCTTCCTTTTGAACACGCATTTATCAATTAACACGTCGGTGTGAACGCCGCTAGGGGTATGCATCAAACTAACCAGTACATGTCACAATTTGCCCACAGTTTTTCCGCAGTTTTTATTCTCGAAATAGAAGTGTTTTTCTATAATGAACCCATGGCTATCTTAAAAATCGACTGTTGTGAATATTTTCAAGTCGTTGTGTCAATGCAAGCAGGACAAGGATTGCTATGCCATGTCTTTTGATATGGAGCGTTGCGTCACGATTCTACCATAACGAATGTAAATCTAAGGCGAGGAAAAGCAAGAATGGACACGTATTTGTTATTCATTGCGCTTGACAGTCATGACTTAACACTACAAACAGATAGCAAATAAACAGATACAATATGATTTAGCGTAAATGTTACCATATATATATGCATATATATATACATATATATATATATTTATATATATATATGTGTAATATATATTTATATATGTATATAGACTTATATGAGATACATATATATATACAGAAATTACATATATATATATATATATGTTATATAATATATATTAGATTTATTATATGTATAATATATTAAGAGATATATATACTTAGATTTGTGATTGTATATATGTATATATACAGATACATATCTACGTGCATTAAGAGAATATATACAAATACCTATACATATCTACGTGCATAGAATGATTCACGGTTACGGTTATTTTTCTTTTAACAAAAACTGCATAACAGACTGCCCCGCATACATGCTATATGCACCTAAGTACGTTGCGTGTGGGTTTTGTCTGGGAACATAGTATATAGACACAGATTTCTCAACAGGGGAAGGGGGATGAAATCTTGTTCATGTTATTTTCCTCCTTTAGATTAAGCAGCGTAACGCTTATGCCACCTGTATTGATTGGTGTAACTGAATTGGCAAATTCATTTGCTATAGTATAGTAATGAACTATTCTTGACCTTAACTTCATCAGGTTATGTAGGCTACCACCACACACGGTTCTTTAAGGACCGCATTTAGAGGTTACTTTCTTGATATATACATGGCCGATTCTAAGTAATTGATAGATATCTTCCCAATAATGAGGGAATGCGGAGCAAAGAATTTTGTATAACACAGTGTAAATGATTTAATATGTTCAAGGTGAGGTAGGAGCTGAACGGAGCAAAGAGGAGTTAATCAACAATGTCAAGCACTTCAAGCCACTCGAATCTTGTGTACACCTGTTTAATCGTATGTAAGCACGGATTATATTCTTTTTTCGCTTGATTTTGTCATCATTTTAATATTATGACCACTACTATCTTTAAAGCAGTTCTTAAGGGTCGAGTGAGAACAAAGAAGCGCCAAACAGTAAGTTTGTTCGGGCCACTTTCGATCAATCGAGCATTAACTATGGATTCTGCTACCCAACCGACTATGAGTGATAAAGTTTCTCAATATTTCAATTAACCTAGCATTTAGAAACAGCCAAATAGTTTATTGAGCCCGAGGATCTGTATTTAACGAGTTTATTTACGATGGGTTGTCACCATAATGAAATGATTTAGCTATTGTGTAAAATGATTATAAACTTAATATGAACCAATTTACGTTCCTTACCACCTGACTCATTCAATTTCCATCATATCGCTACAATGTCCCCGCAACGCTCCATTGATAGCGGTAGTGGATCGTGATTTGCACATATACTGCCGCAGCGATATGTTATTGGCCTTAACTAGAGGATTCCAACTCTCAAGGTCATGTGTAGGCCATCTGCTGTGTGCAGCACTGTGCAAATTCCAATAAGCGTCGACCGCAGCACAGATTGTAGAGCCGAAGTATATAAAGTTTTATCCGTCGAGGTTTTGAAAGCTTTGGCGAGTGTGTTTACTGAGACTTGAGGGTACTTTTACTTATATTAACACCATAGTAAATATACAATCGGTTTAATTTAACAACACTTTTAGTTATTAAAAGGTGGTCTAGACTAAGTTGTTATTATAAGTTACGACGAGTGGTTAGGAAAATTGAAGCTCTAATCAAACAACGTTAAGTGTTACGTTATAAGCTCAATGCCGAAGCATAGGTAGCGCATGGTTGTGATCAAGCCTGGTGAAATTGCATTTTCGCTTCCGATAATGAGCGGCAAATATCAATGTTTATTCCAAGGCAACGAAAGCCTCGATTGATACATGCCTTTATTGTGAGTAGCATGCAATGTCATCTCACTTTCCTCATGTAATTCGCGATGCACAGCCTGTCGATACTAGTATGGTTGAAACGGATACAGACTACAGCTAAATACGGATCATTATCGTAGCATTTATAGACGTTACAATACAGATAAGCCCTGGTGACATAATCAGCACTTATTTACATATAACGCAGCCATATAAACAAAAGGATACCACTGAACGTTCGCTCTGCACCGTACATTACCAGAACAGCCCGGACTGACGCGTTTAACTAGGGGTGAATGACAAATATAAATCGTTGTAGGCGACTCATACATCGGGCGACCAGAAACAAGTTGTTGTCGTCTATGATTGCCTGAACTTAAAAGAGGTTGTTGCTCAAATTATCCCACTGTGCTATATATTTTCTGCCCTTCCTTTTGAACACGCATTTATCAATTAACACGTCGGTGTGAACGCCGCTAGAGGTATGCATCAAACTAACCAGTACATGTCACAATTTGCCACATTTCCGCAGTTTTATTCTCGAAATAGAAGTGTTATCTATAATGCACTAATAAAAACGACTGTTGCGAATATATTTATGTCTATGTGTCAATGCAAGCAGGACAAGGATTGCTATGCCATGTCTTTTGATATGGAGCCTTGCGTCACGATTCTACCATAACGAATGTAAATCTAAGGCGAGAAAAGCAGGAATGGACACGTATTTGTTATTCATTGCGCTTGACAGTCATGACTTAACACTACAAACAGATAGCAAATAAACAGATACAATATGATTTAGCGTAAATGTTACTTTACAATATCAACGTACGTTTAAGAATAAAAATAATCAATAAATGTATATTCGTCTTGTGTCTTCAAATAAGGAGACATTGCATAATACGCTCCGAATCTATCTGGAAATATATGTCGTCGTGGCCTGCAAATATTTGTTTGTATATGTGGCAAAGTTTCAGAA
This sequence comes from Urechis unicinctus, assembly GCA_034190875.2. NCBI lineage: Eukaryota > Metazoa > Annelida > Polychaeta > Xenopneusta > Urechidae > Urechis > Urechis unicinctus. The sequence continues at coordinate 61,215,335 of CM067354.1, forward strand.
GCAAGAATTTCATATATTATTACTGCTAATATAAATTATGATTCCTTGCCTACATGTTCGCATCGAAAGTGCAAAGATTACGAACTGAGATCCATCGATTAGGATCACTATGGCTGATTGTTCCTTAACATTACCTACGTCATGCAAGGTTCGATTTAAGAAGATAGAATTTGCGTATGACATACTGCAAATAATTCGCTAACTGAATTATAATTGTATTGTGTAATGAAAGTTTCGATTGTTTAATATATTGGTTATGATTGTTTGAGCATCTGTGTACCGCCAATTGAATGTCTGAGTCGTTGCTGTTTACCAATGGAAAGCTGGCCAGCGATAGGTTTGGGTTTCTTCTATCAGTGGGTAATGGTGCAAGACCTAATTGTACATGACGTTGCTCCTTGACATACGAGCAATGTACGCAGCCAGCTGGCATATTTGTGAAGCACAAGCAGCATGGGGCGACAATATATATGTATGCATTTATATATATATATATATATATATATATATATATATATATATATAGATATATATATATATAGATATATATAGATATATATATATTTATATATATATATATATATATATATATATAGGATATATATATATATATATATATATATATATATAGAGTATATATACTTATATATATATATATATATATATATATATATATATATATATATATATATATATATATATATATATATATATATATCTATCTATATATATATATATATATATATATCTATATATATATATATATATATATATATATATATATATATATATATATATATATATATATATATATATATATATATATATATATATATATATACATATATATATTTTATTGGGTTCACGATGTGGAACCAAAATGACAAAAGTTGAATCCCCAATTATGCATGACTACTCATTCGAGTGACCTAAGCCGAGTGTTTTTATAGGATGATTCTTTCGAGGCCGCGGCATCTATTATAAGGTATTAGTTGTACGCCCATGAATTATTTGCAGCGCTTGTAAGCTTAGCAATATGTGCGTGCCCTGACCTTTGTTCAAAATTAAATTATGGTCAATCCATCCAGGCGATATTTTTAGATCTACTTTTCTTAGTATATCTTGTCGATGCCACGATATCTAATGGACATCAATCTCCACAGGAAGCGGTTACTGATCACATCTACTAAGTAGAAACATGGCGATGATACAGATATTATGACTTGATGTGCAATGAACTCACTATGTGACAATCGGTGGGTCAACAAACTGCGTAATGATACATTAATACTGTTTAATAGCACGGCAAACATCTAGCCACAACAAACAATGCTCCTGAATTACCATTTTGCTTATGGCAGCGGCAGCTCATTGCACTGTTCCTTGGCCATAGATGAAGCCATCAGTATATGGTTTAGCTCAAACCACAAGACAATCAATAAGCATGGTATCATACGCTTCTGATTCGTGAATGCAGCCAATAGCTTGGCCTATGGTGAATTTGCTGCATCATTTCCAGCAAACAGTTTATAGTACAATCCTTGGCTCTAACAGTTCTTACAGGGACATTATCTACTTTTCTTTTGAGTTCGGGCATATTGCCATGCAAAGTTCATTAGACAAGTAAGCATTGCAACATGTGCCAAGAGAGTGATTACTCGTCATACAGTGGAGGTAAAGTATTTACAATCATTTGTGTTCCTCGATTTGTCTGCACGAGACAAATAAGCAAAGGTTGAGAATCAGCGCAAAATTCACACAAAGCTGAGCAATGAAGACAAGGCATTATGTGCATATACAGATGAGTTTGAGTAGTTTGGTACAATGTATTTATGATAGTTATGACGCAGTTATTGCTTAGGCAACATTACCTCGTAGACTAGAGTTGCAGAGATTTACAGTGATAGCTTCAAATTACTCTATTGTGATGGGTAACCAGGGCGTTCTAATCTAGTTATTTCGTCTTGAATACCCTCACCGGTGGATTGATGCGAGACAGCGATGCGATCGGCAAATTAAGGTAAGGTCGAGAGTATACAACGGCTATCCAGCGGTGTTTGTCTCTTTTTGCGATTTTCTCTTCTTAGATGTCGCCGAATTTATACGTTGATATAATAACAAAACGAACGAGCGCAATGCAGTTGGCAAGATCTCATTTAACATGTTGGACAGTAACCGTAATCCGACATCACATCTTTAATCACACAATGCTATTAATCAAATCTAGTTATGTCGTCTTGCAAACTTCGAACCGCAAAGTAAGGTAAAGCGTATGAAACGGCTATCAGCGATGCATGTCGATATAATAAAAACATGGAACAAAATGCAGTTGATAAGATTTTAATGAACATATTGGACAATATCCGTTTGCCGACATAACACTTAAAATCCCACAATTGGCCGGCCGCCCTTAAGTTTTCCTCATTCGGATGCAACATGAACTTCAATAAGAAGAATATAGTCTATTTCGTCCACTCTTGACAGTAATATCTCGCTTGAAAACAATTTATGGTGCGGTTATTTATGGCAATAGTATACAAATTGATTATATATGCAGTGACAGGAGCTTGCAATCGATAGCAGACGAATTGGACACCCATTTACTATTTCAAGCTGTGGGATTGTTGGAATTTATCGTAGCGATACAATTATTCACCGTATTGCATTGCGCTGTTGAAGCATGTAAGGCTGACTATTGACTAAGATGCGCTGGCTGTTTTACTCTCTATGAACGTTATTAATTTCGTCCTAATCAATTCCCATATGTCATTCATAAATACCCAACGTATTAGTTTCTGGTCTCAAACTGCCCTGTCTGATAAATTGCGGCGACACAACAAGTAATCCAGCATCTAGCCAGTTGGCAGTGGCTCTTGACGATGTTCGGTTCGGCTGAAATAGCATAAGGAATGAAAGTTACAGTAGCACATTAGGAAAAGTCCGCTAATTGTCCAGTTACTTTCATCATCCGCTTGTGATAAATCCGATAATTGTAGATTATAAGGCCACTGTTTATACATCCGGAACAAAACACTGTATGCTAAAATTCACATTTTCATAGCTTCTACTCAAATTTACAATTCCCGTTGAGCGAACTACTCTGTAATGGCATAGCTGCTTAGAAATCACTGAACGGACTGTAACAGTAATATATATATGGTTATCTCTGATTCAGTCGCTGCGATGCTGAACAAAAGCCGAAGTTATTGATTTGCAAATGTCGCCCACGTCTAACTAAAATAACACAGTCAACTCAAGCCGCAGCAATGTCGATTGATTGCAATGATATTCACTTCACAAGACATCATATCCATTTATTTGCAAATGTAGAGTAACATATCGGAATATACCCACAGCGTTGTTAATCACCAATCTATGCATCTGCTTTAGAATGTAAAAGCGGGTCACCTGCATATTGGCTGTGACATCTTCAGCCATGACAAACTTGCTGACCCATTAGGGATTATGTTTGTACATCGCAACGGAACTGGGCATGTTTTGTAGCGTTGAAACAGCTTATCATCAAACCTTGATTATGATTGTGTTTTGGCTCAGCCCATGTTATATGTCAGGAAAGCAGGTGTATGACCTGATGGATGCAGCGGATTGTGATCATGGGATCGCTTGAACCCAATGGGATCGCAAACTGAATAAACGAATTGTTTTCCTTGTTGATTGCAAAATAATATTGCTGGCGGTGTTTATTTTCAAGGCGATGCAGGATTTGTATATCGCCGCTGTAGCAATTGCTTTATAAAAGCAGTGTTTTATCGACGCATTACATCGTAATATGCTTAGAAAAGCAAAACACACAAATAGCACCGTGGGCTTGGTGTCGTTGAATGAAATTAACAGTGACACCATCAGCAACATGTGAAATCCCACTAACGCTATTCAAGTTCTCTTAAGACCGCCAGATATTTTATCGTATAAGCAGATTCCCAGCTATAGAATCTGTTTATGATACTAAAAACGTCTATGCGATGGAGCTGTTATCATACAAGAGCTCTATATTTTGCAACTTATTCTGCTGTACGTTGACCAACATTACTTCATATGATACCCCCAAATTTATTTAATAGCTAAGGTGACCTTCTTAACATAGAGATGCAGACATATAAAGCACAATCTAAATGATATAATGCCTGTGTGTTCATATGGTTAACTTAATGAACCATTTGAGTTTTTGTATCGGGTTGGGCATCCATCCTTAGTGACCTCCTCGTGTATGCACATGCATGCACGAAGTACGTATATATATATATATATATATATATATATATATATATATATATATATATATATATATATATATATATATATATATATATATATATATATATATATATATATATATATATATATATATATATATATATATATATATATATATATATATATATTCTGAATGGTTATTAATCAAACAACTTAACTATATATAAACTTAGTTATATGCACTCAAATCAAACTTAATATTCGTCGATGACATAAGTGATTCACACTTAAGTAACATGGCCAGCCTAGTTTTATGCCTAGCCATAATATTTTCAATTTGTCAAACGATTACGCGCTTTTGACGCCACTTGATAGGCTGAATTTACGTTGTACAGCAAAATGGTCGGCAATACGCGCTGTTCATTTCTATGGAACTGCGCATGTCTGGCAACATCAGAAAAACTTATCATCTGACCTCGACTATAATTGTGTTTTGGTCTAGCTAAAGTGTTTCAGCTACAAAAAAAAAGGCTGGAAGGAACCGCATTTGATTATGATTGCATGAGCTATAACATCGAACAAATAGAGTTTGTCATATATTGGTAATGCAGTTATCTGTCTTTATTTGAGCATCGAGACAACGCCATTCTACTGGCTCATAGAATTGCAGGAGCAGAGTACAAATCTCATTTGCCTACTTGATATTCGTACTTTGCTTCTTATCATCCGTATGAAAAGGCCTTTTATAAAGATTATTATTTGTGTCCTTCAATTCAATTCACTGATTCAATGATGTATAACATTGGTATTAATATTAACCTGTGGACTGAGCCATGTTTCTAAGTTTAATTTTATTCATTGATGGGGCATAATTGTCAGCTACTATGCATCGGTCCCAAAAAAGTCAAAATATGTAAAGGCTAACCAGCGCAGGTCAGATATTGGTAAATACAGTCATACATGGACACGATGAAGTTACTGCTATTAAATGGGACAGAACCTGGTCAAAAACGCGGTCCAACCTTGCCTGCATCGTTCCCACCCGTATGAGTCTATCGATTCCCCGCACATTGTTGCAGTGTTCAACGACCAAACCAGAAGGGCGTTGAATTTTTTAAGCATAAACTCAACATCACCATAGAGGCGCCATGCTAAGAGAGATGCACATTTTTTAAAAGAAACAACGCTGTGTTGCTAGTGGCTTGCTTCTGTCATTATAAGTAAGTTAACTACTTGTCTTTTCTCGGTCCAAAGAAAGCAAAGTCTATTTTATCAACAATCCAACAAAAATTGTTGTTAATTGTCTGGCAACTGACTATTTATTTCCTTAATCGAGTGAGTATGTGTCATATGCCTGGCGTTGATGGATAAATATCATGTAACGATACAACAAGTTTAGCGATGCATGATCGTCGACGCACACCCTAGTCGTGGATTTGCATATAGGAACACTAAAAAGCAGCTAATTTGTATTCAGCAAATGTTGGGTAGTTACTGATCTCCGGCGGACGACTTTGACTATCATTCACTAAGAACCCACCCTCTTTCGGCGATTAATGTGACAATTCGGCAAGTTAAAGACCCCAATATGCTGCGGTACTACCATCACGTTGTTCAACATGGTCAACACTCATAATGCTTTTCGTGCTAAGCAGCCTATTATATACCTAAAAGTGAACATTAGATCCAATAATCATAGTTATTCCGTTAGCTGTCTATGTCTGATATATTGCTATTCCGATAACTTAATGGGGCAAACAGCTGCCCGGAGAATCGTAGCGACCAGAGTGTGAATTGCAATATCGACATACAAGTGATGTTGATGTATAAACCACTTAGATACCCATTTAATGCCAGGTCTTTTCACTTTCCTCATATATCTTAATACCTGTTTTTAAAATGTCGCTGCACAATTTCGACCAATTGCGACCACTAGCAAGGCGGTATAGCTCTCAAAGTGGACCCTGCGTTATTGCGTAATTCTGCTGATGATAGATGGTAATGAAACAACTTTATTTATACTAGCATTTAGACTAGGTTGGTGAAATAATAGTATTAACCAAACAATTAAAAAGTTCAATCTCACGTACATATATCAGCGGCATAACATGATGTATCCGAGACATAGGTGCATATAACATTTAATTGTGAACATATCAACCACAACACATTCCATCAATATAAATCACGACGAACCATATCGTCACATTCTGCACATTTTCTATTTGTAAACAGCCATAAATAAAAGTTACAACCTGGGTCTCAGTCTATTCAAAGCTATTTCTCGATATGTGAATAGAATTTATTATATATTCGATCAATTAATCTAAATAACATTATTCGCTTTTTGCAGGTGACCACTCATTTAAAATCATATTTACAATATATGATGATAATTGCATTCTTTAAAGCTGTTGAACGAGCTGGAACAAATCACGACGATACGATCGTAAAAGTGATCCGTTCGATATCATCCGCATGTTATATGGTTATATGGTAATATTCGTTAGCCTAATTCTGGCAAAATGCCAAAACAACCGCAGCCAATAAACGAATACATTTTCTCCATGTAATACAGATCGCGATAACAGCGAAACTAATCAGACCACTCCCATGCGACGGCCATGTCATGTGCATTTCAGCTTAAGTGAAGTGAGATCCTCAAGGGGCAAGCGTGCTACTAGATAATACTGTAACGTCTCGGAACGTCATTGTGCCGACTAATAGTTACATTTTGTAGCAATTACAAATTTGATGCATTCAATACTTCGCACAATCATGCGTCTGTAGTACCATAGTGTCATTCAATGTCTTATTTGGGACGTGTATTTTATTGGAATGTTTTATATAAGGATCAGAATAAGTCATCATACATGGCAACGCATATTCCGTCAGTTTGCTAATGTTTACACAAACAAGCAATATCAATGTTCGCAATGCATTTCAACGCGAGAAAAGACGCTTGATGGTATTGTATAAACTCAATCGATTTTGATCCTAAATGTTGTGCCTATGTCGCATCAATTGCGAAAACAACATGATAACCACGTCAGCAAGACATTGACAAGGTTCAGTGCTACTATCGGTGCGTTCTTACTGATTATTTCACCTTGTTGTTGAGGAAAGTGGTGAACTAATATACGGAACGACGTAAGACCTTGTTAATGTGTAAATATGTCGATAGGGCTTTTGTATTAATGAATTTAAGCACGAATGTTAAACTTGATGCCAATTGTTGCACATTTTAATGACCATTTGTGACATAACTATATTCAGGTCTTGAGATAAGCCCAAGTTATTGTTATTTAGCCATCAAACGGCTAGCAGACGCTTTGTAGATAACGTAACACATAGGAGAACCAGGCAGTGCCGTATTATATAGCTACATTATTGCTAGAAATACTGGTGAGATTGGTTTTGTATTGCTAGTGCTCATAAATGAAACACAAACGCTCGTAACGATCTTCACTTTCTACTTGTATCACCATGCATTGAAAATGTATCTGAAAGGAGACATATACAGTTGCAGTCAATGCAGTTTTGTGACTATTGCGTCGTATACATTGTAAATGTGTCAAGTGCTCTTATGTAAACTGCTTTACAGAATTTACACACGGCTAATGTTACATTTAGGGTTTAACCATAGCTCTGTGTTGATAATTTATGTAAACCACCAGTCATTTTCTACATTACAACTACCCACGGTATACAACCCATGTCCGCCGTGGGGTCATTAAAATGTTACCACCTTCTAAAAACGGCTGATTCAGCGATGTTTTGTTATTAATAATTCTTTCTAAAGATGGTCTATTACATCTAAACGAGTAATAATCTGACCTGCGATGCTATGAAGGGCGCACACGTCGCCATTTATTGCGTCCAATATTTCGTGTTCGTGTTTATGACGCCCATTAGAAAAGTGAAAGTGTCGGGGCGCTTTAGTGAAAACATGAGTAGTGACCACATGAGAGAGGCTATAACTCGTGGCCTCAAATAGGGGTGAAGTCTGATTTCAGGGAAATATTGACGGTGGCTGCATAGTTATTGAGCGCATGTGGAATACATAAGATACACGACCTCTCCACTGACGGCATCAACTACTCGACATTATCGCATGACGGCTATATACGGCCTAAAGACAATGATAATTTATTTTGTTCTATACTTTAAGGAATGAAGATTATCTTAGTTAAGTCTGCGTCATTTATGCATAAAAACCGCGATTCTATAATCGGATGGTTCAATGATAGCTTCATATTAAACACCCATCAATAATGTTCTCCTTTGAAATTGATAATCGAGTGACATTATGTGCGATCGGCTTTGTGGATGCTGCAATAGTATTTGCCAGAGCTTTTGCGCTTATGTATACATTGCTCTTGTTCTTCTATGCAGGACCGGAAACAAAAGCATATTTTCATGACTATGCAATTCACAATTCGTTGTCATCGAAAAAGTTTTAAATTGAGCAGTTGTCTATAATTGGCTTGGTATCTGCTGTTTCTGATTCATATCGAACAAGTCTGTCAGAATGGCGAATCATTGAGCACGAATCGATACTGATTTTTCTCGATGGCTAAATCGATTCAAGTATTGCCGTGCAAGATTAAATGATTGATTTTAGTGACAGAACTTCCGTAGCGCAGTAGCTGGTAAAGCATTCGATGTGCAATGAGACCGAGTACGTTTGCGTCTTGCATAATCTAAAATGTTTAAAAAGTTGTAAAGAACCTGCAAGCAAATTAGTTGGCAATATGATGCAATCGCCTACAACTTACAACTACTGCATTATATTAAACCCATTTAGTTCCTACAAACTTCTTTTGTGATTAGCATTCATTTAATCGAATATTAGGGACATATAAGCGTTCAGAATATATAACCACGTGCAAAATTTTTTATCAAATGCATTGTGTTTAATATTGCAAGAGCTTCGCTTTATAATAATTAGAAATAAAAGCATGGACAAACATTTACATAATATTCAATTTCTTTGTCACATTGTGAATCATCGCTCATCGTGTGTGTCTGAAATCAATACACGTAGCAGTACATGATAATGCTCACATATATCCTTCTGCACTGCTCGATTCCTTATCCCCATGAACCTGTTTGTTACGACAATCAGCGGAATTGCATCCATGGACTGTGACAATATGCTGTTGTTTGGGTGCGATAAATTAATTACGCACTAATTGCTAATGTGACCGTGGTGGCAAATAGAAGCATAAGTGCACACACAGAACACCCGGCGGCCTTGATTACTAACGAAAATTAATAACGCCACACATTGTTTGCTTAGGTGTCGATGCGCACGGGATGGCAGTTATTCGAGTTGTGCTACTACCTTCTTAATGATTGGCTGTAATATGAGAGAGATGTGTAAATGAGGCGTTGTCAGGGAAACCGACTTATACGGCTAAATGAGGTCTGATTTACAGCCGTAATGCGTATTTAGTGAGCCGATATCTGAACGAATCTTTTGTTTCGCCTAATAATCGTTATTGGCAAATAATTTTGGTTCATTTTGATACTTGATAAATTAAACACGTAATGCAATCCTAAGGCACGTGCTAGCACCTGTCTGTTAAGAGACAGTTAACGAGGCACGCATGTGAGACTAAATGAAGCATGGACACATGGCGAAAGTTGAAAAAGCTAGCAATGCATCAATCTTTATGTTGGGAAACACCTCAATTGGACACGACGATCGAGGGTACATGAATGTTTAAACAAATGTGTCAATCCAGTCGCAGGGTTAGATACACTTTTGAGAATGCGTCGCCCGATCCATGTTCTCTTCTGTTGCAATAAGGACGGTTGCC
>CM067354.1:61227874-61242874 GCA_034190875.2 Urechis unicinctus
GCATCTTAGCTCATCCAAACGGCATGGTTTTTTTTCCAGATGTTCAATCTCAATGTATCGATAGTCAATCATTATATTCTCCCCCAACCAACTATTCTTTGCCGTAAATAATTAATTTTTCGTAAGAAATTATATAAACTGTAAGTAAGTAATGTGGACTTTACGTTATATACAGAATCTACACATTACACCAACAATCCCGTTATGTTTCCATTGCTACAAATCAAACAAGAAAAAACACCAGATTTTAAATATTCATTCATAGCGGTCTTTTCGTATGACAAGGTTGTCCTCCGACGCCAAACGCAACCATATGGCTCGTGAACGCATGATGATGCACCACCACTGCGTCCCAGCAAATGGTCCCGCATTCGGTTGGATATAACAAGCCACAACAGACTATACTGCATTGTTTGAGTCGGCCTTGCGAGGTTTTGAAAAAATTATCTTGACATGCCGTACTTAAGTGCTCAATAGCTGCATGAAACACGCCATTAGGTCAACGTAGCGTCGTCCTAAAGACGTTGATATAATTTCATACACTTGCTTGTATATATATATATATATATAGAGATATAGAGATATAGATAGATAGATATAGAGATATAGAGAGAGAGAGATAGAGAGAGAGAGAGATATAGAGAGATAGAGAGAGAGATCTAGAGAGAGAGAGAGAGAGAGATATCTATCCCTATAGAGAGAGAGAGATACACAGAGAGGGAGAGAGAGAGGAGAGATATAGAGATATTCTCTAGAGAGAAAGAGAGAGACCTCTACCTTTACAGGGAGAGAGAGATATATCTTTGAGAGGATCTCTCTATATCTCTGTCCCTCTATAGATCTCTATAGAGGGATATGTCTAGAGAGATAAAAATATGTATATCTCTCTCTCTATATATATAGATATAGACAGAGAGATAAATAATAGATCTCTCTTATCTCTCTAGATATCTAGATCTCTCTCTCTATCTCTATATATATATAGATATATAGAGAGATCTCTATATATAGATATCTCTCTCTCTATCTCTATCTATATCTATATATATATATATATATATATATATATATATATATATCTATATATATATATCTATATAATAAATAAATATATATATATGTTCGAGACATACTGGTACGCCATAGCACATCAAGTATTTCAGGATGTAATCTAGTGAGAAACTACTGGTAAATGAGGCAGTGCATCGCATTGTTATGCTGCTCACTCTACCGTGTGTGGTATGCCCGACTCTATGGACGTCAATTTGTTATCGGTTTGCAATGACCGGTGGCAACTCACTAAGCGCAGCCTACATTGTCTCATCAAGACATGGGCTTCTGAGGTACTTAGTTTTTACACATACAATATACAATGTTATTGACCATGCGTAATTTTCATTGAACATTCCTCTTCATAAACCTCAACACCGACAGTGAGCAAAGATAATGAAAATTAGTTATGTGACTATGAAAATAACTTTATCATTGTATCTAAAATAAAATAAAACTGGTGTGTGCAAACTGTAAACCTGTATTAGTCTCTTCACGCTGTAAATGGTCATTACAGCTTCATAATAAGAGCAACTGCGGGCACGACTGTCGCGCCTGCATGAGCACAAGCTCATTCATTTAAGCTAGAATCCATGCCAAAGCTAACATTTCTCATTACGTAGGCTTATCTGCAAGCATTATTTTATCAATACATTGGTTTGCATCGTCTTATTGGACACATTGCACATTTTATTCAGACACCTGCTGAGCATGGTTTAAGAGTACGTTTAAATGAATAACGTTATGGTATCAATACTTGCAGACATGCTCCGCATGTTAAATATATTTTTGCATCCTGATAATAACATCAAACTGAGTTGATAGTTTGTTATGCTAAGATAAAGTATGTATAATCAGGCTTTTGAACCATGAATATATGCCGTTATCAACGTTATAATTGCCATGATGACTATCGGCTTATAACTGTGACATGAAATGTATTGACATTATTGTCGGCAACTCAAAGCGCCGTTCGATCGGTACTTAGCTGTAATCAATTAATAACTGGACCAATAAACCGGTCAAATAATCGTCCCATCAGATCAGCCAGAATTGTATAAAATGTCAGTTCCAATTAACGTGTATCGCTACGTCAGCCATGATCTAGGTCAGACCAAGGCCTGTGACGTGGGGAATTCCACGTATATACATAGTGTAATATGTCGGAGATTGTCTCCCGTTTGTGTGGTCGCGTTCATTACCTTGACATTTTTATGAAAACCTGGAATTTTGGCACACATGGCTTTATTTTACTGCAAAATAAAGCATGGAATAGAAGCTATAACCTGGGAAGACCTACGGGTTAATCTGATTGAAGGAGCTTGTTACAAGTTGATGTGATTGCTATTATAACCATCACGAAAAGAAATTTCAGATGGATAATCTGTAAAAGAGACAAATATTAAGCTGGATATTTTGGAGACTCAAATTTGGACAGAGCCGTTAAGGTAAAGCCACGCGATAAGAAGGAAAAAGTAGAAAGCAATTACCACGATTTTAGTTTTTCAATAAGTTACTAGTTTGACACGATTAAACTTATTACTTTGGCGAGGCACAAATAGCATGCATGTATATTTTAGTAATATCGTTATTGTTTTCATCACGTTTTTCATTCACCGAATATTGAAGTCAAGGGGGTTACGGCGCAATGACCGAGCAAGATATCAATTTATAAACATTAAAAGAGAGCTTGTTAATGATAAATGGGCACAAGATTTAAATGGTTATAACTCATCATGCAAACTTGTCATTAACCTCACTAAGCGAATCGAATAGTGTATGCACACTGCAATATCCGAGCACAAGCTTCTGTAGATTAAAATAGTTGCGCAGGCTCTACAGTTACGAGAGTATCTTGCATTGGGATACAATTGCTGCGCATAAACTGCTAACGCTATGTTGTACTTAACTCGCGATCGTGGTATTCAACGAATGTGTTAGCTGGATATGTTATGCTAAGGATGGACACAAACCGGAGGTTAATGCATCACTTTACTAATATGTCATAAGCATGTTTACAGTGTACTGGCTGCATAGGGGGCAGAACAACGGCTGTACTATACCTACAAAATACGCAGGTGTATCAACACTGCTACTGAGTCTCATGATTGAGCAATACTTCCAGTAACTGTAGTTTTGCTTAGTATGCTGCTATGATTTTCTTTTTCAGCATGTTAAGAGATGAATAGCAATTAAAAACAAAGAAGCAAAGCTACATATTCAGGTGCAGATTCTCGCCAATGTAAATCCACACAAGTGGTTAAGGATATTTTAAACGTCTTTCACCTCTCAAATGAACCAGTGTAATGGATTAAAACAACCCGCTTTGCTAGCGCATTATTGGAGTCAGTAAGGAGGAAGAAAAAATCTCGTATCGTTAACCTAAAGACGACAGGTTTGAACTCAAGTGATCAATGTGTTAGCTTGACTACTCGAAATATCTTGATTTGCTGTTTCACTGAATCGAACGGGATTATCCTTAAAGCTATCGACGACACTGACGGATTTCCTGTGGCATATCCTTTATAAGACGTGTTTTACCATGTTCCGGGTTTCGCAATATCGATAAGAACTGCATACGTTTAAAAATATTTCTATGGTTTGATTACTTCAGCTTTACAGCGCGTGCCGAAATGCTATCTTCTCATCAAATATTAAGGAGGTTTATCCATTGGTTGTATTGCAGGTTCAATCCTAAAATCTTATAAGAATATCGCAAAATGTTTTAGATGCAATCTTGTACCATATAAACCTCTGTTGAGGGCGGACTTATTAATATGAACGTCTCTGTCCAGTAAGTGCGGTAATCAATCAGTGGTCATGCTGTTGCCTCAAGCACCTCTTTTACCTATTATCTTACAATGCTTGGCGGCGATTAGATAACCGAATTTGTCATAATATTAGTGGTATATATAGATGACCGTAGGTTGCATATGAGCCATAGGTTGCTGTGACATCATATTTTCGAAATGCACCTTACATATTTAACTGGATTAGAAAGGTTTCGCCATTGTCCTGTATGCTGATAAAGTAAGTTTAGTACATCATATCATTTAAATATTATTGCGCAATAGCAGAACGGATCAGCGCGGCTGACATACCATCACGGGTTATAATACTTCGGCAATACTTGTAAATGTTGTGTTTGCAGCCCAATCTCAGCTTTGTGGTAATTGTGACAACATTGCATATGCCTGTTATTAAAACCAAAATGATCTAAGGCACACGGAGAGCATCGGAAGAATATTTCTAGTCGGACAAATATATCACGCTAAATGAATAAGATGATTTCATAATTACTTTTAATTGCTACGAGTAAGAATTGGATAAATGAATCTAGTGACTACATTTTTAAAATCATATTTCGCGCGTCTATGCCTATTTCAGATAATCGGCCAACATGTATGATAACGTAATGAACAGTCGACGTTGTGATGGTCATAGACGGTGGGCAATTAAACTCATGATAACGAAAAAATACTTCAAAAGGTCTACACAGGTCGTTATTAATATACCCAAATTATCATAATCATTATGGAATACATAAACAGATGTGTAAACAATAAATAATGCTTTATTAGCCGCGGAAATTGGTACATGCCAGGGAAAAGTGCTACAGTATGCGAATTAACTACGATTGACTTGTGGGATCGTTATTGATAAACACATTACAAGCCTTGCAACAGCAAACAAATACTCGTCTGGCTACCAGTAGCCACGTATGTACTTGCGCTAAAGACCAACGATCGACAATTGTACCAAAACTGTCAATCTTGAAAGCGAAACACATATTCTGGGTCCAATGATACTAATTTAATATTATAATTTTAATACTATGATCACGGCTACAAAAGGCTGATCTTAATGCTATCAAACGCAAGAAAAATCGATTTGAAAATCGATGCAAATATACATTTGACGGTGTTGAATGTTTCTGACGGCGACCGCGGCCAAGGAGCAAAAACAAGATCCCAAATGTTCCTGCAAGAGTGCGAGAATGTTCAAGTTGCAGTATCTTTCACAAACTAATTCAACGGTAATTTTCTTCGTACAACAAAATCATATAATGATCTGGATGTGCGGTCACATTCTAATTTGCTTTATGGCCATATATCAAGAACATGTAAATTACTCTCAATTGGAGTTAGCTAGACTATAGAGGCATCTACAAAGCAATCAACTTTGGATAAGAACGCCTAAGGTATACACTAGACACCTCAGACTTGTTAGCTGCAGCATTTTGTAGTCTGTGTTTTAACCTTCTGATGAACAGGGTTCAAGATTGATTAATTTCAAGCATACCTACAGTACCTTCACATAAAATGAATTACAGAACCAAAATGTATTCCATCTGTTTTGATGGAGTTGACCTAGCATGATAATTAAAAAAACATCCATTAGCAAGCTCTATTATTATCTAACCTTATTATTCGCATCGGTAATAAATGATGCCGTTATCCGCAATAGGCAACAAAGATTAGAAAGTATCGAGTGTTGAAAATGAAAAGAAAAGATGCTATTAAAAGAACTTAAGGTGTGTATTTGTTGAACAAATCCGATGGTCGTACATGACAAAACCCAAAACATAGCATTAACACGTATTGCTCAGCATTGATTTCCAAGTATTAAAAACATTTTTAATTGCAGCAAACCTACAATGATCATTTGACACCAGGACGCTATAAGCTACGGTACACTCTTAACCCAACCTAGTCAAAATGACTAGCTAATCTGGTCACCCAGCTATCGAAGTTAGTCAAACTCTGTAACGACTAATCACATTGTCAAATCGACTAAGCAACATAGTCACAATGACTAGCAAGGCTGGTCAGGTGTTATTTGACTAGTTACCTAGTCAATTTGACCACCCTGAGAGCGTTATCTTCTCTTTGTTGTGAGACCGCGATGCGCGGATCACAGGGGTTGGTTACATAACCACAGATGCGCGCTGCGTCATACCGGAAGCTTGACCTTTGCGGCGGTTCTTTAACCAGTTGCTGCAGGAAATTGGAAATCTTCAGTTGAAATTTTCTGACAATCGCCTCCATTCTATTAGGTGAGAATATTAAATAGTTTTCTGTATTTTTGTATGTATTGTCGTGTACCATTGCTGGTATCAGTACTAATGAGTGCTTAGCTTCAACCATAAGTCTACTATGTGTTTTAGAATGTCGCAACGCAGCAAGACACCAGCAATAACATCTGTTGGAGAAGCTGTGGATGTAACAGAGGTCATGGCCATGGGCATGCTGATGGCCGCCATTTATGTGTTTATGTGCCTTACCACCTATCGACCAAAAAGACGTTTCGTTATGTACAGAAGATGATGCTGGTCGTTGATGATGAGGCTAAAGACCAAGTTGATGCGAAGCTTCTTTGTGTCAGGGCTAGTATTAACAAGGGCATGCATGTATGTGTTTATATACAATAAAGTCTACTTGTTGTGCGTATTATGTTGTCTGACTTGTTTTTACACTGGTTCTTACACTGGTTTGACCTTTAATCATAGTCAAACTGACCTTCATTCATAGTCAAACTGACCAAATCTTCTTGTCGGTCTGACTAAGTACAATAGTCATTACTACTTACGCCATAGTCAATGTGACTAGTGAGATAGTCATAGTGACTAATAGATTAGTCATATTGACCACTCTTTACTTGACTAGGTAGATCAGTCATTTTGACTAACAATATTTGACTAACTGCATTAGTCTAATTGACTAACACATTAGTCGTTTGGTGGACAATCAATATGACTAGCCAAGTTAGTCAAGTTGACTAGATTACATTAAGAGTGTAGAGCCTGAGCATATCTTTTTGAACATAGTAATTATGCTTACAGTGTTTGGAATTTTGTGCTTTATACATCAGTGATATTAATGACACGCTATATTGTGGGATATTGTGCATTTTGATAGGTCTCTACATTGCGAAATAGCATTAAAATGTCGTGCACAGGCTGAATAACTCATTTACCTACACAAAACACGGCAACATAAAAAAAATTTGCTTACTTTCAATTCCAACATATAAAAGCTTTACTGCGCTCTATATGAGTAATGAGTTTGAAAAGCAGTGTATACTCCGCTTGAACTTAATATCATATTGCTGATTTGCCTCTAGACGGCCAGTTTACTCAATTTGGACACATGCTACTCGACTGACTATGAGCCATTGGGGAAATAGTTTAGGCAGCAAAGTGGTGTTTATTAACATTACTCACGTTAATAGCTTGCTTCAGCCAGCACGCCGATGCAAACGCATATATATATATATATATATATATATATATATATATATATATATATATATATATATATATATATATATATATATATATATATATATATATATATATATATATATATATATATATATATATATATATATATATATATATATATATATATATATCAATATGACATATAGCAGGCCTGTTTTTCTGAGTAACTGCATTCCAACGCCACAGCATATTAGAGGAAGCGAATCGAGCCACAACCTTCGGTCCATCGACCATTAGTTCATACTTGATCAATTACTCATGATGCAATTAGTTTTATGCTGAATCAACCGTTCCGAAAGTACTACATAATTATATATGCCACGATATTGCCGCTGTCACCCATCGAGGCACTGTACTCTGGGGGATTAGATCTGAAAAGCGTTTAATCGTCGCTAAGAGCAAAGGATGTTTTATTGTCATTGGAAAATGTACTGAGTATAAACTAATGGATATCACCTTAGCCAATTATATCTACCCAGCAGTGCATATATTTTGGTCATATATTGCCACAAAATGCACACTGAAATATTTGCGGTTAGCCATATTTGTGGCCAACACTTTTGTGCACCCAATTATAGCCGAGGTCATAAGACAGTGCTACAGGGTCGGATCCCACCCACTTCCTATTGTAAATGCGTTAGGCACATATATGTTAACTGTTTTCTCCCTTGCAGTTTGTAGTGATCAGGCGGTCTTGATTGAGTGTGCAAGATAACCCAGTATACAAGCAGGGAAGACTAATGTGTTGTGTATTTAACAATAACATGCACCAAAAACCCGTCTTATATAAACTCTGAAGCAACGTTACTCTGCAGATGCAATTAAGATAAGGACATTTGCACAAGTACTGCAAACGAAACGCCTTCATACGAATGCCAAACAAATTGCAAAAATATCGACTTTGCGATGATAGTTACAAGAGGCTGTCTATCAACATACATATGATACACATGGGAAGAGTTTAGTAGATATATGCTTCTCGAGATGCTGATAAAGCAACCGTGTGCTCATCCGTGATAAAAAAACTGACAAGCTTTTCCATTGTGAAAAGAAAACCACGTCGAAAAAATTAAACATTCCATAACATATTGACAATAAGCGACGTTTAACAAATCCCGGTTTCTTAAGTAATCCATTTGAGTGAAAGCAACATATCAAAATACAGCAAAAACTGTCCGGATGATGCATTTCACAGCAAACCATTAATATTTCCATCACTTGCAGTGTCATGTCCGGCTTTTGTTGGCAAATATGAATGATACTGTGCCGAGCATGTTAAAGATCAGTAACCTTTTCTATCCATTTTCTTTGGAGGCAGAGCAAGTTCACATTCTGGCTACATATGACGATGTATTGCCTCTAGGGACTCACCAAAGACGAAGAAATTATGGGAACAACAGAGTATGCCCGGCGGGAAATCAGTAACCATCTGTAACGTATATACAGCATGAAACATTATCAAATTGCAGTCGTGTACCCACCCAGAGATCAAATTCATCAGGTACTGTAAAAGCGTCGACTCAGACACTTTCGGACTGCTTGGCGACCATTTACTCTTTCTAATGTATGCACAGTCTCTCAAGGTCATCTGAGGAAACCACGCTTAATGCCGTTAATGTTTCATAACAGGCCAGATGTTTGATATGACGCTAATGTATGTTCACTTCGTAGGTGACACAAATCGTAGACGAACTAATGGTCAACTTATACCATCGTATCCTTCTACAGGCATTAGTTAACAGCAATTGATGCAACATACATGCACATCCGTAACTAACAAACTATAAGCAATTTAACAGATAAAACATTATACAGATCAAAAGTCTATTAGTAGTCTATGAGTCCATCGTTTCAGTTGTACAGCATTATAATCGTGCCGTCCATTATCGACTGATTAGGGATTGTTCTCCTCTACAAGGTTGGCCTTGGCACTTGGGTGCTAGGGACCTTATCGGTTGCTATATATCTGCTACCGTACGCAGGTTGGTTACTTCTCCAATATTGGATACAATTGAGTGACACATTGTATTATAGTGAAATGTGTAAGGCGGATTCTATTCAAATTGTTACAGGGCCAACAACATAACTAAGAAATCAAATTTAGAAAGGAGGCTATGGTTGGTCATAATAATATGATAAAAATAGAAGTAAACACTCCCTCTTATTGTCTGTTGGGAGGGAATGTATTTATATATATATATATATATAGATAATATATATATATATATATATATATATATATATATATATATATATATATATATATATATATATATATATATATATATATATATATATATATATATATATATATATATATATATTTATATATATATATATATATATATATATATTATGAGAGGTTTGAGGTGAGAGGTTTGAGACTATCCGACAGGTTTGGCACAAACTTTGCAATGTAGCTGACCATCCCTATGAATGTGCGCAGTAGTTGAGTAACCAGATAAGTGATGGCTTAGACCTTCTCTTCGTCAGATTCAAGACGGTTGCCTTGACCGTTCAAGGCCGTCGCTGGTAGTGAGATGTCCGCAAAACGTGACGATATAAGTGCGCAACTCAAGCTTCTCCTTGTTGAGTTTGATGTCTTCTTCCTTGCACCTATGTAGATAGGCGTCGAGATAGTCAACATGTTTCTGTATGTCCTTCCCTTGGATGTTCACATCATCTGCTACACATCACGCCACTACGGCCTACTATGACCGGCAGCAGATGCTGATGAGGTTGTCTTGGAGTACTTGAAGGGTGTAGCTTTTATGTATAAGGTAAAGCTATCGATGGTCAGTGCAGATGAAAATGACACATGAATCCTTCGGTGTTATAACAACGTTATGACCGAGCCATAGAGCAGGTTCATCGACAGGTGTGATAACGCCGAGTGAGATCAGTCGTTGAAGTTCGGTTTTGAGTTTTGGTCTCACTGCTACTGGAATGTGGTAACTTGGCGTAACAGAAAGTTTCACCCATTTGTTGACTCTTAATGTTTGCAAGTCAGGAAGGGTACCAAGCTTGTCGTCAAAAACCTCGTTACAGTCTGCCATGCGGGTAAGGGATATTCTGTCAAAAGCTTCTTCATTGACAGTGATGAAGTTGAAGGCTTGACTAGCACGTACGCCTAGTACAGGAGCAAAGTTCTGGCTCACGATTACGAACTCAAAGGAGTATTTGCGGTGGTTGCGTGGGTTGCGCATTGTATGCCGGTAGGTACCAAGACAGGAGACATTTCGAATGCGTTCGTAAGTTGCATTCACTCACCCGCCACAAACGAGTCAAATTTCTCAAGTAGCTATTTAAGAGAGCGCCGGTCATCAGGGTGAAATGAAAGCCACTGTAAATCTTTGTCGCCTAAATGTGAGTACCACCTGGTATTCCCTGTATCGAGTGTGCAATACAGCTAGCACTTTGTAGTTATCCCAATATTCCCTGGATCGAGTGTGCAGTACAGTTAAGCACTTTATATTTGAACATATTCCAGTGTTTGGTAATGTTCTGATCAGGGATGAGATGTGCAGGCGGTTAAATGCCACTGACCAGGCGAGGAGGAAGATCATGCGCGTTGTCTGCGTCGGCATAATAGGTTGTAAGATGAATTCAGGAGCGTCAGGTTAGTGCACCTTGCTAATGTTCATGGGCGGGTTTTCATTAATGCTGCCACAATGTTGTGATAATTGTCAGAACAATATTCCAGCTAATAACACATATCCAACTCTAAGTCAGCAATCCGGTGTGTTAGAGATGACTGGCTGTCTTTAAATCCTGTTAAAATGACTGTAAGCATAGAGTATTGGCGATACAATATACACTGAACGCATCACTAGACACATTAGGGGGTACAAAAAAATGTACATGCATTGCTGTTATCATCTGAACCAATATCAATTTGGTACAACATGAGCAGCACGGCGTATTAAATACAAGAGTCAACATTTACCAGTCAGTATCAATATTTGCCATCACTTGCCAGCATTCCACAGCTGATGGCATGTGTGTTTGCCAGGCCTAGGAAGCAAAATTGTTAAATTAGATAACTCGACAGCGACCTAGCTAAATAACACGAGCTAATGAAGTCGAAACGGACGAACTAGCAGTGCATGCATGTACAGTGCAAGGGGCCATTATGAATCGGATCAGATGCAAGTTAGATATCAAGTAACCCATCTTACCTAACACGACGGTATGATGTGATATATATTGCTATATTTATTGTATACGCCAGCTACTTTGCAATGTTTTGACCGATTATTAATTGTTGGCTGCTTATAATATAACATAGTTGATTTCATATTTATATACATTGTTAGTGTATTAGCCGAAGCTCTGATGTCGTGAAACCCTTTCCACTTTAAACAAAATAATAAGGGACCTGCATAAAAGATATGTACGAGTCGGGTACATACGTTGTGAGATTATGCCATAAGTTAAGACGTACTGTTGTAAAGTAATATTCTAAGATTTAGGCGGCTGTACTGCAACAATAATTAAGCTGTCCTTGTGCCATGATTGGCCAACCAATTTGAGCCGCTCCCACACGCCAGTCCGCCCCTTAGGTCGACCGGTGAAGTCAGTCAGGCAGCCACAGAGCAGAACACATCACCTCTCGCTCAAAGTCAAACGGCACTCTCTCGGACATTTCAGCGTACTTTCATAATATTCAACGAATAAAGCATTTGGACTCCTTTTGGCCTACTAAGATCGAGTGTTTAGTAGATAGGCGCCTCTCTATGTGCTACGCCACAATAAATGCGCTTTAACTATAATACAAAAATCGATGCTACCTATATCTCAATAAGAAAGTCATGAAAGATCCATATCTTGTTGTGTATGGCTTCTCTATCCAATTATATTGTGCTGATGATTATCAGTGCGACCAAGAAGAAACGCCTTGTCCACAAATCATCCCTTTGGGACCAATTGAATAGCACATTGATAGCTGTACAACCTGAAATATTAGTTTGGCCTATCGCATAGTAACCTTTTCCCTTAAAGTTGTATAATCGGTTCGTTTGCATGGTAATGAATTCCAACAGTAACCGGTGAATAGCGATGCAACCTCCTGTTGTACACAAACTGTCGCTTCTGCCAACCATAAGTGTAATTCATTGCACCAAATGTGGGTCAGTATCATGCAACCCTTTTCACATGGTGTCCGAATAAAAGTGTGATGCAGTTTTCCAGCGCGAAAATGCTTATAAAAAGAGACAGCTTACGTGTAAGCATACTCTGTGTCATTGCAGATCTTTTAAGAACCTTCGTCACATTGGGATAGCTGCTATTCAGCAAACGTTACATCGATAATATAGTCACACAGCTTGACTGCTCAGCAGATGCTGTCAATGAACATTAATCGATTACAATTAAAAGTATAAACAATATATTTAGGCAAATATATTGATTATACAGCAAAAGTTTGGCTCTAAATCATCAACTCGAAACGTGTAGTTGGTATATAGCCATGGGTAGCTGCATCAAATCTCAATGCCGATGTTCCGAATGCGATATCTACGTTTCTTTACAAAAGTATCGTTCGTGTGTTTTGGACAATGTGACAATGATTAAAACGCAATTGCTTTTGCATTATATTTTGTAATCCTGACAGAATAATATTATTGCGCATTTTGATTACAAAAATGGCTGCAGTCATAGGAATAGGGACAAAAGGTTGCAACAAAATTCAAAGAGGTAGCGTATTCTATTCTTTCTCATTCGGCAATGTATTGTGGCTCTCGGAAATGCTATTTATGCATGATAAATTACGGTTAATTTGTGGCAATGTCTTATTTAATTATTTAAGTAACAATCGTTATGGATGATGACACGATGCATTCCCACGACAGGTGGCGTGATTAAACAGCGATGAATATATTGACGGTATTTGATTAGCCAGCACGCTACACATTAACTACTGAGGGGTTTGCAGGAACTGTCAACGACTAAGAATTAACGCATGTCTTTCATGTGTTATTTACTCCGTCTTCGCATGACATCTTGCTTTTCCTCGACTTGACAGGTTTATTCAAGCAATCGCAGGACAATTATAACTAAATGAAAGTTTTGTATTGGCTATTACTACATGGGTCAGCCTACATTCACCATTTATAAAGTTCAAGAGGGTTACACAGGTTATATATCAAACGTCTCGAATTAATCACAACGCTTGAGATAAAGATATTTCCTATTTGCTTATGATTGGAGCATGGCAAATATATGCAGAAACGCTCGGTAGTTATTTTGCTGTACCTGATGTATCGCCGCGGCTATTAGTTTATTACCTCCTCAGCTAATTCCTAGCTGCTCAGCTGCGGATACAAAGGTTAATTAGCGACGCTCAATGATAAAGTACTACCAAGTAAGCTGTGTTGCTGACGAGGCCCCAAAACTGATACAAACAACACAATAGAGCAACAATGGCA
This sequence comes from Urechis unicinctus, assembly GCA_034190875.2. Taxonomy (NCBI): domain Eukaryota; kingdom Metazoa; phylum Annelida; class Polychaeta; order Xenopneusta; family Urechidae; genus Urechis; species Urechis unicinctus. The sequence goes on from CM067354.1 coordinate 61,241,633, forward strand.
TCACTTATATTGCAGCTCGTTCGATGTATTGACTGCGCTGCTGAATGACAATGTGTGCATTTTTGGTTCTGCATTATTTATTTGTCACGGATAACTTCTTGCCCCCAGATATGCAATTAACCACCAAATTACCAGTTCATTTCTATGCGAGTGACACAAGTACATTACTAAATTACCCAATCAGGTACCTGGTAGGCTATGCACGGCCATACTGATCAGCTAATGATTCCTCAATATAACATGCAACAATATGTAAATGATCACATACATTACGCGGGATGATGCTATAGCAGTAGTTCAGCATTATGTAAAGTCGCGTTGTTATACTTGTGTGCAGTTGCTGTATGGCAGAAATTTGCTGATGCAGTTGGCTTGATGCTTCGTTTGCTACAGCGCTTAATAAACCCATAATAGCAATTATTGTTCATCGCACATACGCCACGCTGAATGGGCCTATTAAATTGCCATTCTTAATGAAAGCAATAGTCACGGTCGGTTTTGCGTGACAACAAAGATATACGCTAACTACGTTCTGGCCTTCTGTCAACCTAGAAATGGTTCCCATAGGCAACACATAGTTGATTAATGGTCATGGTAAATGATGGTAATTCCGCTAAAACAGCCACGCACTTCATTCATCAGTTAATGGCTGAATTAAAATGCTTTCCGTTGCAATATATTAACCGCCCATATTTTGAAATAAGGAGAGCACTTTTGCTTTATGCATTATCGAGGTTCTAGTCACACAACCCACATACTCGTTGAGGTCGGCTAGGGAAGTAGCCCGATTCAATAAATGTTCGAAGCAAAATGTATCGTTGGACATAGCTGCATGTACAATTTAGCATAATTGGAAGGAAATATTAAAAGCGTCTCTTGCACAATCTTCGTAATCCAAAGGATTAGTTTTGTGAGCTTATGCAAAGGCATTTCAGACCTAATAATTGTTATACTGCAGAATAATGATACATTTAGATTTACACAGTGCGAATACAAAGCATGGGTGCATTCGTCAAACGCAACCGATGTTATGTAGTAGTCGGCATTTTGTACACTGTTTTGAACGCATCAACAGCGAATCGTAGCTCAGCAAACTAGAACTGTCTTTTTAGAAGAGCTCTCGGAAGACAAAAGTTCATCATTTGTCATTTGCTGCAAACTGTAGAGTAAAAATATACGCTTGCCCAGATACACAAGAGCAACTTAAGGATAATGTCTAGATGTGCTGCGTTAAGTGGCAGT
>CM067354.1:61247874-61425374 GCA_034190875.2 Urechis unicinctus
ACAGCATGTTACCAGTTGAATCTTTTTTGGAACTGTACTATTTGAAGATATAAACTATACATATATTGCGATTAGAAATGATACGTCAGTGTATTATATGTACCGGGGGATATTGGTTAGGTCATATAAGTACTGTTAGACAATGACCGAAAAGGGTCGTACATGAAATAGGACGAGTTGAATATATACCTAATTATTATAAATATATTAGTATACATATATATAGATATAGAGATAGATATATATATATAGAGATATATATATATATATATATATATATATATATATATATATATATATATATATATATAATATATATACATATACATATATATATACATAATATATATATACATATATATATATACATATGCATATTTAAATATATACATATATATATATATAAATGCATGTATATATATATATATGTAGATATATATAAATATATATATATATATATATACGTTTATATATATTTATTTATGCATACATATATATATATATATTTATTTATATGTATATATGTATATATAATATATATAAATATATATAATATATATATATATATACATATATATATATATATATATATATATATATTTATATATATATATGTATATATATGCATATATATGTATATATATATATATATTTATATATAAATTTACAAGTACATATATAATTTTGCATCTTAGCACGCGCATACTATATTGTGATCATTAGAGGGTGTTTCTCAGGCGAAAGTCTGCACTGCATTCGCTGTCAAATCATTTTATGGCCGGCATTACCTTTTTGCAATTCAGGTTTATTGTGCAAGGAAATTAAAGTGCATTATAACGTGAACAATGAACAAATGGAAGGGCTGTGGCTGCTGCGATGGATGTTCTTACAGGTAGCGTTCGGGACCAGTGGGTTGCGAATCCAATTCGCTAGCCGAATAAATTCGTTAAAGATACATTAACCTAAGTTAATTAGGAAAACTACCACCCTTACAATGCGGCTATGCAAACCTCCCAATCGGTTAAATAATATTCCGATAAATAGATGGTGGCACTGATGAACAATCTTTCACTTGCAATTAAAAGGCAATATTAACCCGATTCTGGCACAGGGAAAGATAAAGACAACTTTAGTAGCGCATTTGCAAACTAAACAACAATCAGTGAGGCATGTTTGGCGTCGAAGTTCACACCATAATCGATACAAATGTTTCCCTCAAAGACTACTGGTTGCAAATCTATGTGGAAGTACTTAGTCGCTCGATGACAAGTCAGACCAGTAATACAGTATCAACAAGGAGCTACTTTACCACAGCTTGAAATGGCCGCAATGCGACATAACGCTGCACTCAATCACCACATCATAGTAGACCGAGTCAATAAAATTAATTTAGAGGTAAACTTGCCACCTCGTCATTATGGTTTAATCAGACTTTGACCCGACTTAACTGCAGGGTAAACTGTAGTTAAGTTACTAATGTTCGGCATGATCGCAGTCGCAGCTAACAATAAAATGAATTAACTTGGGTAATACTCACATAACGCATGCAAGGCGGACATAACGCTCGTCAAATTATTTTTAAGCAACTGGCTGCTAAAGTAGTTGATGTTGGGATAAGGTATATAGATGGTTATGGTAAAGCAGCTAATTTAGTATCGGAAGATGACAGCCATTTTGACGTAGGCAAGGGTATTTCTGAAAATACTGCCGCCATGTGTGAACAGTAACAATAAGTTATTTTTGCTCCACGGTTGTTCATATTGTGCTGGCTGTTCCCTTCAGCATTACGGATACAAGTACATTCGATGATAAAAGGCACTATTATTGGATATCAGCGCGTTTAGCTCAATGGTGCTGCATGTGTTAAGGCAGCTCGCTTGCATCATATTCGACTATTACGAGGCAATGATATATTGCAGAATCACAAATAAATAGTTTACATAATGACATAACACTCAACAGTATTTAGTCGACGAAGACAGAACGCACAGTTGGACGGTTTGGCGGTTATATCAACCCAATTGTTCAAATGTTTAGAAGTATAGGTACTAGGCCTTAGTCTAGGTTGTTACTTTAGTGAGTTAACAATAAATCTGATATAAGATCTCTTGCAATACGAAGCATCACCCCAAGCAGATGACGCTTGTCTATGATATTGCTTGCTAAACGTCGCTCATTAACAAATAATACTGTTCCTTTGTCGGTCATCTATGCGTGCCGACCAATTAAGGCAGGTAATTTTTGCCGTTAAGCTCTCTATCATCTTTCAGTGATGGCAACGACTCTAATTCCATGGTACAATTTACTCGGTTGACATAGTTTATGAATACAATATACATTCTTGTTCAGGCACCGGTGTCATTCTTCCCACTGCAACTATATTGCAGATTACTTACAGTTGCGAAGTGTTTGGCTTGATGCAACACAGTTTTGCAAGGTCATCGATTGCGCCAGAACATATCCAGTTTATTGTTGATGAAAGTGCCCGGCAGGGCTGTGTTATTGCCTTGTTACCATGACACACCACTACGCAATCCAATATCATCCTTAACAAAGCAACAGCGCGACTGTTTTTTTTAAGTCACTGCCCGCATCGGCAATACTGTGCTTTCCATATGTTGGGTGCATCGACTTATTGAGTGAATTTTGTAAGAAATGTAACGCAATTTAACAAACAAAGCCACGCATTTCAGACTATTGCGTCATGATTAACTTATTATTTGTTACATATATGTGCCATTTGTGTTGATATATAATACCCTGGTATAGAATATGATTTCATTAGCAAAATACCATACTTCATTTAATGCCTAGCATATTACTTATTGAGAATATTTGATGACCTTATACCTAAAGTCCACGTCGTGTTTTGCATACTCATATACATAGCACGTCTGTTTTTTTTCTCCCTCTGCTGGCAAGCAAAGTGACGGCAATGAACGAATAAATCATCCTATTAGGGTTGTTTTTCGACATATAATACAATTCTAATCGTGCCATGATTTAAATTGCATTGACCTACAAATTTAATATGCATTGAGAGCTTGCAATTGCTTCGGACTTTATTTAGCAACGATTTGAATAAGCTTAATGTATTTATTGAAATAAATATTCGTTCTGTTCATTTTCGAATCGGGAGGTCAGAACGACAGGCCTAGAAAAAGAACTTTTAGAACCATATTGATGCTTATGCTACATGGAAGTAGATTGGGCAAAGAGAACATAAGGAGCTTTGGAGAATACCAGTCGATGGCGTGCGGGATCTTTATTACAACAAGCGCACTGGTGTGTGTAACAGGGAATATTTCTCCTAAATCATGCTTATTCGACAGCAGGTGATGACATGTAAATTTGTTACATGTTCTAGCATTCTAGTGTTTGACAAAATACCATACAAATATATGCGCCGAATCTTTAGAGATAGAAAGTTTCGACTATGTATTTATATATACAGAGATGTTAAACAGGTATATTCCTAAGTATTGTTTAGCGCTATGGAACTTTATGTAGAATGAGATGCTTAAGGAGCATTGATCGACTGCGGATATCACAACAGCAGATATAACGACGGGCCAATCAAAGTCCAATGTATTTACTTGCAAGATCGTGCTGCTCAGGTGTTCCTCAATATAGGTACTTCCACAAAACATTATATCGCCTATTCAGCTCATTATTATGTTACTCTTTCTGCTGAATTGTGATTGATAGGTAATCGCCATTTGTACATGCATATACATATTCAAACAAGCATATGCGTCGCAACTTTTCCCCATGCATTATGTCGATTCTCTACCATTAAAGCTATGTTACGGCAGCAGATAGATTGGACACGGATCTCGGAGCCATTTGTTCATATTGGTAATATAGAAGAATCCATGTGGCACTAATAGCGCAAAAAGTGTGTGTCCAATTGGCGCAGTTAGGTAGTGGTCAGGTCAGTCCACGATTTATACATTAATCTGCATGCATTCATATAATTGCAAGTCAAAACCTTTTCGGCCGTATGTTTACTCGGATGAGCCGGGATTACTGAGGAAGAGTGGGATAATGCAAACAATATCGAATGAACACCATCCGTTATATTGCTTGCGATCCGAGCTATTTTATGTTGCATGAAACCACTAATATATTTAATCTTGTCAATTAACCCAATGCTACCAAGCTGCATGAATACTGGCCCTATAAAAATTGAAAAAGATTTTATTTCATTGTACTAATGTGAACGCTATAAAGGTTATCAATGTGGTCTCGAAATAGCATCGAACAAGTGTGACAGACTCTCTCGCGCTAATCGAATAATACAAATCGGTAATGCAACGTTATCACGTGCAAGAATCTTGAGATATCATATCGTTGAAAGTTTAATCGTGCAGCAAATTTGTACAATCGCATAAATCTAAATCGTAATGCCTATATTCGGATCATAAGCTGATAAACCATGAGCTTTTACTCTTCAAATGCAGATTGAGACAATACAAAAAATAATGTCATTTTGGCAGAAATCTTGTAAATATATGATCCGGTTGCAAGAACAAATTCTAAGATTTATCAATTTAAGCACGCGTCATAGAGCTAAGCCATGAAGGAGCGTCCAATTAGTACATGGGTGATTCCAAGATTGCAACACCGAGAGCACATGCTTCGATACATCTGAAGCGACCATCCGTTTACGTCATGAAATCGATGCTGTATCAAGCATAGACTAAGCGTGAAATACGTTAATGACAAGAGAAATGAAGTCGGACTGCAAGATAAATCGACATGTATTTTACCGGTCGCTGTGAAATGCAGTAATAAGAATCGATATAAATAAAGCGTAAAACGATCGTGTCCAAACATAGACTTAATACGATTTTTTACGGGCAAGTCACACCCACATAAATAGACAGTCATCTTTGATTTGATGCAAGGTAACACCTCACATTGGATGATGAATCGGAGGAACGAAAGCAACCCCTGGCTATGTAGAATGTGATGGAGACCAAAGTTTGAGGTCGGGTATTTTTAATATATATATATATATATATATATTGACACTAGTAGCTTTTGAAAGATAACAAGGACAAAGTATAATGTAAATGGTTCAAACATGGTAAGTGAGAACATCATGAATGGTGCCTATTGTAAATGATTAAGATGGCCATGTTGGCCCTTCTGAATGTAACAAACCATAGCGGTATGGAAGCTTTCAGAGCTCTAGATAGGTTAACGATGACGATCCTTACAGCAGAATGTCTCAATATAAACTCACGCTTCTAATTCTGGGTAGCTGATAGATGCGGAATCGCCAACGTCTTGTAGCTCTCCTTTTGTGTCGGCACTGTCCGTTTGCGCTCAAATGTTAATACTATAAATCCATAGCAGTGACCGACACAAAAAACAATTGAACATCAACGGTTTGGAGATTTGTTCATAAAAGTATTGCATGGCAGACCTGAGTTAATTTGATTGGTAAGTATATGCACAGTAACGAGATGAGTGGCTAAAATGAAGGCCTACGGTCAGTTGTAGCAATACTCGTGGCAGCATTCGTCAAATAATTCTACTAACGCAGGTGATATTTCGCATAATAATGTTCAGGTGACAAATGATATAAGCTATGCTCTGTTTTCGCATTGCCGCATTCAACATGTGGCTAGTCAGCTAACATTACATACATTCATCATTAGGTGTGCAAAACAATTATAGTATATTAAATTATATCAATTATTTTAAGCAATTGGATCCGATGTAATGCTCTATTTCTAATTGCAGCGAAATCTTTCTTTATATAGGCAGCAGGCAGAAAATGGTTTGCTGTTCAGGTGCTTTGTGGTAAATGTTTGCACTGCATTCACCATCCATACCATGTATGAACGACATCTTTTGCCCATTCATTCACATAGTAAAGCCATTCTGGCCGGGGACTAGAGTGCCTTTTGCATTGTGTGATGACAAAGAAAACGCCATTGGTTGTGCTGGTGAAAGCTTGTATAGTTTGCGTTTTTGGCACGTTTCTGGGCACTTTAAAGAGAGCACCATATGCGTTGGTGCAGATTTATAAACCTTGATTAATGGGTCGAACTACGTACTCAAAAATGCCTAGTAAATTTTCTATTGAGCAATTCAGTTGGTCATGATATTGCATGTGGGATAGGCACCTTTGGCTATATAAGTAACAATGGGCAATTTTATGGTTTTGCTGGTATTGAATGGCCCTAATGCAAATCGAGTATTTCATGTAACTAGGTTATACGACTGACATGGCAAAGCAGCTAACGTAAAGCAACATACATTCAATACAGCAGCGGTTGGCCGTTTTAAGAGGCTAGTGACGCCGATGGAATGTCTGAGTCTTGGTTGTTTTCCTATGGGAAACTGCCCAGCGATAGGTTTGGGTTTCTTCCATCAGTGGCTAATGGTGCAAAACCTTATTCTACATGTCGTTTCTCTTTGACATACGGGCAATGTAATCGGTTAGCTGGCATATTTGTGACACACAGGCAGCATGGGACGAAAACATTCGCGATAGTATCTTGTGTTCTTTGAAGATGCCTCAACTGTAATTGTCAGTTTGTTATGAATTTAGGTACTGATGATTACATGTGGATCGAATAAATGGCGGTTGTGCAGTCTATTTGCGCATGACATATTCGTTTAATTTGTTTTATGGGTTTTTGTTACATCAGGCTGAAATACAAGCGCAAAGAAATATCATTAGACCTAACCCTTTCTGTTAGCTTCTCCCTACCTTTCAGTATCGCGTAGATCCAACATGCAATTTTGACCATACGATGACTTACAAGCATTGCTGTAGTAAACCTGACGGTATCATTAATATACATCACTAAGCGCTTACTAGTAATCAATCTTCCTCATAGGAAATTATAGTGATTCCATTAAAATGCGTACGTTGTAAGCTCTCATGAGGCTGTATGTGTTTGTTGGCAATTATAGGTCGTCAAAAGAACAGACTACCCAACGGAACTTAATCGAATCACTCTTGCCACACATCAACTTTCAACTTCGTTTATATTTGTATGGTGTGTAATGCATCGCCCTAAATTAATTTTATGAGTCAATAGAGAGCAATGTAAAGTAAAACATTACTATCATTTTCGCTTAATGCTAATAATTTTATTCTTGGAAGACTGTCGATGGAAGCCAAATACAAACAATTTACTCATGGTGCCGACGTACAAGCTAATGGTGATTTCAAATTAACAATATAGATAACTCTAAATTCTAAAATGAAAGAATTTACTCTGTGCTGCGTAAGTCTGCTGTTGAAATCGGTGAGGGTCGGAAATAATTCTTCGAGTGCCGTCGAAGGTATGATGCATCTATGTAGCAAATAGTGCTTTGGATATAATAACCATCGCTCATGTTTTCACAGAATTGTTGCACAGGGCTGACCAGTGAGTGTGTTTTGTTATTTGCAAGACACAACATTTAATCAGTCGGCTTTCTCTACAGTTATTATATATTTTGCTTTTGCAATTCTCCGTACTCGGAATTGACACTACAATTTGATATTTTCGGACACCTACTTTGTTGCATAACGCAAAAGTTTAGTATCTACCGGCCATATTTTTGTTTAATAACTGTGGAACATATAGTTGTACAAAGAACGCCTAAGTGTAAATCGTTCAATTAAATGAACTGCTGTGCCTACGAAGGGACACAACTAACAATTACAGTAAGACATGAGAGAATAGTCATAATTAGAGCTTACTCGATAGGCAAACAACGTAAGGAACATAAAGGCTCATAAATTTAATTGGTTACAGACTTTATTCTATTATGATTACATGAAACCTCATCCGCTCCCTTTTTACTGGAGATGTAACATAGGGAAATTCAGATGTATGATATCTATCAGCTGAATTGCACAGAATAAACTATTTTCTGTCAATAGAGGATTAACGTTGTTAATAGTGCTGTATTGATGCGGGTCTCAAGCATCGATTGATCAGCGTCAAAAACATCCTGACATTTTGTTTTCAAATTTGCGGGATGCAAGTTTTGCGGACAGGTATTAATGTGGGTTTCAGTTGTTGGTCCATAGTTAAATTGCAACATCATGGTGTCGTACTATTCCGTAAATAGCGCTATTTGCCTCATGTATTGATTCACTCTACCATCATGAAACTCATCCTCTAGGTATCCATTGTACTACCTATGCTGCCGTACATTATACACTGGGAAATATCACACCGATAACAAAACTTTCTATTGATTTGCCAAGCACTTACATATACTAAGTGTACTTTAGACTTAGCCAAGCTCCCAGGTAAATTATTAACCACTCACTTGTAATGGAACTTACTGTCATCATTCCAACTACGACTAGGGATGAGTATTAAATTGATAAATCAAATGCAAAGCTTTCAAGCTGATCATAAATCTAGCCTCATCTTATGCAACAATGTGTATCCTTTGCCGCACGTATTAACCTTATCTTGACCATGTCCTTGTTAAAACTACCCATGATTTTGCTTTTATGCGCTTTGTTGGCAAAAGTAACAAATATGCAGCATAAAAGTGGATAAACACTTCACATATCTGCAGCCGAAAACGGGCTGCTGATTAGATGAGGCTGGTTAATATAAATACATCAACGTATAGAATGCACAATACATTGGGAAATTGTATTTGCTCAACGACAGTGACATTAGCGCATGGGCAAATGGAAAATCATGCATTGGTCCTGACTACCGAATATTGTGCTACTTCAAGGCTTAACGCCTGCCAACAACAATAATGAATTAGTCCTAAGGGGCTATTATGTATAACATCACAACTCTTGGCAATTAAGCTAGTTGCTGTTCTAATACATAACATTCCTGAATATCACTTTAATTGCAACGCGCCCATTGTTTGAAATCTATGAAATAGTATCTCACCTAATTTATAATCGATAACACTACGTCAAGCATAATATTTGTGACATACAGCGCCGTTGGCATGGTAAATGTGCGTAGCGTTATCCTTAATATGAGTATTTCTACAGGAGCATTTGTTTTGTTTTAAATCCCTGCCGGTTTTATTATACAAAGCTGTAGGATAAAATAGACGTAGAAGCCGATCAGTTTCGATTCGCCCGTTTATATACTGCAAGTTACCGACCGCGCGCAGCTTGTGTGTCGAAGAAAATGATGGACGCTAGTCGAGGGTTTCACGTACTGATTCCACGGTAACATCTTATATCATCCAACTGGGCATTCCTCAGCTTTAAAAGATAAACACATAATTATGCGACAATGGGACCTCTCCGTTGTACCTAACTCCTTGTTAGGCATAGCAGGTTGGGGGCAATCATTTTGGTGATTGATGTTATGATGTTGCGCATTGATGATGTTACATCATAGTGGCTATTGTTTTGTATGGCATAATCGTATGTATCGTTGCCAACTCTTGCATGTTCTTAATCATTATTTCATGATGGACTTTTGGCTTTTGGCTTTCAGAGAAAATCGCTTCTCATCATTAGCAACGAATCCTTCGTGTTATAATTACGCATTGTGGCGAGGAACTATGTGCGATAGCTGAACAACCTAGCACAGAATGTATGAATAACGGATTTGGCTATGTCATAAAAGCAATTTAGAAGTCACTTAAGTTCTTATATATTCACTACGCAAATCATATATCACAATGGGGTCATTTATTCCAAGATAGGGATGGGAGATAGATAATAAATTTGTGTACTGCATAATTTAGTAAGCAATATATTTGCATTGATATGTGGCATGATGGTCACCACAAAATGAGTGCTCCTGCACTTATTTACCATAAAAAGGCAACAGTAAGTATTTTGAGCAACCTCATATTGGTAACACAAAACCGATTAATTCGGTCGGAGAGTGAAGTGCCCGATAGAATATAACCTAGTCAAGGCACGTTTGTCGGTGCCTTTCGATCAGAATGGTCCAAAATATATCAGTATTCATATAAAAAATGAGTAAATAAAGCAAGAAAACCTTTTTGCAATGGGACAATGAGGCTTATGATCCATAGCAGCTAGCTCACTGCTATATATGTATATATATATAATATATATATATATATATATATATATATATATATATATATATATATATATATATATATATATATATATATATATATATATATATATATATATATATATATATATATATATACTCACAATTGCAACCATTTTGGACAATATCGACAAAAACCGACCATTTTGGGTCATTCGATTATTTCGCTTTTTGGAGCTCAAATTATGCGATATCACGGATGCAAAACATTATACATCTGCCTTGTACAGCTTTCAGTTAATATATTCATTCAAAACTTATTTTAGAAGATTATAAAAATCCTAGGCCAAAATGGTTGTACCAAAATAGTCATGATAGTTTTGTCATGCAAAAAACCAACCATTTTGGAACTTTTTTATAAAACCAACCATTTTGGCCTTTTTATATAACCAACCATTTTGACCATTTTACATATCTACCCATATTGGCGATTAGAATAAACAAATGAGCCGACCAGCCCTTTTTGCCTTCCGATATTACCAACATTTATTATCCCAACCACAACCTACTACTGACAGACCATCGTTTATACAACCTTGGGTTACAAAGCTTAGTCAATGAAAAAGCTTAGGTCAATGAAACCATAAACGACTTAAATTTAATTCCTACACACAAGCTTGCACAAAGTATTGCGCGTGTTTAGGTCTTTCGGGAACCGAAAGAAACTTTTTTCGATTTCGCATTGTTTAAACATAATTCGAACTGTACATTCACAATATTCAACGAGCCATGAAGAAAAAAGTGAAGCTAAATTATCGGCGCGATTCCACGAAATGCTGACGCAATGTCTTGCTCCGTAAAGTTCCGAACCTTGCCGAGCGGCAGGTGTACCGGTCGAACGGAGAAAATATGCATTATTTTAAGGAAGGGAGTTCTTCAACGTACCCGTTATTAATTTGGTTACAAGTTTATACTTAGGTACTGCGAGTTTTAACAAGAATTAGTGATACCTAACATTCTGAAGATTGTCGTCTCTAATATTGGAGCACGGACGATTCCAAGTCAAAAAATGCACGTAGGTCATATATTTTAACGTATTTATATTCTGATTCATGGATAATTAAACTGCCATCATTGAAGTAATTGCTGTAACTATTATACATTTCGATTGCTCTGGGCAGATTAATGTTATTTAACCACTCTGAACACTGTAATCTGTCTGTCAACGATGTCGGACAACATCCCTCGTCCCTTGAATCGGGAGAGTCCAAACAGCTGTCACTATTTATCTCCGTGCGACATGGCGACAGTTTTGCCGCACTTGGCCAAAGTTGCAAAATCCGCTTAAATTTGGTGCAACAAAACAACAAGGTGTAATCTTAAATCAGTTCCAATTAAATGAAAGAAGAAGTGTTTATATATAGTAAATGAAAGGCGAATAAGATATGGTAATTTGAGAGAAAATGACTTTCGACTGAAGCTATTTGGGTGTTTCCCAAATCGGTCGCGTTGACAGGCTTCTGTGAAGTTCTGATCAGCTAGCTAGCTATACACTGAATGACACGGACCAGTGGAGGCAGCATCACATAGCGTTATGAACCCATTCCTCGCTCTTATATTATATGGTTCAATAATTTATTTTCGAATTGTTAAATATTAACTGCAATAATGCAAACCAGCCAAGAAGTTTAGGCAACAGGACACAAAGTATGTGCATGTCATATAATGATGTGTCCAATTGCATGTGTTCATGCATCTATTCACAATTTGCTTCATCAAGTGTCAAACTGACCTCCAATTGATTAATCGTGCATTCTTTATTATATGTTTTATCTGTTCATGAAAGAGCATCATTGTCTTGCCTTACATTATATTTATTTTGAGAATTAAACTGAAACACATCTTTTAGTGTGAACGATATAAATCCCCTCAGGACACCATGATTAAAACATGGATTAAACAATCTTTAAGCTTTAAATATATCACCTTTATTCAGTTTGCCACATAATAACATGTAGTAACAAAATGAAAAAAAAACCAGCAGCATCTGCAGGCAATGTGCTGAAGGATTTCTTAAGGTCAGGAGTAGGCAGAGGATGAATTTAATTTGTTGATGATTAAACTTTGATTGCTGTTCACTTGCCTATCTAGGGTCACTTATAATTCTACAAAAAATGTATCCACAATAAAGGCATTCAGAGTTGATTCAGCTGAATAAATTGACTTAATGGACTGAATGTATTGACCTCATAAGGGTTAACAATATAAGGAAATCAATTATCAGGATATCATTATCAAGCAAAGCATATCTACAGATAAATTTGAACATGATCAGCAGGAACTTTGACAACAGCGTCTTATGTTGCACTATCAGTAATAACTATCAATCGGGCCAGTCTTGGTGGGTTTCCATTAGGACACAATTAGTGAATCCATACAACAGCTTGTCCATATGATTCAGCTAAAGATGATTCTCCTGCTGTGCCCCAGCTATAGTTGCACATTCTGTTACACACACAAAGTTAACTTGTCAAACTGCCAATCAGTCTTATATCATAAGAACTAAAGGAAGTCTATGTAAAACATTACACAACATTAATTCTTACCAACCTGATAAGGTTGAATATCAATACAACATGTCACATGAATCAATCTCTTGTAATTAAGTAAAGGAAAGTAAAAACTAATCCCTCTCGTGTGGCAGAAACTGAATCTACATTTGAATATAAACTAATAGAATATTGGTAAAACACATCATAAGCCTGATATTATCAATATGCACTGCAATTATATAACCAATAACAAACCGCCCACCCATCAATAATTAATGTTATCTTCATTCATTGACCACTGATGGCAACTTTAACATTCTCTTTCTGGGTATCAAAATAACAGGCATTGACTAGTGACCACCAGGAAGGTTGCTATGGAGCTTAGCATTGATAAATATACTAGAATTCAATGCTTGACTGCTCCCCTGGGTTGGCTATGGTGCACTTCCTTCTGTCACTTAATAAAATGGTGTCTCATCCACGTAAGCCAGCTCTCTTCACCCTTAACCCGAGGTCACATTTACAATTGTACACATCTGAAAATCAGTATATAGTGAATATGAGGACATACATATCTGATGTTCATCTGGAGTTGATTATGTGACAAAGCCAGATGTTCAGAATAAGTCTACAGCCCAGAGAGCTTAGTTCAGTCATCAGTAACAGGGCTGGAACATAACTAAAATGGCCACCCGTCCTGACCTGTCCTGGTGACGGGTTGCCATTTTACATGTTAACTGGCCTCAAGAAATACTACCCCTCCAAACAAAAATGATGCCATGTTAGGAGAACCCCAGGTCGGTGACATACTGGGCTGGTGACAAGAACCCCAGGTCAGTGTAACGACTGGCTGGTAATAAAAAGAACCCCAGGTCTGTGTCATGCTGGGCAGGCGATGAGGAGGTGATATGAATTGCAGATAAATACAGAGCAGATTAGGTGTACAACAATGAGACACTATACACAGGTGCATACATCATAACTGCAAGACCATCAATCAGGACCAGGTGGAGCTTAACAGTCATACTGGGTAAACAGAACTTCTGATAAAAAACTTCTACATTAACAGATTGTTGAAGCCATACCCCACACACAACAAATACAGATAATACTCATTGTTTCGGTCATTTTGGTCATTCTGATGGTTTTAACAAAAATTACATTTAGACATAATATGTCTTTTTAAGCCCCAGTGATTGATATATCTCAACGGAATATGATAAACAAGAGAAGCCAAAACATTGATGAAGCCACAACATTGATGAAGCCACAACATTGACGAAGTCACGAAATTGGTGAAGCCACAGTATTGGTGAAGCCATAGTATTGGTGAAGCCACAATATTGGTGAAGCCACAGTATTGTTGAAGCCACAATATTGGTGAAGCCACAATATTGATGAAGTTTTAATATTGCTCAAGCCACAATATTGGTGAAGTCACAACACAGCTAAAGCCACAACATTGGTGAAGCACCTGGTAAAGCCAAAATATTGGTAAAGCCACAACACTGGTGATGCAACAACATTGGTGAAGCCAAAATTTGGATGAAGGGATAACATTGATGAAGCTACAACATTGGTGAAGCCAAAATATTGATGAAGCCACAACACTGGTGAAGCCACAAAAATTGGTGAAGTCACAATATTGATGAAGCCACAATATTGGTGAAACCACAACACTGGTGAAGCCACAACATTGGTGAAGCCAAAATATTGATGAAGCCACATTATTGGAAAAGGAAGAGAATTGATGAAGCCACAATACTGATGAAGTCAAACTATTGATGAAGCCAAAGAATGGATGAAGCCACAATATTGATGAAGTCAAAATATTGATGCAGCCACAACATTGGTAACTCCTCAACACTTGTGAAGCCAAATATTGATGAAGCCACAGTATTGGAGAAGCCACAGTATAGGTAAAGGCCACAATATTGATGAAGCCACAGTATTAGTGAAGCCACAACATTGATGAAGCCACAATATTGATGTCACAATATTGATGAAGCCACAATATCATTGAATCCACAACACTGGTGAGGCCACAACAATGTTGAAGCTAAAATATTGTTGAAGTCACAGCGTTGGTTAAAACAAAACACTGGTAGAGCCACAACTTTGGTGATGCCACATTATTTGTGAAGCCACAATATTGGTAAAGCCACAATATTGGTAAAGCCACAACACTTGTGAAGCCACAACATTGGTAAAGCCAAAATATTTATGGAGACACAACACTGGTGAAACCACAGTATTGGTGAAGCCACAACACTGGTGAAGCCACAGTATTTGTGAAGCCTCAATATTGGTAAGGCCACAACACTGGTGAAGCCACAACATTGGTGAAGCCAAAATATTGATGAAGCTACAGTATTGGAGAAGCCACAGAATTGGTAAAGCCACAATATTGATGAAGCCACAATATTGGTGAAGCCAAAGTATTAGTGAAGCCACAATATTGGTGAAGCCAAAGTATTGGTGAAGCCACAACATTGGTGAAGCCACAGTATTGGTGAAGCCACAATATTGATGTCACAATATTGATGAAGCCATAATATCATTGAATCCACAACACTGGTGAAGCCGCAACAATGTTGAAGCCACAACACTGGTGAAGCCACAACACTGTTGAAGCCAAGAAATTGATGAAGCCACAGTATTGGTGAAGCCACAATATTGGTGAAGTCACGATATTGATGATGCCACAGTATTGGAAAAGCCACAGATGTGTAAAGCCACAATATTGATGAAGTCACAATATTGGTGAAGCCACAACATTGGTGAAGCCAAAGTATTGGTGAAGCCACAATATTGATGTCACAATATTGATGAAGCCACAATATCATTGAATCCATAACACTGGTGAGGCCACAACAATGTTGAAGCTAAAATGTTATGAAGCCATAGCATTGGTGATGCCACAGTATTTGTAAAGCAACAATATTGGTAAAGCCACAATATTGGTGAAGTCACAATATTGATGAAGCCACAATATCATTAAATTCACAACACCGATGAAGCCGAAATATTAATGTAGCCACAGTATTGGTGAAGCAACAACATTAGTGAAAACACAACACTGGTGAAGCCACATTGGTGATGCCACAGTATTTGCGAAGCCACAATAATGGTAAAGCCACAACACTGGTGAAGCCACAACATTGGTGAAGCCAAAATATTGATGAAGCAACAGTATTGGTGAAGCAACAACATTGGTGAAAACACAACACTGGTGAAGCCACAACATTGGTGATGCCACAGTATTTGTGAAGCCTCAATATTGGTAAAGCCACAACACTGGTGAAGCCACAACACTGGTGAAGCCAAAATATTGATGAAGCCACAGAATTGGTGAACCCACAACATTGGTGAAAACACAACACTAGTGAAGCCACAACATTGGTGATGCCACAGTATTTGTGAAGCCTCAATATTGGTAAAGCCACAACACTGGTTAAGTCATAACATTGGTGAAACTACAATATTGATGAAGCCACAATATTATTGAAGCCACAGTATTTGTGAAGCCACAATATTGGTGAAGCCACAATATTGTAAAGCCACAAAACTGAAGAAACCACAATATTGATGAAGTTGTGAATTTACCATTAACATAAAATTTGTTTTCATGGTGGTTAAGCACATGGACCTTAATATTGCACACGCAACTCATTATGTAGAATAGTGAGGAGGTCATGTGGCTTCATCTACATTACTGTCAGTAATGTAGATGAAGCCACATGACCTCCTCACTATTCTTATCTTTAACTATTCATTTATATCAAATCACCAAATGTCATGAAATGAAAAGACTAAAGAATATTTCTCTTCACTTAGCAAGAGCCTAGTGGCCCTACAGCAAGACATGGCTCCATTTGATATGAGGAGGTGTCTTGCAGAGATAGATGAGCATAATTGAGATGTTTGGACAGTTGATACTGTTGCCCATCTTGAAAAAATAAATTTCCTAAATTGGGCAGATTAACCAACACAGAGGATATTAATCTCCTATATGATTCAATTGAGATACTGGGTCCATAATATTAAACCCAGAACAGGAGGTAAAGCAGTTAATCACTACCAGATTGTGAGTGCTGCTGAGCAAAATGTCATCACAAACACCTAGTCAATCTCACTGCCTAACAATAAAGACAGACGACCTATGGCTATTGAACTCTGCTGCTTTTGACAGCATTTAATCATAGCTTTAATAGTATATATTTGTATTCAATGACACACCAGGGCTGAATAATAACTCCCAAACCCACTTGTCTAGCAACAACAGTCAATCCCCAAGTATGCAAAAAGTTTTAGCATTTAAGCCTAATTATTTAAGTTATTAAGAAATGATTCACCCTAACACCCATGAGCTAATAATAACTTAGCTACATTTTCCTGGAACAAGCAATTTTAATTTGCTCTTATTTAGCAAGTCAGAGGTCAAGAGCCATAAAGCTATGAGTTAAAGTTTGCAAGATTTGGTCAATGTGAAGTTGCAAGCTTGCATTATAAGAAAACGTGCCATCAAGAATTATTCCCCATTGAGTAAATCACTCAGGAACAAAAGGTCATGCAGCCCTGATATTTACTTTGTAAGTGATCATCAATATAAGAGTTGTTCATGTTTAATTTGAGACAGGTATTCCCTATTTGGTTAACATAGCTAAGAAATATTTTTTCAATAATGTCACAATAAATATATGAGTGACTTACATTATTAAGAAAATGTGACACCAAATGTTTACAAGCAGACAGATTGACAGGGCAAAACTGTACTGTGTCATGTGTGATTTGGGATTTCAGATATGCTTAATACCCCTATCAACACTAGATCAGATGCACAGCTTTTAAGACTAACTGACAGATGACCATGGCATTTATAGCTTATACATGACATATTCAAATGATGTGATTGTACTATTGAACACTGAACATTTGACAACAATTTTACTACCAATATTGATGTGGCAGATACCCTGACTAAAGAGGCTCTGGACTTCAAAAACCCACCTGGGTTCTAATTATTTGGCAAGCCACTGTTGAACTTGGCTGGCAGCTAAAACTAGCACAGTTTGTTTTGGATAGCTATTATTGAGATACAGATAGGATCATTCTCCTGACTTATTGATAACAAAAGTTGTGACTATCATATAACACATAATCAAACTTATAGGAATGTAATAAAGAATTCATGTTTTAGTGTATTACAATGATACATAATATTAGCAGATCATGCTATTTCCAAGTACTTTAGAAGGTAGGTTAAAGGTCACATTACTGATGCAAGTAAGTATATTATTCAAGAATGTTGAAAGCAAATTATCAATCTTCAACCCTTGAAAAAACATTGAAAGAGTAACCCCACCCCACTAACGCACTACCACCAGAGTAGTTATAACTTATATGGTGTACTATGACACTAGACTAGGGGTGGCTAGTGTCATAGTCCACCATACAACATTGTTAGTTACAGGGCATAAAGTCTGAAGTCTGTTTGGGTTATTGTGATACCGGAGCGGATTAGGCAATGACAGATGACAGCAAAAGCCGTAGGCAATAGTCGATACGGTTTAATGAACGTTAGGAAATACATTTAAAAAAAAAATCATTGGTAATCGATAGATCTATCCAACCAAACTGCAGGCATCTAGTCACATTAACATGGTATCTGGGTATTGTTGGCCCTTGGAATGGTGTTCGTGATCGGAAAGTGTGAGTGTGAACGGTAGAGGCTAGAGCCCACGTGCGGAACTGCCCGGTGAACAGGTGAAGCTCGCTAACCACTGTAAACTACGGGTATTTCGTAATTTGTCGTACATGAAATTTCTTTCCGCAACAATAACGTTCATTGTTACATGAATGATATTCAATCTATAAACGTTAGAATCATACTGACCGAGCGAGAATCACATGGAAACAGTGCGTGTAAAATTGTCATGGCTGACCGATCGTCTTGTCTATGTTCGCTCGTGTACCGGAAATTGCACGAGGTATGGCAGGCTGGAATAGTTACAATCCCAAAATATACCTTCACATTGAGCCCGCGGGTGCGTTAGTGCGAACATTTGGATTTTACGACACGAGCAAACTGATAACACTGAACAATCTTTTTAATTAATCACTTGATGAAAACAGTCCATTGATACGATATGCTTTCATTGATTACTCGAAACTTTACACATCATAGATCGAAAAAACCGGTATTTCATTTCAGTGAGATTCTCAATACATTTTAAATGCTGATCTGCTTCTAGAATTCCCAGCTAAAGTACTACACTTGTTCTTATTTATCTAAATTAAACATTATCAGACGGATATGTACTGAGAAAAAAACACCCAAAATGAGTTGACAAAACTTACAACCACGGATTTCCCAGTAAAATCGCCATTTTTTTTATATCCGTCCGTAAAGATATTTGAGCGTGTGCCGCCCGTTATTCTTTAATCTGCTGATTTATATATTCATTAAAAATTTGTATGTTTTTCATTTCAAGCGATAATTTAAAACAAAGAATTGTTCATTGAAGTTAAAAGTCACACAAATCATGAATATAAGTTTGGAGCAAATATACATCGAACAAAGCCATATAATGACCGATTATTCAACATGGCCAAAATGGTCGTTTTGGCCAAAATGTAAATTCAGGCAAATGCATTTAACGCCAAGAAAAAGTGGATAGTTATCCCGAATAATAAGATTACAACCTTAGGAGGAGTAGAAGCAAATAAAGTTACGATTTTGTGAGGAAGCGCAGCTGTGTAAGCCTATGGGATGACGCTGACTATTTTGGCCCCATGATCATCGGCCAAAATGTAAGTATGGGCCAAGATGGTTGGTGAATTGTACCAAAATGGTCGGACTTGTATAATATATATATATATATATATATATATATATATATATATATATATATATATATATATATATATATATATATATATATATATATATATATATATACATATATAGATATGTAAATATATATATGTATATATATATATATATATATATATATATCTATATATATATATAATATATATATATATATATATATATATATATATATAATATTATTCTTTGTTTATGAGGATACCAGTAATATCATATTATTACAGTTTGTCTATTATGGTGTTTAAGTTGGACAGACGATTAACGACACATTATAGCACGCACCGAGTAGTATCATTGTTGAGCATGGCAAGCACTCGCGCCAAAATTTAATATGAAATATTTAAGACATATATATCCATAAATGCAAGGTGCTTTATTTGGATTGGCAGGTGAAACATGAAGAGGCACAGCTAGGTCACAGTAGAACTGCTAAGCGTGCGATGAACATCTAACAATGAAAATCGAGTACACTTAGCATCTTAACTCATCCGAGCTGCATGTTGTAATTTCCAGAACAAATTATCTCTCATTGTGATAGTAGACGGCCTTGTGGATGTTAGGCAAAACATTTTTCGACATGCCGTACTTTAGTGCTCAATAGCTGCATGAAGCACACGTCATTAGGTCAACGCTGCGTCGTCCTAATGATGATATATATATATATATATATATATATATATATATATATATATATATATATATATATATATATATATATATATATATATATATATATATATATATATATATATATATATATATATATACGCTCAAATATCTTTACGGACGGGATATAAAGATTGTCAATTTTACTGGAAAATCGGGGGTTGTAAGTCTTTGTCAACTTATTTTAGATGTTTTTACTCAATATATATCCATCTGAGAATGTTTAATCTACATATATTTGAACAATTGCAGCACTTTAGCTGGGAATTAAAGAGGCAGATCAGCATTTTAAATTTTGGAATAACTTACTGAAATGAGATACCAGTTTTCGTGATCTGTGATGTGTAAAGTTTCAAGTAATGGATGAAATCATGTCGTATCAACGGACTATTTATAACAAGGAAATAATTAGCCAGATTGTTTTGTGCTATCACTTTGCCCATATCGTAACATCCAATTGTCCCCACGAACGGAACCGCGGGCTCAACTTGTGATAATTTTAGCTTTCCATACCGCATAGAATTTCGGTACACGAGCGACTATTAAAAGGCGATCGGTCCGCCATGACCATTTTACATGCTTCCATGTGATTCTCGTTCGGTCAGTATGATTCCAACGTTTATATATTGAATATAATTCATGTGACAATGAACGTTATTGTTGTGGGAAGAAATTTCATGTACGACGAATTGTTTGAAATACCCGTAGTTTACAGTGATTAACGAGCTTCAGCGGGCTGTTCCGGACGTGGGCTCTGCCGCTCACAGTCACACTTACTGATGACTATGCCAACGACCAACAATACCCAGATACCACGATGATGTAACTAGGTGCCTGCAGCATGGCTGGATAGAGCTACCGATTATCATTAATTTTCCTTAATCCAATTCTGTTGTTGAGTAAGGTAGGGGATCCTGATTCCAGGATCATCGACCCCACTCGTCTTCTGATTTTATGCCCTGTAACTTACTATGTTGTATGATGGATTATTACACTAGCCGCCAGGATTGCTAGTGTCATAGTCCATCATACAACAACCCTGATGGTAGTGCTTTTGGATAGGGTGGGTAATTTTTTATACAAAGGTTGAAGATGGATGTTTTACGTTCGACATCATTGAATTATATACTTGCATCAGTCTTGTACCCTTAACCTACCTTTAAAAGTACTTTCAGTGGACATGAATATAGCATGATCTGCTAATATCATATATCATTCCAATATACTTAAATATAAGTTCTTTATTACATCCTATAAGTTTTATTAGGTGTTATATGATAGTTCAGTCATGGACATAGACACACGTTTGCCATCAATTAGTCAGGAGAGTGAACTTTTAGATCTAAATAGTAGCTATCCAAAACAAACTGTGCTGGTTTAAGTTGACAGCCAAGTTAAACAGCGGCTTGCCAAATAACCCAACCCCAAGTAGGTTTCTGAAGTCAAGAACCTCTTTTGTCAGGTTATCTGCCACATCAATATTGGAATTAAAACTGTTGC
This sequence comes from Urechis unicinctus, assembly GCA_034190875.2. Taxonomy (NCBI): domain Eukaryota; kingdom Metazoa; phylum Annelida; class Polychaeta; order Xenopneusta; family Urechidae; genus Urechis; species Urechis unicinctus. Next base: position 61,269,471 of record CM067354.1, read on the forward strand.
CAAATGTTCAATGTTTGTAATCTCAACCACTGTTCAATAGTACAATCACCTCATTTGAGTATATCATGTATAAGCTATGAATGCAATGGTCATCTGTCAGCTAGTCATAAAAGCTGTGCATCTGGTCTAGTGTTGATAGGGGTATTAGGCATATCTGAAACTCCGACTCACACATGAAGCTGTTTTTTTGGGACAGTGCAGTTCCCACGATGTAACAACCTGACTGGTTATGCATCACTTGGATGGTTCTTTTGATTGGTTGTCCATCTCTGAAAACCTGTTGCATGCCACTTATAAGGTAACATTTATGGGACAATTAGGCAGTAACCATTAATAGTTCTGCTCCTCGGCACAGCTTTACCCTGTCCATTTGTCTGTTTGTAAACATTTTTTTATAATGCAAGCCACTCTGAAATTGATTGTCATTTACAAACAAAATATCAGCCCTTTGTGACCTTATTATTAAATAATAATCTCGTAAGCTATGTTAGAAAAGAGGGAATAATTTTTAGTGACACGTTTTCTTACAAAGCATACTACCAGTCTCAAAGTAAACATTAATTTCAAGTATATTGATAATCACCTACAAAGTAAATATCAGCTCTGCAGGACCTTTTGTCTATTATTGATTTACTCAATAGGGAATAATTCTTGATGGCACGTTTTACTCATAATGCAAGCTAGCAACTCCTCATCGACCAAATCTTTCTGCATAACCTTTGACACCTAGATAGATTATTATTGAAAAAGCTACTGTGCCTATAATGATGTAACATTTTGTTATAAATCAAGCTAATGGTCTCACATCCTACACAGGGCCTTCTCATGTCAAAATCTCCTTGATAACTAGAATCAGATCTGTATGGTCCTTGACATAAGCCAAAATATTATGATTATTATCTATTATACTGGTCAAGTGAAAAATACCACTTGCCAAACATTATTTTTGGGATTAGTGTACAGCCCTGTGTGTCGTTGTATGATTTCATTCGTCATAACTTATTATTGAATATCCCATCTCAAAAGCAGTAGAGCTTCAAGGACTATTGACCTCTTGTATTAGGTTAGGTGTCTCAAATCACGAATGGGCTCTATCATGTCCATTTCTCATTGCAAACTATAACTCATAGCTTTATGGCTTTTGACCTCTGACTTGCTAAATAAAAGCAAATTAAAATTTATTGTTCCTGGAAAAAATGTAGCTAAGTTATTAATAGCTCATGGGTGTTTGAGTGAATCATTTCTTAAAAACTTATTATGCTTAAATACTATTTGCATAACTACTTGGCGATGGACTATTGTTGCCAGACAAGTGGGATTGGGGGTTATTGTTCAGCCCTGGGGTGTCATTGAATACAAAGTTGAACTATAAACGCTATTAATAAATGGTGTCATAACTTGGAAATGAAAATCGTGTCAAAAGTGGCGCAGCTTTATTGCTAGGTAGTGGGATTGAATAGGTGTTTGTAGTGACATTTTGCTCAGCAGCACTCATGATACGGCAGTGATTAACTGCTTCACCTCTGGTTGTGGGTTTAATATCATGGTGCTGTTATGGACCCAGCATTTCAATTGAATCATATAGGAGATTTATATCAACTGTGTTGGTGTATCAGCCCTATTTAGGAAATTTATTTGTTCAATATAGGCATCAGTATCAGCTGAGCAAACACCATACTTATGCTCATCTATCGCTGCAAGATACCTCCTCATATCAAAGGGAGCAGTGTTTTGCTCTAGGACCACTAGGCTCTTGCCTAGTGAAAATAATTATACCTTAAATCTTATCATTTTATGACATTTGGTGATTTGAGATAAATGTATAGTTACAGATATGAATAGTGAGGAGGTCATGTGGCTCAATCTACATATCTGGTGACTGAATTATACTCTCTGGCCCGTAGGCTTACTCTGAACATCTGGTGAATGCTTTGTCACTGAATCAACTCCAGATCAACATCAGATATGTTTGTCCTCATCCTCACTATATAATGATTTTCAGATGTGCACAATTGTGTGTGACCTCAGGTTTAGGGTGAAGAGAGCTGGCTTATGTGGATGAGCTACCATTTAATCAATGGTTAAGTGACCATGGGAGATGCCTAAAAGCCAACCCAGCATTCAAGGGACGATGAATGTTGTCCAATATCGTTGACAGACAGATTACAGTGTCCAGAGTGATTGAAAAGCATGAAGCAGTCAAATGCAATCGATATTTATAAAAGTTACAGCAATAATAGCAATGATGGCAATTTGATTATTCATGAATCAGAGAATAAATACCTTTAAATATATAACCTACGTGCAATTTTGACAATTTTCAGACGACAATTTTCAGAATGTTAAATATCACTGATTCTTGTTAAAACTCGCAGTTCATTAGTATAAACGTGTATTTAAATTAACAACTGTTACGTTGAAGAACTCTCTTCCTTAAGAAAGGTGACTTTAATGCATATTTTCTCCGTTCCCCGCAGTACACCTCCCGCTCGACAAGGTTCGAAACTTTTCGGAGCAAGATATTGCGTCACCTTTTCGGGGAATCGCACTGATAATTAGCTTTTTTTTAAAATGGCCAATATGGTCGGTTAAGAGAAACAAATGATTAGATCTATAAAATGGCTAAAATGGTTGGTTATATGTATATATATATATATATATATATATATATATATATATATATATATATATATATATATATATATATATATATATATCTATATATATATATATTTATAATATATATATATATATATATATATATATATATATATATAAATATATCATATATATGTATATATATATATATATATATATATATATATATATATATATATATATATATATATATATATATATATCAATATATATATATTATATTTAACAAGCAACGATATGTATATTTGCATTGCAATGATCGTACATGGCTTAATGTATCGTTTGCTACAGCGCTTGACCTCATAATTATTGTTCATCGTATACACGCAATGCTGAATGGGGGTACTGAATTGCCGTTCTTAATGAAAGCAATAGACACGGTCGGTTTTACACGGCAAAACGATATACGCTTACTACGTTGCGGCCTTCTATCAACCTAGAAATGTTTTTCATGGGAAGCGCATAGTTGAGCAATGCACTTAATTACTTTTATATATGTGCATTTATATGCATATATATATATATATATATATATATATATATATATATATATATATATATATATATATATATATATATATATAGATATATATATATATATATATATATATATATAATATATATATATATGTACATATATATGAATATATATCTAGATATACATTATATATATTTATATAAGTATATATATATATAATTATATATTTATACATATATATGTATATATATATATATATATAGATATATATAATATATATATACATCTATATATATATATATTTATATGTGTATATATATATATAGATTAAGAACCTGCTAGCATATCAATATATGTATATATATATATATATATATATATATATATATATATATATATATATATATATATATATATATATATATATATATATATATATATATATATATATACATATATTGATATGCTAGCAGGTTCTTTAATATAACATGCAACAATATGTTAATGATCATACACATTCAGTGAGATGATGCTTTCGCAGAAGTTCAGCGTTATGTGAGCATTGTTACATTGATGTGCAGTAGCTGCATGACATAAATTTGTTGATGCGGTTGGCTGGATGCTTCGTTTGCTACAGCGCTTAAACTCATGAAGGCAATTATTGTTCATCGTATATAGCCACGCTGAATGGGCGTAATGAATTGCCGTTCTTAATGAAAGCCATAGACACTGTCGGTTTTGCATGACAAAAACTATATAAGCTAGGTACCTTCTAGCCTTCTATCAACCTAGAAATGGTCTTCATAATGGTCTCAGTTACTTATGGTTTTTTCTACTAAAACAGCCACGCACTTCAATCATTAGTTAATAGCTGAATAAAAATGCTTTCCGTTGCAATCGATATACCACATATATTAAGGGGAAAGGAAAGCACTTTCACTTTATGTTTTATCTACGTTCTAGTACACCCGACCCGCATACTGGTTGAGTTGGTCTCGGGAAGAAGCACGATACCATAAATGATCGGGGCAAAACGCATTGTTGACGAAATCGTGGGCATAGCTGCATGTACAATTTAGTACAATTGAAAGGACATAGTAAAAGCGTCTCTTGCCCAATCTTCGTCAACCAACTAATTAGTTTTATGAACATATGCAAAGGCACTTCAGACCTAAATATTGATATACTGCAGAGGAATGATACATTTAGTTTTACACATTACTAATACAAAACATGGGTGCATTCGTCAAACGCAACCGATGTTATGTGGTAGTCGGTATTTTTACTCTGTGGCGAATAGTAGCTCATCAAATTGAAACGATACATTTTGGAGGAGCTCCTGGATAGCGGATGTTCACACAAGGCATTTGTCATTTGCGACAAACTGTACAGTACAAATGTAGGCCTGCCCAGATACACAAAAGCAAATAAAGAATACTGTCTATTTGTGAAGCGTTCAGTCGTAATCGCGAATATACTCTCAGGGAAACTATCGAACGGTCAGGAAAACGCTTACAAATATGAAATATGGCATTGCCATTTGACTGAGCAGAATGAGGCATTGGGAATAATGAATTGTAACCTGGTGGTGTATACCGCAGCACATCGTCAAGATGCGATGTGAGAGATTTATAATAAAACCATGTTATCTATGGCAAATATTCGAAAACAGCTGCGACAAATATATCAAATGCTTTGTTTTTGTTGCTTAAAAATCAAGTGAACATGTCTTTTAATTTCAATACGTATTGTGATAAGATTTGCTCATGCATTGATATTAATGGTAATAGTGGGGTAAACGTCACTATCAACAATGAGGTGACAGATGAGGATGATTGTGATGCTTAGACAGCTCAACATACGTGCCAGCGCCGATTTTGCACAAATTCATTGCCCAGACCGGATCGCAAAACCGACGCCGCCGGGACAAAGGTTCAGCGCTGTACTATTGATCTACTAAGTCGGTGTGCATCCCCTTTCATTTAACGTGATCATCCGAGTCAGAAGGATATAGTCAGGGTTTCGAACCCCTGGACGAACCTGCTGGTCGAAAGGCGACGCACTGCTCCATTACGTCATGGGAACCGGTTTCTAATGCAATGAACTGCAGTATTGCGCTTTGTTGATCTGCAGGCATTTATGATAAGTCGTCTAGCACACACTTGATAAGTGGCTCAATGGTGTCTCAGGGTTTTCGAAGTCATTGATTGATTCAGAGATTCTGATTCAGACGCATCATATTGGTGTATTATAGAAGCTACAAATCTGATATATTGAATAATCTTGGCTTATCTTATGCCCAACATTTACCCTCGAGAAGAATTACACATGATAGTATAACCCAGACGCCAATCAGGCTCTTTTTCGCATTTTATAGCAGCTTATGTTGCTTGATGTTCTGATGATATCGGATATTAGTACTATGCGGGTCAATCAAGATAACTAAATTTGCTTATCAGTATCGATAATGGCATGGTTCGTCGTACTATATCTTACATTGGTTGGCAAAATAAATACGACTCGAAACTGCACATAATCTACCGATGAAAATAAAAAAAAAAAGAATAATCCGAAACATGTACTAATTTCTTGTTTCAAGGGGAAATATATTGGCTCCGATGAATATATATGAGGATCAAAGCATATCCAAAATTGGAAATCATAGTTCACCAGAAATTTATACCAGTAATGGTTACTTAAAACATTGATACAGCGCGTCGATCAAATTAAATGCATCTGTTGCAGACCTTTGGGACAGTTGGACAAGATATCAAGTGTCTTGGTGCTAATTATTTCGATGTCGCTATTCATAAAGACAGCCACATAATCTCTGTTGCGCTGATGACTGCGTCATGTGACACACATTTTAGTGTCACAGTCCATATGTACTTCGCTACCTAAATATCCATATCACTGGCACTCTGCATTAGTATTAGCTGGAAACTTTGTTGTGTTGTTATAACCTATTTATTAATTGACGAATACGCCGCTGCGTCGACATCGAAACATAGGCACCAACTCGTGACGCAACAATTGTAGGCCAAACAAAAGATTATCTTGAACATAATGATATTGAAACTTATCTTGAACATAATGATATCACATTTCTTCCATCCGTTGATTTTTGAACGATTTCTATATACATATATAGAAACTTTTTCACGTTTTACAATCCTAGCAAAATTATACACACATTACAATATGACATACAAAATCTTCGCCTAGTAATGACAGTACTAAGATTTTTAGGCACCGTTGGAGTTGAAGCAGCTTCTGACATATTTGCAAAAGGTAGTGAAACAGGTAAGTCACTAACGTTTATTGGCATTGGCTCAGACGATTGTAGTTCTTCAGAATCAAACATATCAGATTCTGAAAATTTGCCATCAGGTTCAGAAGAAGATACACGAAGTCTGAAGTTATCGAGATGTCTACGAACAACGTGACCATCACCTTAACTTATGTTGTATTATAAAGGACCTGAATTGTTCCAATGCATTTCTGACCGCGACCAAAATTACTGAGGAACACCGTGCTTTCCGCGGAAATGTCTCGGTATTTTGCTCCTTAATCATGATAGTATTTCTGCTTTGACTGACTGTTGTGATCCTGCGTTATTTTTCAATGTAATCTCAGTTTGTCCAGCAGTACTGTGTGGAGTAATCATGTACTTTGCCAGGAAACGAAACAACTATGAGGACCATTTCTAGGTTGATAGAAGGCTAGAAGGTACCTAGCTTATATAGTTTTTGTCATGCAAAACCGACCGTGTCTATGGCTTTCATTAAGAACGGCAATTCATTACGCCCATTCAGCGTGGCGTATATACGATGAACAATAATTGCCTTCATGAGTTTAAGCGCTGTAGCAGTTTTGCTAATCCATGTGTGACAACCTGAACAGCTCGTTCAGCTTACCTATTAGAAACTAAATGGTACGGGATAAAAAAATGTGTTGTTGTATACAATTGCTCATAGTAAACCCTATGAATTCTTCACTTGAGAGAGAAATGCCATTGTCAAAAACAATGCCCTTGGGTAGTCCAAGTGATGCTACTGTTATCATCAACTTTTCAATAGTTGCAGCAGTTGTTGCTGATGAACCAATATGGGTGTCTATCCACTGTAGGTAAAAGTCTACTATCACAAGTAGCACCTTTCTATGAACAGGCCCTGCATCATCAATGTTAACACGTTTAAGTTGTTTTGCACATTCATGTAAATGTAAAGGAGCCTTATTTGGAGCTTGTTGATTCTCAACGCAACACACTATATGTCAGTGTGTATATTTGGCCACCAAACGTAACGTTTAGCCAACTGTTTCATTTTAACAATGCCTAACATCAACAGTGCTTGAAATTTGATAACATGAACTACATCACCTCGACATTAGTTGGTGGATCTACTAATTGTAAACGGTTCATGGCATCAGCACTAACATTCTGTGACCCTGATCTGTATTTGTTCTCATAATTGTAGACACTGAGAGTTAGTCCTTATCTTTGAACACATTGTGAAGCCATTTGTGGAATAGTTGTCTGTTTACTAAATAGCGAAACCCAAGAATTGTGACCAGTAAGTTACTTAAAAGATCTACCACACAGGTAGGTATCGATCTGAGCCATCGTCCATGACGTGTGATAATACCACGCCAACACCATATTGAGATGCATCACATGCTAAATGTGACTCTTTGGAGTGGTCATAATGGACTAGAGCCTCAGATGCTCAGATGATTAAGTCATTTCCTTTGAACACTGAGAACCTGGCTCTTCAGACTCCATCCAACGAAACACAGTATTTTGTTTTAGCAAGGAAAACAAGGGAACACTTAAAGGAGACAGATGTGGCACAAACCGAAGGTAGTAACTCTGCAATCCTACAGTGATTGGGGGATTCTTCATCTCTGATGTCTGACACAGTGTTAACAGGCTAAACACTTCATCAATGTTTTCAATAGATGCATCGCTAACTTCTGCATCATTGCGAATATGTGCGTTATGATCCAGCTTTTTTTGTTGCATGGGTCAGGATTTTTTTTATTCTGCTTTGAGTTAACTATCTGATTGATGTTGCCATATCGCCTTGGATTGCATGCTTTTAGTATGAGTCCCTTCATTTTGCACTAAAAGCACTCAGCTTCCTTTTATGTGCAGGCAGATTTCAGGATGATTGCCAAGACAAAGATGAAATGACTTGCGTGGTGTGGTTTTGAAGTTAAAACACGATGAACATCAGCACATGCACCCCAATGTCATTATGTTTAACATGCGAATTCTATAGATTGAGCAACCTGAGGTGCGTTTTGTCAAGTAAGTTCATTCTCTGCAAACAGACGTCACTAAGTTCTGTCATTTTGAATTCCACAGACCAAACTATCAAGAAGCATGTCATTCGATTTATCACCAAAATCTTTAGATTTCTGCAATTAATATGCCATAAAAAATCAGACACATATTGCTGCTTTGATTTTTACGCAAAAGTTCTACGTCATATTTGATTTTTATGATTGACAGCTTAATATCGAAGATTTGTAGCAACTACTGTACACAGTATGAGAAAGTTTGAGAGATGCGATTTAAGAAAAAATGCAATCTACGCAGCATGTTGATTGCATTTGTTACATTGGAAACGTACAGACGATTATAGTAAGAACTTTTTTTAAAAAATGGTATGCTTAAAAAGTACATTCAACTTGCGTAGAATGAGACAGAGGGATCACCGTTATTAAATCAACTAAGATAATTCTTGCGAGATGATATTACCAGCAACGCAATTATCTTAAGCCCTTTGACTCAATGACAAGCGTAACAGGTTTATAGCTGCAGTGTGTCATACATTCAATGAGCTAGATAATGAATGCAAAAAAATCATCCTATTTAGAAACATAAGCAGCGCAGTTGATAAGACCACATGACTCTAGCCAGTGTTATTAACAATTATTATATCGCGGGATAGTATAGGTTTTTATGGCATCGTTGCGGGACACGATTCGTGTTCTGAGGCAGATATTATCCAGTCCTAAAAAAATAGCCCAATATGTTACTATCAGTAGAGAGGCGCAGTAAAAGCGTGGTGGGCCCTTAACCAAGAAGTCAGTGGATATATACCATGCTCAGCGAATTAATGTTTTCTCCTGATCCTAAGTGCCCGCGTCTGCTTTAGCACAAGTTTTGGTACGTAGCATGCAACCCCTTTGGATCATTTAATCCGTATAAACTGCAAAAGCCAAAATTTTCATCTAATGAATTTAGATAGGCATTTCAAATATCTGACTACAACTGTAATTTTACACATATTAAATAGTTTTCCTGCCATCAAAAGCGATCCATGACTGCCGACTAAGCAAATATTACAACCGTGGCGCCCCCGAAAAAAGTCTGTGGTTAAAAACGACAATATGATGCCGACTGTATACGCGTTGTCAGGACAACATACAACTTAAAGATTAATCCTCGTCACAAAGTGTTATTAAATGTAAACCGATGATGCAAGCTGGAAACGCTGAGCGTGAAATCATCGATTGTTGAAACAAGTTCTACCTACGTCGCACATTATGCAGTTACTGATATCTTTTAAACCATTTCAGACTTTATGACGGACGCATATGTTTCATCTATTGCTTCAAACACAGAATGAGCCTGTCAGGTAACGCACAATTCAACTCGTGCATCAGAAATATCATCTAAAAGTGCCCCATGGCTCTGATTACCGACCAATTTTTGGCTTCATCGAATCGGCTACAATTCCGCATATCTATAAACTCATCCACGAAGTCATGCTTGTACTACAAATGAAATAGGATAAAGCAACCCCGTAACCCAGCTAACCTTAGTCGCAAGAAATATAGGATAGCTAGACAATTGACATACACAACAGATAATTGATTACATTAGGCCTTTCAAAACAGCCTACCATTTGTGGTTGAACCTGAATATTCAGCTCAGTCTCGTTGAAAACCAGAAAATGACTTTCACTCCCCTTATCGAATAGCCAGCACAATATGCTTCCATGTAAAATTGCGCTGATGCTAATGGTTCGACTTGTTTTGTCCCTATATGAGTGCAAGATGCAACTTGGCCCATTGAAATATACATATATGCCATTACCAAATATTGCTATCAACGAATACAACTTAAATATATGAGATGCATTGTGTCAAACGGCAAATATAAACATGGATTATTATCCAATAAATCACGATATGCAATTTGTAATTGCCTTGCATAAAGATGCACGAGCACTGTTTCAAGAGCCGGATATTGTTGTGAGTTGCAATAACACGTCGTATCCTATCATTTGCACACGAATATTGCTCCGATATGTATCCGTCTCACAAGGTTGGTCAAATACATAGAGTATTTATTTGAATATAGCATTTAATTGCATGTTATGCCTCTATTGTGACCGCACAACTGCTCTCTCATTGAAATAGTATCCATCTCGACATTAAAATGGAATGAATGTAAGGACGGCCAATAACATGAATCTATCGCTCCCCCAGCGCCAGTCCCTTTAGCAGCGATCTAGACATGTTAGCTCCATGTATTGCTTGTGGTACGTATATAAAACCAATGAAGTTTTATGAGGCTCTTGTCGTTATTGTAGCTTTAGGTGCGTTACAAGGTTTAATACACGGACACTGAAGCTAACGAAACGAAAGTAACAAAACCAATGCTTGTGGCAGCTGAGATGAACCGTCGGTATAACTTTAATAGAAAGTAAAATTACGTTATGCCCTAGATCAAACGCGCTGTACGTACACCAATTCAAACGTTAGATGTTCGATGATACTTTGTCTTTTTGGTACCAAGCACTTATTCTGGAAGGGTGTAAATAAACCGTCAGTATAGAACCACTCATAAACGTGACATATTTGATGGTGGTGCGGCGTTAATATATCACTACGGGCGAATCAATGAAACAATCAAAGCACTAAAAGATTGCAGTCATTACTCGAATTTTCATCAAAATAAGCCGCATGTGAGCCGCGTATTGCGTTTTCACTGTGTCGCCCAAGACCGCGTGGTATTATCTGGTTAATTAGAAGGCATGGTCGACTCTAGAAATCAGATAGCTCCATATCATTCACAGACGCCGAAACCCGAGACGTTGGACCAACAGCCTCAAGTGCAATTGCTAGTATTGTGGCATTATCTTCTTATTACTGGTATGTAAATAAATAATCACAGCACAGCTGGTCGGAATGAATGCTCTCAACTCGTTGATAATACTGATACTGAACGAATCAGCTAATGGCACGAGTGCAAAAAAGCACTGGCGGATGTCGACTAAAGGATCAGTATTGGCTAACTTTGCTACTGATGATTTGATACGAAAACTAGATCATTTAAACCTCTTGATTAGTACCCCAACCATTTCACTGACATTCACAGTTATGCATTCAGCACCGTCAGGTACTGACGGTTCCCATATGACATAGTGGTCAGGTTTTGCTGTATGGAGCCATACATCATTATAATTGTTATTAGTACTGCCCAAGGAAGTACAGACTCGGCATCAGTAGGCAGCAGGAACGATAAACAATTATATTAAGCACAGTAGTAACATAGCCTTATGCTAATCCTTTCTTAGCCAGCGTACTTGAGTTGGATATCGGGTGCGTGGTTTTGTTTCAGGCAGGTAAGTCGCTATTGCACTCTTTACAATAGCCTTTATGGCACAGGGAAAATAAGTGTACAAGCAGATAAGCAGCTGTATATTGCTGTGGAGGGGATAGGCATTTGATCCCAAGCCTCGCGTGGACCAATGAAAATGCAATAGCCTGTCACAGCTGGTCGAACGAAGTATGCTTGATAGCTAGGAGCTAATCAGCTTTTGCATACCCGGTTTTGCGAGTCTGTGCATTGCTTTGTAAGAGTGTGTTGCGCTGGTGTGATGTTGGTTAATTGCCAAACAGTTGTAGCTGTGCATAATGGCAATGGCAGTAGACTTTAAACGTATGGTATGTTCGAATACATACATGGATGCAATCTCGAAGATATGTTTGTGCCCAGCTGTAAGTAATTAGGTATTGTAGTGTAAAAGGTAATTTCTTGGAGCTGCACAAATACCAGTAAAGGCTACACATGCTTTGGTGATATTGCCAAGCAGAGGTGGATGTAGTGCATACAGTGTTTTGTAGCAGTATAATGCAATCAACAACAGCCCACAAATGTTGGAACAAGGACATTTTGTAGCAGGTAATGCCCTTATATCACGTAACTTACTTCGCAAACATTACTCTCCTTAGTATATAAATTCCTCTGCCATATACAAAAAGTTTGTTACAGAACCTGGTAGAATCAGATGAAGGGACACGTGCTTCATCAACTATCTACGCGGTAAGATTTACAATGCAAACCTGCTGTAGATGGTACAACTTTGCTATTTAATATGGAGGTCATTTGCTGCTTTAAGGATGCAAAAACAAAGCAACGTCCATCTATTTAAAGGATTTTATTAATTTAGTAGCCGATGGAGAGCGCAAGTAAAATCGTCGTATACCCGCGTCAATTACAACTTACTCTAGAGTGCACAGCACCGAAATATTTGCTGCTCCATACTGGCTGACTGTGATGTATGTCTCTGTGCACCTGTTATATTCTTGATATATAAAGCATTGCAGAGGTTCAGTTAATTACTGCGAATAGCAATATTGGCAGCAAAACTAGCGAACGCATGTATTTCAATTCGCGTATACATTAAACTATTTTGGTACTAACCTATAACTCATAACTTAACAAGCCAATGACCATACTATCTTGTCTAAGCTTCATGAAATCCTGTTTAATAGACCTTAGCGCTAACAATGACTTACAAGCACAGCATGTAATATTAAAATTAATGTCAAGACCTGATCAAACCGCTATGGTCTGAACCACACTTTTGGGTACGAAAGCGGCGCGAATTTCTCAATGGGGTCAACGATATACACTTGAAGCCATGATAAATGTTGGCTTACAATGCATAAACGTAGTCGCGTAATGCATTTCAGGCCCTGTTGGTACTTAATGCACGCAACGGTAGAACAGAATAATGTAAACACAATCTTATACCACTCTCGGGACGAAAGATATTTATACTTTCTGTACTAGATGAATTACACCTGATATAAGTAAATTGATATTGAAAGACTATTATTATTGATTTACTATTGATTCAATGTGGTAGTGCTTGCTTCATCATTTCATGTCCTCTGTCACTATGCAACTGACAATATCTAAGCATAACAAGGGGGTGATTTACTTAACACGATTATTTGTATCAAGAGCTAGATATATACACCTTTATAATAGTTCAGTGAATTACTCTGATGCGCCTATTCAATTACCATAAATTGCCGCACATGGTAAGTTAACAGTATTTATTTCATGTTTGCATGGCTCAAGACATGTCCAGAGTTATAAATGCGTTTACTCTAAGCCATTACCCTGTCCAATATCTCTAGTTTGAGAGCATCCAATTATAGTCGAGGTCATCATATGATGCTATTTGTGTGATGATGGCTATGCTCTATGACAACGCGATAAATATCAGTGCTCTTGTGATCTTATCGGTCATTTTCCGACAGCCCCTGTCCACTCATGTTTCTTTGCGGTTTTGATTACTGTCACAAAATCAATTAACCGAGTAGTTATATTTACTGTGAACGACACAGAATTGCCGTCAATATTTGATCCGTTATTTACTGCTTGCAACTGGTCAGTTAACTGCGATCAGACAGACGCCAGTACCCTCTCTAATACAATATCCAATCACCTAGCGTCTCAGTTGGATATAACTATACGAAATTGAAATGCCGTGCATTGGGAAGTGTACTGTCCAATGCCTATCTCTTTCCACCGATCCGGATGCTGCGCTATTGATATTTTACTTGCAAGCGATGTACAGTTTCGTTGAATATCCTAACAACAGCTATAAAACATTCGCTACAATAGTGACAAAGGCTAATGAATCGGCTTAAAACCGTCTATCAAACAGTTGCAAACCACAACTCAGGCTATATGTGAATCAACCCGCATATATTTAGGCCTCCGCTGGTTCAAACGATGGAACGACGCGGAATACAAAGCTATATGACATGACCAATCATCGGTATGCATGTGTAAGCAAGTGCAGCACCTAGCGTTCGTAACTACACGAGCACGCATCTACTGCGCTACTGTACCTACAAGTGACAATCGATGACCATTTTTATGAGAAACCGCAAAACCAAATATGCTCAGTTGTCTTCGACTAAAACACCGATTTAGCAACACTTCATACGCCTGGCAGCTTGTGGTATAAATAGAAGATTGATTTGTTTCAATATATTGGAACGGGAACTTGGTGTCATTTCGCATAAAGTCATTACGCCAACATTGTGCTTGGACTAGACCAGAAACAGTATTAACGGCTCTCAGCCACACTTAATCACGCTTATCAGTCGCATTGACACGGCAGTTCACCATTCTGCGCTTTAAAAGCTTGACGTAATTATATGTGAAGTCAAACGCCAAAATAACCAAAATGGATAGTAAATCTTCAGGATTTGCAAATCCAGTCTTCGTCGAGCGTATTTAATGTGCAGTTTCTAATGCGTGTCTACTCTCATGTAAGACATACATTCTAAACATTCGCAGCCGTGTTTTGCCTCGGTCACTCATAGTTTATTGCAGCCATTATTCTAATGCAGCTCGGGTAACCGGCGAACAAGATGCAAAGAGCCCTAAATGAGCAATTTGCAGATCGACATCGACCAAACCAGCTGCGTATTTCTGACAACGTAATCCGCAAAATGGAATATGCTGTTGCAGAAGAAGCTATTATATATGATATATATATATATATATATATATATATATATATATATATATAAGATATAATATATATATATATATATATATACATATATATATATATATATATATATTATATATAGATATATATATATATAGATATAGATATATATATAGGGAGATATCTATATATATATATATAGAGAGATATATATCTAGATATTAGAGATATATATATATATATATATATATATATATCTCTCTATCTATATATATATATATCTCTCTATATATTCTATATATATATATATCTCTCTATATATCTCTATATCTATATATATATATCTATCTATCTCTATATATATACTTGGTCTATGTTAGATTCTATTCTCTCTGGCCGGAGTATATAAATACGAGTTATATGCTGTGCTCTGATCAACGATATCGTCCCCCCGAATTGCAGTTGATATGAGTTATTTGCTGTGCCTGATCAACGATGCCATCGACCCGAATTGCATTGTATGACCTCGACATGCAGTGCATCGATTTCAGTGTGGATGATTGGTGGCCGAACAAACCCGCGGGATCCGAACCGACTTCATTTCAGCGGGTGATAGACTGTACTTCTGAACGTGGTCCGGGCTGCAATTTGGTACATTTCCATGTCACATATAAGTGACAGATTAATGCTAATTCCACCGGGGACGTACTTCGATGTTTCAATAAATCCTTCGTCTGGCTTAAGTCCCTGATGGCAATATATCGCAATATGTAACCGCAGATTGAACCTGCGCTGCATGAGGCATTTGTTTGCTTTTCCACTGAAAATGTACTTGAAGACCAAGGGTAAATATATAAAGAGATTTCAAGTTCAGATTGTGTTGCAATGAGAAGCAAGTGTCATCCAGTTTACATTGGCTTTTACGGCTTCATAATTCTCTGATGAAACAATTCGATCTTGATTGTAGTTGAATAAAATATCTGCTTACAGTAATACAAAATCCGAAAAGAGCGGGAGCGAAGTGTTTTACACTTGAGTTTGCATTTACATGCCACAGGATAGCATTATTAGTTCGAGAAATTTAATAAAACTTACATTTATTCAACGTTGATAACTATTTCACATCTCTATATATGTATGTAAACATATATATATATATATATATATAACGTATATTATATACTATTTATATCGGGGTGTGGATATATATAAAGATATAAAACCACAATCTCTAGTTATCGTCATAATATATATTTTATATTACAGAAGTCAAATGATTTTGCAACATTCAATATTGATACGGTCTTGCGCTCTTGTCGCTTGATCTAATCCTGAACGTCCATTTAGACTCATTTGTCGGGGTGTGGAGTAAAACCACAATAAGTTATCGTCATAATATTTTTAATTGTTAGTTGAAAATTCAATAGATAGCTGCGTGTCGCTTGCATGCGCATCCTGTTGAACCCATGTTTGATTCGGCTAAATCCGTATAATTCGTTGCCATGCGCATGAATACATCAAATATCTCAATTATGTGGTTACCTGAAGTATGCAGTTGAAGCAGATTATATAATTGCAATCAACATATTCAATAGTCATCGAACGTAAGATATATGGGACATTGATTTGAAAACGTGTCACAAAGTCACACATTGACAATCGAAAAGACCCTGTCTATACGATAAATGTAAACTTGTTCTTCGTTGTCGATCGCCTTTTCTAACGAGAGTTTTAATATCTGATGAACGGCATAAAAAGGTTAGAAGACGACATCCATATAACAGGAATATTTTTTATTTGGTATTCAGTTTTAGAACGGGACTCAAGTCACACCAAATGTTCATTGTGGTATGCTGAACGACGGATAAAGGCGTATGAATGTCTTCTTGAGTAAATCTTGTTCACTACAGTGGGATTTACATTGAAGTCTATTTACGCCATGTGTTATTACCCATCTGTTACCCTATATTTAACCATGGTCCCCATAATAGCATAGCAGAGATATATTATATATTTGTCGTTAGGCGGTGGTAGCAGCTCTCCGTCTTCAAAACTCTCGATTGGATATAATGTGCAGTCTTCAGTATTTCAATTAAATGCCACTTGGTAAAGAGGCTAATCGATATCGATGAGGCACCCTGATGAACCTTAAAGCTAAATCAGAGTGCCATTATAGGATCGCGTGCTATCACAATCTTCTTTTACCTTCCGTTGTATCTGCAACCACTCGACTATCTGTGTACCAAATTTTACGGTAAAAGCAGCACGTCACACGTTTCGTTACCACATACAAACATTTATTATTTAAGACAGCCTCCTACATCCGTGCCTAATTAGATGAGTTAACACACATAGATTTAGAAATACGCAATAGGCTTGCGAATAAGATCTTTAGTTGGTCCTGCCTTTGATGGGAAGCATTCACTCAGTCTAAAACACCAATATTGGCAGGTAAGAGATAATGTACCAGTTCATGACTCGTTCTATATCTCATTTACTGGTAACACTTAACGAAATATCGCTGGCGATAACGTTGGCACTCTTTGGCAAGGAAATAAAAGTAAGGTACGTTCTTATCAATTTGCAATCTGACCACTAGTTAGGTTCATTTAACAGCTTCATTTCTATAAATAGAGTAATGGCGACCACTCTACATATTTGAATGAAGGCTAGCTTATCATCTAGTGAATCGTCGAGTCTCTTGACGCTAACAAACGTTTAATGCGGTATCCACAATTGCCAATTTCCGGCACTAGAATATTGCAAATGAATAAGTCAAATACTTTAGTAATTGACTTTAGTGTCAACATTTAAGGACGTTAATGTTATGAAACAAAAACGACATATCAATGTCAATTGATAGATGGAATAATTGATGATGTTCTGCTACTCAATGTATGCAGCTACACTAAGAAACTCTCACGTATACATGGCTTTGATTGAGTTTATAGGATGATTTACGGTGATATCTCATACTACAATGCACACCTATAATTCCATCTTATTGTTTTAATGTCCTGTTGAATATTTGTCATACTAAAAAGCGCCTACATGATTTCCGATTTTGTTATGCATTTTGATTTAAGCAATCAGGTTGATTTTAATTTTTGTACGGCAACAGCCAGACAATCCATCAATAATCGGCGAGGCGACAAATGTTTTTAATTCAATAGGTTCAAATATATTACTCCTGTCCGAATAATTCCATTAACTGTAATTGACATCTTCCGCAGGCAACCTCCCGATTGATGCTCCGTCTGATACAGAGAAAACCTCTTGTTGGGGCTGATCTTTGTACATTTAACTACTGGCTCCGACGCGGCATATTCAGGGCATCACAAGTATTGACATTGCAGGAATGGATCCCTAATAGGAAAATCCATTTTCCACGCCATGTGTATTTGATGCCAGCTGTCGCTGTACATAATCAGATATACTAGCAAGGGCCTATTTTGATGTGGTAATAATGAGGGGGTGACGAAAAAAGTAATTTGCTGTTATTTAGCATTGGATTGTAAAATGCGTTCAAGGGATCTGTTAGACGAAAATGCTCGGATTATGATAAACAATCATCCTACATGTAAACATATTGAGCGTGCTAACAATAATGAGCATACTCCTGAAATTAGGTAACAGCGAGTTGCTGTCACGGTATTAAGCCCTAGGGCACTTTTTGTCGGAAAACGGCGGCAATTCGAATTGCGCATACCATACGGAAGCGCTGTAAATGCCAACCGGTCCGATGTATAAAGGCGATAATTATTAGTGATTTTTTTTCAATATGTGGCATGTTACAAATGTGGTTCAAAGCAGCCCAAACTCTGTGTGATGCTGTCCTATTCAAGGACGAGTAGCAGCATATTTGTTATTAATGACAGAACTGACGTCTGTATTAGTCTACCGTGGTCCAGTGTTATTGGATGAGGTTGTTGATACAATAGTAAGCATGTCACAGCTGGCGGCAGCTGTTTGGTAATTTTCCCATTCATGTGCAGGGTACACCCTACGGCCCCAGGTATATCCATGTTCTTGATAAATAACCCGACTGGTATATATTTTAATATTTCAATTTGTAAATGTTGGAATGTTAAATATCAGGACGACCTGCAGTGCTGCGCATTTGTTGCTATCACATCGAAGAAGCCACAAAACCGCAGAAAATGGTGTAGTAAACACTTAGAATTAAGATTATGAAAATGTCGCGCATTACAATATGGTTAAATTCTATCATGATCAGCACGCGTACAGACGCAGGAACCGGGCACCAGAAGTTTGGAATAGTTTAGTAAAGGCATTAGCATTTAATGTTATAATTGATCATTCATTAAAACAAACCAATGAAATAAAACAAGAATACGAAGCAAATACAATAATATTAACTTGAAGCGCACACCAAACTACATATAACACAATGCAACTCGGGCTTTCTATTCAACATTCCTACTATATACATGAAAACAAACATTAAATAACTCGGACTCAATATTGATACAATTATCAAAATGGATTTTGAAAGATGGAGCAGATTGGCTGAGCACGTGGATACGATAAAAGTGCTCTACGAATTGACACTTTGTGAGTTGTGAGCGGGAAGCGTCTTGAGTACAAACCACATTGCGACGTCACACTTGGTGAGTTGCGAGCTGATTGCATCTTGTGTACAAAGCTCATCGTAAAGTGACTTTAAAAGCACAATGTATTCACGAGCTGTTGGCTAGGGAGAGCCAATAGTAGTTTCCGTCAACAGAATGTACTGTTTCTTCTCAACTTAAGAAGCCTTTGCGTTGTAACCTAAGGGCAAGGTCAGCAACAGAAAGAAATTACATCGCGTTCTTAATGTATCGTTTAAAAGTGCAAAAATCCATTTTAATTATATACATATATATATATATATATATATATATATATATATATATATATATATATATACATATATATATATGTATACGTATATATATATATATACATATATACATATATATATAAATACACACATTTATATATATACACATATATATATATATATATATACATATATATATATATATATATATATATATATATATATGTACACATATATATATATATATATATATATATATATACATATATATATATATATATATATATATATATAATATGGCGTTCATATATGCACGTAATATATATATATATATATATATATATATATATATATCTATATATATATATATATATATATATATATATATATATATATATATATATACTATATATATATATATATATATATATATCTCTCTATCTATATATATATATATATATATATATATATATATATATTACGTGCATGATATGAACGCCAATAAGCGTGTACTGACTGGCATTATAGCTTAAGCGCTATATCAATAGATACGGTCTGTGTAGCATGACTATGATGCAATATGCTCCTGGTTTTATATAAACCGCAAATGACTCTCTAGGGAAGTTTTTCGTAGATTGATGCCTTAGTTATTGTGACTGCCTGCTTGAAACGGAATTTCTAACAATCTGTTTGTACAAAACACACATACCTTACCTTATGGGCAGACATAGTGAGCACGTTGTGTACATCTTGTGAACAACCTCCACGCTTTACACCTCGCAAATCAGAACATACCAACCTTATATGGTCACTGCACAAACGTGCAATGTGAATTTCACACACATAAAATACTTAAGTACACACACATAAACACACACATATACATGCACAGTAGTTATCGTAGAGTATAAGCTCGCTTCACGCTGTTCATTGTAATAAGGAGGTATGCCATTCTCGTGAGGTAATAAGATGGGTAAAATGCGTCGGTACCCCACTGAACATGTCGACTACTAGACTCTCCGGTGGAAAGTAGCGTGTTTAAAAGGCAAGAGATGCTTCAGAACGAGGCAAATTATTGTAAAGCTCAACCTTTTATTCGACTCAAACAGACATTAAAGCATGGTATGTGTATTTGATGCGATGCGAGTGTAATGAGAGAGGCTGGCCTTATTGAGGTATAAGACGGATATCAGGTTCTCAGCCAGATGTTGTTTAGCGCAGATGGGCGATATAGATAGTGCTACGAGTGGGACCAGTGAAGGCTCATGATAGCGTTTATGTTTATACATCAATGGGTACAATATAGGCAAAATAGGGGCTCCATTGCAAGCAATTGCAATATTGGTTTTCATCCGCACCATTCGGTTTAGCAAAATAATTCGCATATGTAGTGTTAACACACACCTTAGTAATCCAACTGTGCTGGAAATTATTATTAAGATGCTCAATGCCACCATTTATGAAGATATATGGCCATTATTTGGATTCGTTTTGTAATCTTAACGCAATTACAAAACTTGGGAGTTCAATAAAATGTTGCAATCGTCAGCATTACAAAGGTTAGTGCTCTGGTTTCATATGAACAGGCAAGTCGAATGCTCGATGCTGGCATAACTTGTCAGGAAATGTACAGAATAATGAGTAGCAATTTCACGCTACCTGCACCTAATCTATTTATAAAAAAGATTATTGCGTGATATATACTATATATAAGCAGGTTATTCAACATAATAGTATCAGATGATATGATGTTTTATATACTTTAAATTACTTACAGATCGCCATATTGACCGACATCGGCCTTATAGTGTAATTGTTAAGCATAAAAACGTTGGTGTATGAGAATATTATGGCTGTCTTGCTAGAGCTTCACGGTGTTTTTGCACACTTATTCGTAATTTCCGCACACAAAAGACGACAACACACGCCATTGTCGTATAATAATCATCAAACACCATACTTGCCCTTCATCTCGGAGATTACGAATACAAGTAAGGCTATATTGTGCCGGAAGCAACTGTTTAGTTGGAACGCAACACGATGAATTGTACAATTATGCTCCCATCTTGTGATCAATGTGCCTCCATATATTGACGCGCTTTACACAGCGTCGCAAATCAAGAACAAGTACTGCAACCTTATATGGTAAACACTGATCTTTGTGCTTGACTCGCTCAGGTAATGTGAATTTCAGCAATAAATTGCTAACTTAAAATTAACACACCTAAGAGGAAATAAATATCTGTAGGTAAAGGTCAGCAATGGCTTCAATAATTACAACTTCGTCGCAGTTGCCCATGTATGTTATGTACATTCTTTTCATCATTTCCAGCTGACAGCGGGCCGGTTATTTTGCGTCTCACAAAGAAACAGCTCATGGTCTATTCATAGAAGAAATATGCCAGTGTTTGTAAAACAGTTATCTATCAACAGTGAATGAAAAAACCCTCTAGGGCGGCTGTTAATATTTTTGCTACGATCCTAACCCTTAACGACATCCTTTACAGAGTATGCTCGCTACAGCGTCAGAAAGGTGTAATATTTAAGCGAAATGTATATGTAATAACATTACAAATAACATAAGCCTCACAGTCATTATGTCTGCGGTAATTATACAAGACTATTTGGACATGCACGACCGCAATCGTGTGAACTTTTTGTATTCAGGCCACAATTAATGCAATTAATCGAATTCTGGAAAAAGACTCAAATATCCTGGCATTAATGCAACAGGATGCCACACTGTTAAGGCAAAGGAATCAGATGGTTTAGTGATTTTGTCTGCCTAATTTAGTTCGCACGATATAGTTTAAGGCTACATATGTGCTAAATAGATGAATATTGGCACATGGAGACCGTTTTACATATCACGGACACCATGTACGTAATACCAATTAACGATACCATTCCATTGCTGTCATTTGGATATCATCACTGCAAGATAAGCATCGATATGTGGCGTAGGTACATCGAGAAGTAGATGGATATTGCGACTAAGACTTACATATAAAGGACAATTTTGAAAAACGATTCCTTTTTCTAATATCGCCTCATCCGGTGAATGTCTTGTTTATGTTGGACGAACTCCACTTTGTCAGTAAGTGATACCATATAAACCAATTCATAGAGTCAGAGCTAGCCATTGAAGCATTTCAAATATTCCTATGATTCTACGTTGACGGTGTAGTGACCATACTTGATTAGTATATTCTATATCTGGCCTCAAAAGTGACAAATATTCCAGTCGAGCGGCTGCAAAACTATTGTCGAATAATCGGTAGAGGCTGATTTGACATTGAAGTTTCTGTTCTGCACTGTCTGCTAAGTTGAATGTTCCGATCAATGATAGAGGTATCAACAAGCGGGATATAGAGCCATAAAATAAAATCTTTTGTCTCTATGATTGCAACTTTGTGAATCACGAATTCTTTTCGTGCTAAATTGCTCATATGCAAAGACGATAATAGCTAATTTCGTCAATGTGCCTTGCTTATTAATTAAATAGTAAAGTACGCTCGGTTAATACCTACGTGCTGCAAATACTCGGTGGCATTTTTTGTACACCTTTCCACACCACATAAACCACAGACAGGACCCAGCAGGCTTGCTGCTGACCATTATGAGCACGGAATTTGCTCGTGCTTTTGCTCAACACACTTCATGCGCAATGAATTATGAAGTGTGTTTCCTATATAACAGACCGCTAGTATCATGTTTTACCATCAAGTTTTATCTGCTAATGATTTGTCCATTATTCAATTTGGCCTGAACGAGAGAGACACAACATCCTGAGCGTTGATAGAGTCGTATTTTATGTACGGCACAGGGAAAAAATTGGTTCTATTCCAGAAAAAAAGCTGTAACGATTGCAAGCTGCTTGTAGAAAATAAATGGTGTCACCATGAATGCCTTCCATTACATTGGTGCCACATAACTGCGCAAGTTAACGGCCAGGTATATATGAACAAGTCTTACGTATAGATCGACAACGCCGAAACATTTTGCTTGATTAGAAAAGGAGAATCTTTTGCCAAATGTATATTTCACTATATACCTGGCGGCTATATGGTTTTACAATTTGCATCAAAATACCAATTCGTTGGTTATCATCCAGCAGACGCACTTAAATGTATTGTAGAATTCAACAGCCTTTGCTGTCACAAACAGCTTTTGTATTGACGCATTATACCATATGGGTTGTGATAAGGTAATATAGCCAAGTGCCAGCTAGTACAAGTGAAGGTCAAGTAGACATGCATCGGTTGATTCAGCATTATCCTCTGTGAGATATCCAATTAATGAGCACATGCCTGTCCTATGTTACGAGCAATTCGTAAGTTGCTACAGAGGGGTACGTGGACTAGAAAGATATCACTCTAAACGTATTGGATATACGTATGTTTTGTTGACGAGCAATTCGCCTGTAGCCAAAAAAGATGTTGACGCTTTTAAACATTATCGGAAACATATCCAAACATTTGTCAGAAACGTTGAGGTAAGCGGACAGTAAATTAAACATGTGCAATGTCGGCTCTTGATTTTTATTTCATTTGTTTGGCCAAATAGATATATGATTAACAAAATCTCTACAGCCGAGAACGTTGTAATTGTGACATCAGAGCACCTTAAGGGCTCACTCTTCTACTCTGGCACCGCTCTCAAAACAATGATCGATTCAAACCATAGCCGTTCTGGATGAGGATGAGAGCAGTATCTCGTTCACCATGCACTTAAGTACTTATTAAATAATTCATTTCCACGCATAAAAAACCCGCCTTTAGCATCGCCATTTGGCTGTGGATCGACGTCTACGTTACGTCAATAGTGAGCCCTAATATAATTCATTTCAGACCAATGGTAGAATAATGCGCTCTCGTTCACCATGCGCACTTAATATACTTCTCAAAACCATTCCTGGCCACCTATCAGTAACGGCACAATGAAAGTAACTGCCTTTGAATGGCGAACACGTTTTGTTGCTTGGCGAAAAACTGTTAGCTAAAACAGATTTTTTCATCTTTATAAGCAGTACCGCACATGCATCATCTGTGGTATAGTAATTGTGGTCAGGATCAATGCACCTACAATTGACCTGAATGCCTGATGATTCAGTTGTACGTATTCTTTATACGATCAAGCAATCCGACAATTGTCACTTGCTAGCGAATATATATGCTTCTAGGCTTGTTGTTAAGTAATGCACTCTTATGAACGAGAAACCACTTTTTAGTTAAGATCACGGTTTGGTCACAACAAGCACATACAGCCAGTTGCATATATAATGGGTAATCATGGCTGCCGTAGCTGCGGGGAAGGAATGCGTTTATGCTGTATAATTGATTCTTTTCTATAGGAATCAAAAACCGAATCGATCAAATGGATTTGCCATTAAGACGTACCAATTTAGTGTTCCCGTGTCATTATATGCTAATGTATTTCGAACTATAAACCACCCAAATAATCATTTGAACATCAGCAACTTATGTATCCCTTTTAAGCGTCAGCAATATCCTAAAACGGATTTCAGAGAGTAGCGTATATGAAATGGTCAAACTTTAAGCACGTACTTTTCATTTAGCTACTTTATGGGGATGATTAGACATTAGCTTCGTTTGCACGTGAGCGGTACATGAACCGTTGGGCTGTAGACAACAGCTACCACAGCCTGACGATCGTCAGTGACATAATGCTAGTGGAATACGAGCCGCAAACAAACATTGTTCTTATTTATGTTGGGTGATCATATAGTAATAAAATAAAATGAATAAGTTTGTGAGAGTAATCAAAAACCTTGCAGCTAGTTTGCTGTGGGATTTAAGACATATAGAGTTGACAAATGGGCTTATTTATTAGAAGCCAGGTGCCTATATATATAATAAGGTGAACAACATACATCGCCCACAGCAAAGGTGGGGTAGAAGACAACCACCCAAGGCTAGGCTGAGGAGTCTGGCCAACCCCACCTAAAAGGTTTTTATGTCACGTTGAACAAGAAGCTCATAGAAATACAACAAAATGTTCATCAACAAAGTAAACATACCCAATGCTATACATCAACCTCAGTTGAAATGCATAGATCAAAGTTGTCACAATGAGTGATACCAGATATCAATACTTGAACAGAAATAACTGGCGATTACAAAAATTTAAGAGATGATTATATCATGGAACAGTTAAAAAGATAGACAATAAACCACCCAGAGCTAGCAATCACCAACCTCAGTTGACATGATTACCTGGCAGTAAATACAGACATTAGACCGAAATTCTCCGCAGAAGCAGCTAGCAGCCAAGGAGGGAAGATATTAGGGGATTGAGAGTGTTGGTATGCGAATGTACGTCTTGAAGGAAGAAAATTGTAAAGAACAAGGCCATTGAACAGATAAAGAGCGTAATTGGTGAAGACAAGTGTGGATAAAGATCAATAAAATGGATAAAGGATTAAAACATTACCCAGCATACTAGTTAATGCCAGAAATAATATAAGCTTGGCCAAAGCACCAAGACATACATAAGCTAGCAAGACAAATAGTTGCGAAATGATATTGAGCCCAAAGTCTCCTGGTGGCCAAAAAATGGGGGTTACGTGACAGACAAGCTCACGCCTAATAACTACGTGACAATCAAGCTTACGCTAAATAACAACGTGACAGACAAGCTCACGCAAAATAGCTACGTGACAGACAAGCTCACGCAGAATAAAAGACCGAAGTCTACATCGTGAAACATAAGTCCACGGAAAATAAAGCCCCGGCCAAGGTAAACACCGTTACAAAGAAACAAAACAAAGGAAAAGCTCAATCTTGAAACATAAGCTCACAGAAAAATTATGATAACCCAGGCTAAGAAAGCTCAGGGAATAAACCAGGCCACAAGCCTAGAAATACAATCCAGAAGTTATTAGACACAAGGACCAGGAATCATTGTGAGTAAGAAAACTGCAAGTTAATAGCTGCTATAACAGCACCACGCAAGCTGTTGAAATATTTTGCAAGACCTGCCAGATTGAGTTGTCCTCCATCGTGATGTAAATATAGTTGCCAGTTAGACCAAATACCACGATGCCGCCAAAACAGAATGCGGGGATTACACGCACAAAGAGATGACAAGGTAGAATTGTAAAGCAAGACACAAGAATTGAAGTCGTTGCTAGTGTTACGTTGAGAGTAGGCACGGTTACACGCCATGACATCGCGAACGAAAACTTGGGAACACACAACACGAGAGACGCCATATTGATTAACCAACAAGTTAGCGAAAGCAAATACGTCCTCGGCTAATGCGACGGGAAAACAGGAGGACGCAGACAAATCATTAGCACCAATATCGATGACCACGATTGCCGGGTTCAAGGCAGAAACCATACCCACTTCGTTGAGCAACTTTGGCAAAGTGAGGCCCAATATACCATGAAAGAAAACCTCGTGGCTACCAGCTAAATTGAGAGAGAGCATCCCGGAATCCCTAGCAAAAGCGGTCAAACGCTTAGTGAAAGAATGACCCATAAAAAGAATGAAAGTAAAGGGGGCAATATCAGAAGAATCCGACAATGTAAATAAGCGAAACACAGGATACCGCTTTTACAATCGAGCCAGATGGTCGAGATATAAATAGACCAAAAAGTAAATAGTATAACGAAAACTCACACCGACCTTAAAATTGCGCCAGGCAGTGCAGGGCTACAAATAGATCCCGTTGAGGAATAGGCAAGGCACTAAAAACGATCGAAATGACCTGATGGCGACGGATTGCCAAGAATAAAAAATCATGCGAGCTAAGATGGCGACAGTCACAAGGAGAAAGGAAGTGATGATCGCCCCTATCGCCAACTGCAGTAATTAGAAGTCATGTGACATCCTAGCAGAGCGGCAAGCCGATAAGCAACATATCGCATGTACAAGATAAGGCCGAGAGACCGCCAAACACTATGACATAAACAAACGCTATGATTACAGACACTGCTAAACTACGGAAAAAAGAAGCCTGCATATCAATCGCTTAAATAACACATGATCACCAATTTAATTATATGCATCTTAAATTAGTATTTAATACGGTTCATGAAAGCGATGGCTCAAGGCATATAACAATAAGATGGATCAGTTGCAGTTTGAAAATGTACAATGACGTTTTCTTTCTCCTTTGCATAACAATTCTTGTCAACGTTCAGCTTTTGTGAAGTGTGTTGTGCTACTCTAACCATTATAAACGTAAGTATGCAAATATGTAACTGTACACGTCCTGATTGATACTAGAATTGTCGCAGCTAAAATATATATTGCTATTTCATATACATTTATATATGAAATACGACCCGAATATACGCTTTTCTGTCAGTTTTACGGTTGTAATCTGATTCAGGTGTTGCATTGTAATTGAAACGAAAAAGCATTAAACCCAAAGAATGTGTTCTTTTTAGTGGGTTGTCATCCTAAAAAGCTTGTAAGTGCCATTGCCACCGATTTTCTTTCTATCTGAAGCATGAGCATGCAATTCTGATTTTGCCTGGTAATTACGCTTAAAACAAAGATACAACTCGAAGACGTGCAGAGCAAAGATAGGCAACCGAGTAAATAGCCTCAGCAAATCACAGGTTGCGCAGCGGATCTCACTCTTTAATGACTGCGCTATGCGGAAGAGTGATGACTTGCATGTTACTGTTCGCATGGTTGTTCGCCCGCAAATAAGAACGAACACAGCCAAATAAATTATAGTATTAGATTAGACGTTCGTAAGATATCTATTTATGTCGTCATAGTGCGTTTCCAAAATTCTCGATTTCAGTTGATTGTAATGGGTGATTGTGATATATTAGATAAGGGGTAAACCAGACTAGTTCGAGGATATTTGAAGTCATATATACGACATTTAATCATTTGCATTCTTAAACGTTTATTTAAATTAAAGGAAGCGAATATCCGAACCTCTTCATTCACTGCCCACTTGCCTTAGCTGGGGTAGTCAATTCGTTCGCATTCTACGCCAGACACAAGTAATCTAATTTTCGCATAAGCGTGGAACTGTAAGACCACTTCGTCTCTCCACCAATTGGATATGAAGTTGTTTAAACTGTCCAGACTTTGACCAACTGATTACTGAATCTAGCGACGACGGTATGATTTAACACAGTATTGCTTATGCTGTATCTTCTAATAAGCATACGCATTGACACCTAAGTTAGAGACAATTTGACCTATTTGTCCACAAGCATGGCCACTTGCAAAACAATGACAATGCTCGTTGTAAGCCATTCTGGGTATCATCTGGTGGCTGTTGAAAAAGAGTGAATATAGGAACTGTATCGTAGCGCCTATCGATGACTCGTACGAGGTGATGTTAAAAATAAATTATAATATTCCATATCGCCTTGCATATTGACTAACATGAACTGGGGTCGTGCAGTTGCTGAGTATAACGTACGGGTGATATCAGATCCAAGTGTGGCAGCTCCATAAGAAACCAGCAAATAATTCTGATCAAATAGGCTATTATTATTTTACAGCGCATAGCACATAGCGTTTGCATGGATCAGTACAGGAATCAATTATATCAACTACTATAGATGTTTGTATGCTACGGCACGAAGAGTAGTTGCCTGGTTACTACGAGCTAACCGAGCGGATCGCTTGCACTACTAACCTTCCCTTAGTTTCATTTGCCCGCAAAATGCCTCTTGGGTGCTCACACACGAACTCCCACGCACTTCATGTTCACATTTACGGCCCCTGTACGGCCCATTTACGGCCGCTGTACTTACTTGATACGGCCAGCTGTTTCATAATCAAACTTATCAGAATAATGCACACATTGTGCCGTGGTTGCAATGCATTTGCTCAACTAACTAACTTGGTTATCATAGGCTACACAATAACAACCTGACATATCAACCACTACACGTTTTTGAGATATTCTGTCGTCAGACAAAGATCGAATCTGACACGCGAATGCATATTTTGACCCTAGCGTAAACATATTACAGACGAATGTGTATTCTAGCCTAGATTCGATTATCTATTGCTTTACTGAGATAATAACATACTAGATGGCGTCAGCAGCAATATATAGTAATATATATATGACCATATTAAGCGTTCTGATTGATGCGTCGAAATGATGGATTTCGCTGTATTGTTTTAGGATATAGTATATAGTTTATTTTTTACAAAATTGTTCCCTAACAATGCCGAAATAACATTGAGCATATAAATGCACAATTCCTATGTCTTTTACATTGTAATCCGTCATTAACCTGTTGATCCTTGTAATAAATTGTAACGTGGTTTTCATATTGCTTGTATGGAGATCACTATCTCGAGCAAATAGAGCCGTTTAGTCGGTGATCAATATTCTGGAAGGCGCCGTGGACGGGGGTCTCAAATAGGTTGAGCAAGAAGACGGTCTTTCGATACCCGGTCTGGACACAAATAATGGCTCGAAACGGAAACTTAGTTGACAGACTTGACGAATGTTTAATGTTCAGCTTGTAAAAGCACGTATGAATAACCAGCTGTTATTTAAATAGGTTGATACTAAAAATAGGCGGTATGGTCAAACATTATCCAGTAGGACATACACAATTCAAACAGGAGGTCTGTTGGTTGGAAACCCAAACATTAAGTACGCATTACCGCCAAACCTCTTTCTATAGCGTCCTGTTTTGTTATCCAATGTGATTTAAGTGGTCGCTGAAAGCGCATTTAATCTGCACTTTATGATAGCGACGAAAGAAAGTATTGAAAATAAACCCGTATTATTGTTAGTGCGTACGAATGTTACACAGAAAAAACACAACAAACTTTGTTGCAGTTCATGTTATCTTTCGAAGGTATCCTTGCTTTCATATAAAAGCTGTTGCTCAGTAGAAGCTAATCAATCACAGCAAATGTCGCCTTAAACTAAAGGAAGAAGTGATAATGTCTAGGAGGCTCAATCTTTTTGTGATTACAGACAATTTAATGTACAGCCTTGAAAGTTATTGAAGAGATTCGATTTAACGACTAAAGTCATTTCGTTTTGCCATTTTGTGTATGTTCTGTATCAATTGGATATTTGAAAGCTGCACCAAGTAAAATAAATGGAGTATTGATATAATTGGATTAACTTGGGCGACAGGGGCACAATCCATCGACTTCATTGTTAAAGAAGCACCTAGGACCCAGTAAATATTGCCTTCATAATTTAACTTGCAGGCATATAATGTTGATGTGCTGATTGATTCCTTAATTGGGGTTTTAGACGAAAAGTAGCTATGCATGTATAAAGTGGGCTGTGTAGCCTGGTCTGGGCCACAGGTCTGGCTAAGCATATCCTTCATCCTCATCTATCGCCTTCGCTATATTATCTTGCAGTTGAAAGTGACGTCAAACCACAATATTACCGTCCTCTTCTGAAATAATAATTCAGTCAATGTTCCACTGGCGATATGTGTTTAGCTTATGGTCTATGCTTGAACACTATTTGTTAAAACGGCGCCATATCATCTGGTTGACAAAGCCGTCCGACGTATTGATCGCATAGCGTCACTTTTTAGGACGTTAAAACAATTCCGTCGAATCACAATTGTTACAATGCAATGTACGTATCGATTGGTATGCCTTGAGTCTAACACAATGCATTTCTGAGCAACTACTAATGTAACCCAGTGTAATCAGACCCTTGATTTAATTAGTTTTGCCTTGAAATTGCCTAGCATATTCGTATGTGCATGTTAATGTTACATAGTCCAAGGTATGCGTTCGTCGAGTCAGCTTTACATTTACTACGCCTTGGGGTTAAAGCTAGAGTTAGGATGATTAGCTTGGGGTTTTAATTTACAACTGAGTTCAAACATGTCAGAGACCATAATAGTGGGAGCCAACTGCCAGGAATCCAAATTACCTTGGTGTATTGACACTTGGCAATACAGATAGATGCTTGCCTTTCCAAAATATCATGTCGACATTCTTAACGCTAAGTGGTAAATAGTATATATGTCAGTTTTAGTGTTGCTTGGCAGCCATCTTGGAAATGTGAACACGATATTAACATAATACTTAGTTCTAATGCGCTTGACCCCTTGAGGTATAGAGAACAAAATCACTTCCTATGTAATGGCGGCCATGGACGCGAATTTCTCAAATTGCTCAAAGACAAACAAATGGCTACAAAGGGAAAAACAACAGGGTCAACCATCTACTATAATAGAATATAAAACGGCAGGAATCCAATTAATGCTGAACTTGGCAATCGCAGTTAAAGTCATGTCGAGTACTCATAGGTGGAATCTGGCATTTGTCACTTTGACGAGGGAACATATATTTGCCCGTGATGGCGAAAGCAGAACAAATGTTACAAAGGGAAAACAAACACGAAATGGTACGCAAATATTGAAGTCTGCAGGTATTGACGACAGGATAAATGGTATATTCAACAGGAAAAAGTATATTCAACGTTTATAACGATCTCTTTACATGTAAGACAGAGACAGATAAAAACAATTGGACAGCTTCAAGAATGCAGCCAACCCGGAAGGTTATAAAGGAAAATTTGAAATTTTTATTTTTCTCTCTTTTCTGCTTCCAAGCCAACCTTCCACAAGCTCCATTTAAACAGTCAGTTAATTATAAGATGTTCAATCAGCAAATCGTGCGTATTGCTAAGCTATATTTAGTGCACACGTGGGTGCAAGTGGGATAGGGCTATTTCACCATTCACCTTGAACTTGAGAAACTCAATATTCCAGTCAAAACCTGGTAATTCATTGCGGGTATAAGAACTTTGGCTGTCTAATTCCAGAATACGTTCATGGTAAATCAAAACTGCTGCGTTTGCATAACATATTGACAAACTGTGGTGGCCAAAGATGACGGACATTGGTCTGTGTTGACTCGAGTTGTCGTACACACTTGATGTTGAAAATTAAGCGTTATCATTCATTTATTGATGATATATACAGTTGAGATGTACCGGATGATTGAGATGTTCCAGCCACTAAATCATTCGAGAAACAGGATTGTGAATTCTATAATCCAGGACATAAGGCAGACAGCAGCACTTCCTCTATGATCGGACACTTGAGCGAGATCCATTTCCGCAGTATTTTGTTTTGCCCTTGTCATGGCGGCATATCAATTAAGCAAACTAGTAGAACTATTATACAAACCTCTTGAGTGGATATTGTAAATGTTATGTCGACTAGAAACATAAACACTTGTTATATTGGTGCAGCTTTGTTTTGTTAGCAATAAAAGTCATAAATCAATAAACCATTCATGTTAATGACACAGGCTAACACAAGATCGTAAATTTATTTCCGAATAGATTGACGAGACTAATTTGCACCATTATGAGAATGATGCCTGTTTTTTTTATTTCTACCATTTAGTATAAATACACGGAGGGACAAGGGGTGACATTTTGTAGCTCTCGGCCATCAGGTTGCTAATTATTAATAAACAACCCATATTATGATGCATAATTCAGGTTAATAACCCAAAAGAATCATGTTCTGCCGATTTGTCTGGCGAGTTTTATGTGAAAGAACTATGGTTCGTGACGACGTGGGTTTTTGACGCGTTATCTCAAGGCTACCAGTCCAAATGCTGACAAATCATGTTCGGCATTTACAACACATTTATTTCCCTCTTCTGTGTCGACCATCTTCTGTTACAGTTATTGATAAAGCTCATTATGGCTTACTTATCAAAAGTTAAAGTCACTTCGGCTATTAAATGCGCTTGCTAAAGTAACGCATGAAACAAACAAATGTTCCTTGCTATGTCAATGTATTGTAGCCGGCACCTCAAGAGTAAGAACAATTAATGATTACGTAATCTCATCATAAAAAAATTGCATCAGATATGCGGCAGTTAACGTTATTGTAAGTACAGTCTCGCTATGCATGCATTAATTCGCTGACATACATTTGATTCAATGAGGTGATGATGGCTAAGGGCACGCACCGAATTTGAATTGGGCTTTTGAAGCAATATGCATAGATTGGCAAACGGAAACTCGGTCCTCTAGGCGTGCACTCGCCCAATTTCGTCGCTTTACGATCAAGGCGTTTCTTATTTAATTAGTTGTGGGCTCAATGTGTCTTTATTTGGCACTGAATTCACTCCATTTGATCAGCTCACGACACATGTTTGTCTCATTCTTTCAACTACCAAGCACTTATTTTGTACCATCATGTCTAAACTAGCTTCAAATATGAATACAATAATGCATGAACCGACTGCCGATATATAATCCGGTTATTGTCTACATCTCTAAAGTAACCATTCGTTAGCATTGATGAGTTTAGATGAATTGCGTTTCCCAATTGGACCGGTGCAAATTAGTCTCATTTATCCAGGTCACGTATTTGTTAAGCCATTACCTTCTATCAATTGAGCAAAGTCAGTTTTTGACTTCTTTTTCGCCGTCGAGTTAGAACCTTGGTGTTAATCTACTTTTCGAAGTGCAGCAGTATGATATTATGTGCAGCAATTTGTTTGTCGTTATGCACTGCCGTTACCTAGTGCCAAGTCAGTGGTTTGCTGTGTGGTGGCACGATGCTGGGCCGGTGCGCAGGCGTGCCTGTGCTGTGCGCGGTATCATAAGCGACATGCTACTTTGGTGGGTACAAATACTCACCCTTATCGTGCCAGGGAGACAGGGGACCAGTGTCACCTAATACAAAAGCAGCATGTCCAGTAGACAGCATGTGCAATTCTCGCCTTGGTACTTGCAAATTTACTCAGCCACGTAGGCCTCGATATTCGTTAGCTTGTGTACGGCAGTCCGTTGATTTTAGATGCAGTCAGTGGCAGGCAAACATGAAGCGCGGAACATGGCGATTAGGTTAATGGCGATGAGGTTACTCTGGGCATAGGCCAGAATCCTTGCTCACAGGGGAACATACTGTGACCGCGTATCGTCGTACTACGTGAAAATGTAGCCGATTCGGCACTTCCGCGGCGCCCCCACAAGGTGCCACTCAGCCGAGTATCTCTGACTAAATAGTCGAGCTCGTTTGGGTCGGTCACAAATCTGCGGGTGAGACTTTTACAATCAGCCTTGTAACCTTGTGTGAACTTGCCGATGATGCTACAGCCCTGGTGGCGGTCTGGCGAAAACCACGCCTCATGTTGTTTGCCGAATGAGACAACGTACTCAAGCAGTTTCAGACGGACAAGGTAGCTGAGTAGCACTACAGCCCTACTAGCCGAAGATTTGGTGCCTGCTTGCTCCCATACCCTGTACTTATGTTAGGAGGCAGTAGGTCGTTAATGGTTAGGGTGCTGCCTCGCAGTTGCCTTGTGTGCTGGCTTGGTGCTGAGGTCGGCAGAAGGCCGTTGATTACCACTCGCGTCATGCGGTGGGTGGGAGGGAAAAATAGGGTGCTGTCTCGCCGTGGCCCTGCTTACTGGCCGTGTAGCATATCTTTATGTCGAGACTGACGACAAATTTGATTTCAAGGCCCATTGAGTTCAACAACCTAATGTGCTCACATTTGACGCACGCCTTCTAAATATGTTTCTGAAGGCCGACCTTTGGTGGCAACAATTCGTGCCGCTAGGTTGCATCCAAAGACCCTATCAGCAAGGGCCACATCACTAGGCTGGTGCAGACCTCTTGCAGTATATCATGGTAATTCAACGTCGCGGAGTACAAACTGGTTCACGTTTGAGCTGTTTGGCACCTGCCTAGATTTTGGGAATTGCAGCTCCTTCGACCAGACGTTGCTATTGTGGGGAAATGAACGCTATGGTTTGCCAAAGTGGAAAGTTCAATTTGCGACCCTTCCAATTTAAACATCCTTTGGCTAAGATATTGCCTACATCCATGTACAGTAAAGGTTCTAAACAAAGCCTGGTTAGTTAATGACTTCTTCAAAGCATTTTCGGATTTGTTATGATAAAATATCGCAATTAAAAATAATGATGTGTAAATACTCGCGTCGATTTTTTCGGACAGATATTTACGATCCTGGGTCAGCATATGACGCTAACATCAAAGGTTTGTTGTTGAACGACTTTTATTGCTAACCAAACAAGTCCCATAGCTGCACCAATAAAATATGTGTTAATATTTAAAATCGACACAACATTCACATTGTCCACTTCAGTGGTTTGTATTGC
This sequence comes from Urechis unicinctus, assembly GCA_034190875.2. Classification (NCBI taxonomy): domain Eukaryota; kingdom Metazoa; phylum Annelida; class Polychaeta; order Xenopneusta; family Urechidae; genus Urechis; species Urechis unicinctus. The sequence goes on from CM067354.1 coordinate 61,305,333, forward strand.
AGTGTTGCTAGTATGCATTATTGTTAGGCCGGCATGATAAGGGCAAAACAAAATACTGCTTAAATGTATTTCACACAAATCGAACACATCAAAATGATTAGATGTCTTTACGATTATGCTAACAAAAAAGGAAAATATTTAAGCGTAATTAGTTCCTCAGTAATAGAGTGCAGGTGCAGACAATAAGGCAGATGGTCGAATGCTTGAAGTGTCCGATCATAGAGGAAGCGCTGTTGTATGCCTTATGACTTGGATTATCAAATAAGCAATCTTGTTTCTAGAATTATGTAGTTGCTGTGAAATCTTAGTTGTTAACATTATGATTACATATAGGCAAATGTTTGGTAGTCGCACAAATCTGGCACAAAAGAAGTAGCGGTTTTTGATTGAAGTAATAGAGAACACCATAGGCCCGCGTAATGTCTCGGTTAGCATCAAGTATATCGGTACATGGTATATCGCGTATTCAAAAAATTTGCCTGATATTAGTTATAAAACAAGCTGCATGTATCACCGATAAATACATGATAACGCTTCATTTTCAGCATCAAGTTTGTACTACAGCTCGAGTCCACACAGAACCAATGTCTGATCGGAAGCTGGTTTGAATTGTCTCTCCACAGTGCTGGAATGCCTATCGTGGTTCTCACCCTCTTTCATGTTTTTGTCTCGACATTGCGAAGGCATGCCCATTCTAAAGACAAAGGAATCTACTTTTGATAAGACAAATCCACCATACGCTTTTGGTAGTGACATGTAGTTAAAGATGGTTCGGCTCAAGAGGATTACATGTTTCATTCCTACATGCATTTCACCTGATCACCGATTGTGAGTTCGCTACAGACCGCCATGTTATTGATGAGAATTGCCATCAACATGCCCTATAGCGTGTTCCATAACTGGGGTAGCGATGTTTTGTATTGGCTGCCGTCCATCAAAATGAATGAAACTGTCAGCTGATATAAGAAAATTCTGTACACATTATAGCTACTAAGTATAGGCAAATGCATGGACAGATCAATCCGGATTACAGAGAGAGCGCTAGTCGCAACTTTCAGATGTAAGACATGTGATCCCAATATGCTGCGCCACACAATGCGTTGTATCATACGTAAAGCATGATGTGAGAGACCGGTAGGCGGTTTTCAATCGTTAGAAGATATTGGGCCTGTGTACTGTAAGAATAAAGAGCCCGGACAGCGTCCCTTAAACGACCATGGATAATCGTATCCGGCAGCTTTTCTCCACGGGGAATACATTTGTTAAATTGAAATATTCATTTTTTTGTTTGTCGCATGAGCCACATGACGCCAAAGGGGCTAAATTGCTGATAATAATATACTAGATAAATTGATTGGCCTACGATAATGAAAAAATTTACGCACCACAACATGCTGCTATGAATGGTTAGTTATTCCACCATCCAGCATATTCATAAGCAACAATATGGTAGAAGGCCTATGAGGGTAGCATGTAGATTTATAGATACCGGGCAATATAGGCGACATCCATGCTATTTGTGCGTCCATATAAACTATTACAAAATCCGAAATGATTCCATAAGCTAACGGCTACTTAATGTCAAGCGATTCAACATTGTAATTGATGCATTATGCAGCGATTCTCGCCCATGGCTTGACTGACAGTACCATTAATAAGGTTTTGTTGCAACGTTTTAAGGGAATCGTGTTTATTTGTCCTTGCAAACACAATCATATTTCCAAAGTTAAGCAACGATCTTCAAATTGTGAATTTGCAGCAAACGCAACATATTACTGATGCTCCTTATCCAGTCGATAGAACTAAATCCGTAAGGAATAAATATGAATATGTAATGTCACAGACAAGTGTTGGTGCCGGAACACATTCGCAGAAACAACGGACAAGTTTGTGTAAGTAAATCTATTCAACTACTCCCTGAGCCCATTGATATACCTTTCTAACGTAGTGTGATTCACGTCACGCAAAAGCCAAATAAACAATGCTCGTGTAAGGTTCATGACTACACATGCAGTTCCCGTATTTACCGGTTATCTAGATTCAATAAGCAGATAAATAACGCAAATACATACGCCTGGAGTAACAGAGGGGAACACACACATGTCATTATCTTGTTCAAATACTTCTGGATTGAGCCTCCTTTGTCAAATTGCGCATTCAAATATTAATACCATCTCTGACGCTTGATAGTCTTGTTGACATTTCTGTAACAGCAATGGTGACTATGTGGCCTGCACCTATTAGTCTGCATAAATGAAGTTTGAACCGTATCATTGGTTACTGGCTAATAAGTTTTCTCTAATGCGATAATGATATAACCAATAGTTTAATGCTACAAACATTATCATCATTGTTACGATGCCATATTGTATTATACTACTGATATCGGTACATTGCACATTGTTAACAGTGTATGATTATCTAGAGATTGCGTCCGCTTAAATAGTATGAGGTTAGTCAGGTCAGCTGAGGTCAGTGGTAAATTTCCATCCAGCCCGTGCTGCATGAAAGTAAATGTCCGGACTATCCTGAAGAAGCATCAAAAGCGATCGGTAATCATAATATAAATTGTGATACTGCAGCCAGGGAAACGAATGAAGCAAATGGTCTAGGGTTCCCTTGTTGAAGGCGATTAAGGACCAACAAGCGAGATGCAAGGTACAGCACACGATTGAATATATTCATTTACCGCCAATGGTTAAACGACAAACGGGCGCCAATTACAAGCAATGATGGGAGAATAAGTTTAGTGTCGTAAACAAAAACACTTATATCAACATTAGGATAATGGAAAAACGTCACAAAATATTTGCCATCATAACAACCCCTGCATTTGGACATAAGGTGCACATTGCATGATATTAAGCAATATTATGGACAATACTATGCTTAACATCCAGACGATGTCATGCCGGTATGTCGCTATGTAGCAGATTGCAACTCTATTATCAAGCTTCCAACCGAACAGCTGCTATTTAAACTATAAGAACAATTGTTTTTGACACAATAAAACACATTGCAATAGTCACAACGCAGATATACCGTAAGCAGTCGGTACCGAATTTATTATTTGACTCTCGCCAAACATCCCATACAAATCTTCCAAACAGTCTGAGACTGTGGTAATGCAATGACCGATCATGATTGCCTGACCGATCATGATTGATTTCTAGATGAATCATTATACATAACTATCATTATGTATGCCACACTTATCTTAACACGTGGTTACTACTATATGGTTATACGTTACTTACTACAATTTGATCCTACTAATCGGCTAATTGCATGTTTGTATGATCCATTTGTCATCATTTTCGTGTGATAGCAAGCTTTTCAATGTAATTGTTATCTACGATATCAGATTTTTCTATGATGAGGGTCGCTCAATTATTGCGACGAATATTAAAACAAAGGAAAGCTATTCCAATTCGCCATGCACCAAACGACTCGATATGAATCATATGATAAAGTCAGATACAAAAAGTTCTTACGCAAATAGATAATCTGTCTATGACATATATCTAGCTGCTATAAAGTGACGTTCAGCTTGCAAAAGAAACAGGAAAGTGCAAGCAGGTAACAGCTGTTAGAAAATCCTTCCCTGACCCGGGCGGCAAATATACAGGTTATCTACAATGGAGCGGAAGATTTCGTGGTCAGGTTGAATCGACACCTGTGAGCACCTACGAGAAGATCCTTTTCAGGTTTCTCGAACTGGGAGGCAATAGGTGGTGGGGCAGTCCTGTCCTCTGCAAGGACCTCAGCAAGTCTGTAGCTTGGGTATTTTTGCCTGAGATCAATCACCTTAGCAATGAACTGATGTACATAGTCTGAAGCAAATCAATGTTATTCATATTTTATGATAGTCATATAATAAGTTAGTTATATCATATGCCCTTATTGAATTCGGTAACAATGTTTGTGTATATGAAACTTATTTAGGTTCGGTAATAAATGTCAAAATAACATTTCATTTTAGATTAATGCATGTACACACCACAAGAAATTGGTACTTTTATAGGCTTGACAACTGGGTCTCCTTGTCTGGCTTTAAAGTAAGACACTCTCCATTGGGACTGACCTCCTTCAGTGATGGCTTGAGCTCTGTTTTTATTGAAGTGAATTACTGCTAAGAGCACTCTGGACATATATATAGCAGGTTGATAATATATTGCTAAGTAAAATTTGAAACTTGAGCACATAATTCTACAAAGAACATTACTGCTGTCACTACACAATTAGCTAAACTTCCATACAAACCCAATTCAAATATACACAACCGAATTTCAAAATATGTTATATGATTGGTATTACCAGGCCTCCATGGTAGCATAGGGATGGTGGACACTCTTTGGTGCAAAGAATATGACCGCTTTGTGATATGATTCTAGGCTTGATGTCTGCTCTGATGGGGTAAGCCTGCCAATGTCGTTTAGGAGATGCTTGCTGAAGACTATCAATTCCAACTCTTTGTGTGGCTTTGATCCTATTTATGGTTCCCACATATAACAATACAGATTACATTTCTTTAGTAAAGTAGTACCACAGGGGCATGGATTTTACCATTACGACTCATTTAATTACACTACCACTGAAGTAAATATTTCTATATAAACTTATATGATTAAAAACTAATACCGACCCTTCAGTATCCACTTTCTGTCCTCTAGTAGTGCATGCTCACATTACGGGTACAGCTCCCATTGCCCCATGTGCTCTTTGATGATATGGCTATTGGCAGAGAGCCACTTAGCTCTGACCAGATCCACGTCTCCATCACTTGAGGCAGCACACCAGTAAACATGATTGGAAGTGCTTCTTGCCCACTCATTCGGGGTTGACAGCTGCTTCTTGATCCCATCATTTACAAATAAGTGTGTGTTTGTCTTAATGCTAACATATATATTTGGTATGCAAACATGTTAAATATTCTTTAAGTTGTTACACAGAGTGTTGTGTCGGCTTAAGTCACACAAAGAAACTAACTTTTGGCAATATGCCACACATCAAACCAGTGTTGGACTGCAGGTTGCTCTTCCCTCATGTACTTTTTCACTCCCGAATATCTGTCAGTAGTGATGGATTCAACGGTCAAGCCATTATCAGACAGGGATTTCAAAGCAAGCTTCAGACCAGCTAACTCCATAGCATTTGAATTTTTAACTGAAAGAAATGGCTCTGAAAGAAATTAACAGGCAATTGATAGTACAATAGACATTAACGAATTCATCATATACTGGTCATGAATTGTAACGTTCATACCTGAACAAGGTGCATGTCTAGAACCTTCAAAGTCTTTATAGGTCCATCAGGGTCGACTCCAACGTGGCTAAAGAGAGTCGGTATAGCTTCTTTTCGGGGCCTAGGTTTCTTACGAAATCCTAGACTTTTGAGCAGCTCTTGGTCAGTCTCATGAGCATCATTCTCGAAATGATCAGAACATAGTGTCGTAAGGGTAGGTCTCCAGAGTTTACGCTTGACTTTCGACACCCATATGCGGCACATTTTGCTGTCTTTTGGAAACAGAAAAAAACTCACGCCTGATTTCTCATTGTTCCGACAACCGAACGCACAACAATAAGGCATAATCCACACCAAGAAACGCACCAGACCGGGAAGAAAAACGAGTAAGTCACACGCTGTCAACCAACCGTGAAGGCTGAAGATGGCGAGGAATACTCGTGAACAACCCGAATGACGTCACTGTCCAGAAATTCACGAATTTTACCGAGCGGTATCTTGTCAGATTCGACGTGGAAAATGTACATTTAAAAATCATTTTTCTATATGAAAAAAAACGCGCAGTCACCTTATTTTGGTTACGATACCCTTTTAAAACATAGAACTTTGGAAAAATGGAATAAAAAAAATCATTGCATTTGACCTTTAAGCACGAACATACAATATCCTATTTGCAAAAAGGACGTGGAAGGGCTATTGCATCAACTAAATTACTGCTACATACACGTGTGCAAATAATCAACATCAGCATCGAGGTACCAAATTTAGTGACAGTCCAGTCGTTGAAAGGTGTATATTCTGAAGCTGGCATACCATCTTGTGTATAGCAGTCTTCTCCGGATTCGAAGGGTCTCACAGCTTCTTGTGTGGTAATTTAAACAGTAACCGCTGACATTTGTCATAACAGAACACTTCTTGAATCGAGCGATATATATAGTCTCTGCTATATCTATAGATACGGTCGGTGTAGCATGACTATTATGCAATATGCTCCTTGTTTTATATCAACCGAAAATGGCTCTCTAGGGAAGATTTTTGTGGATTTATGCCTTAGTTATTGTGGCTGTCTGCATGAAACGGTATTTCTAACAATCAGTAAATACCTTCCTAATGGGCAGACATGGTGAGCATGTTTGTACACACACGCATACACCTCCGCACACATACCAACATTAACACAAATATGCAGGTAGAAACATATACCCTAACACACACATAAACACACACATAAACATTCACAGTAGTTATCGTAGAGTATTAGCTCGCTTCACGCTGTTCATTGTAATAAGGAGGTATGCCATTCTTGTGAGGTAATAAAATAGGACAAATACGTCAGTACCCCACTGAACATGTAGACTGTTACTCTCTCGGAAGGAAAGTAGCGTGTGTAAAAGGCAAGAGATGCTTCAGAACGAGGCAAATTAATGTAAAGCTTAACCTTTTATTTGACTCGAACAGACATTATAACGTGGTATGTGTATTTGATGTGACACGAGTGGAGTGAGATAGGCTTGCCCAATTGAGGTATAGGACGGATCTTACGTTCTCAGTCAGAAGTTGTTTAGCGCAGATGGGCGATATAGTGCTACGAGTGGGACTGAAGGCTTAAGATAGCGTTTATGTTTATACATCAATGAGTATTATATAAGCAACATAGTGGCTTCATTGAAAGCAATTGCAATAATGGTTTTCAGCGGCACTATTTGGTGTAAACACACGCGTTTGCTTCGGCGAGTTTGCGTTGATTTGTACCGATAGGATAATATTCAGTGCCAGCCAAAACTATTTTAAAGTGCAAACAAGGTATATTCCTGTATATTCTACAGGAAGATAAAAGTGGTGATCACGGTGCTTTGCAATATGTATAAATGTACATGCAAAGTAAACCAACAAAAGTCATTGTCAAACAAACCGCAACTTGTAGATTGAAAGACTAGTCGCTGGTTTTAGTCGTCAGATATTTCGTCTGCATAATTTATTTTGTACAATATAGTTTAAAGCAAAATATGTGCTATGGATAATTATTATATACCGTTTTCTAGCATTTTATATGTCTTAAGGAACATATCACGGACACCATGCACGTAATACCAATTAACGATACCATTCCGCTGTCATTTGGATATCATTGCTGCAAGATAAGCATCGATATGTGGCGTAGCTAAATCGAGAAGTCGACATCAGATGGATATTGCGACTAAGACTTACATATAAAAGACAATTTGCCGCTCAAAGCATGTAATCCTGGAAATATCCATCGGAATAAGGTCATGGAATCGACAAGTGTTTTGAGTAAGCTCTCATATTAATACAATTTGCATATGCAGGCATGCATCGTTGCATGAACGGTTTTTTTTGGATGGGTCGTTTGAATCAAAGGACCCATAGATGAACGCATCATGTGCTCATAGTCCAAGCTAAATCACTAATAATACTTTGATTCATTGTTTACAAATATTCCCCTACGTTAGCGGCCGTAGGGTCACTCTTTGTATGACTATAATATAGATTCTAACGAATATACCTACATCACTGATAGCCTTGTATCCAGACCCACCTGCAGTATATAGAAGGTGTGTTCGAGACAAACTGCTCTGACAACCGCAACCCAGGCGACGAGTAAAGCAATTTCATCCATTCAAAACCACTTTCATCCATACGGGGATCATCCAAGTTGGCGACCCGCATTGCATAAAAGCGGTGTGTTTTCAACAAAAAGGTGATAATTTTCTCCGGCTGTTGCTAAACAATATTGAGTTGCAGTTCATTTTATCTATTGAAGGTATCATTGTTTTCATTCTAAAGCAGTTGCTCAGTAGCTTATCAATCACAGCATATGTTGCATTAAACTACAAGAAGAAGTGATAATGTCTAGGAGCATGAAGACGGTCTTTCGATACCTGGTCTGGACACAAATAATGGCTCGAAACGGAAACTTAGTTGACAGACTTCACGAATGAGCCATGTTTAATGGTCAGCTCTGCGTCCATAATCACATACTTATATATGCTTTATGCGGCAGCGCCTTGTTTTGTGATCTGGTTAGTGCCACCCTCACATTCTTCCGCGCCGACCGCTTCTATTGAGTAGTAGTCTTCGCTCGTCCTAAGGTCGAGCCACAGAGTGTGCAGATTGTGTGATCTTATTCCAGCCTGCCATCATCTGTGCTCTGGTAGAAATGTAGCTCTCGAAAAGTTTGAATTCCAGCGGAATATAGAACCAGCTGCTATAGGCGTCGGCTAATGCCTTGTTCTGTACCTTGGTTTCTTTTTGTCATCTGCCTCAACCCCTTCCCGGCAGGTCGAAGTCCCGTCATTTGATGTATCAATGCCCTGGTACTTGGCATTACAACCCTTGCCTCTTTCGTCACAGTAAGCGGTAACATGGGTACACATCGCTGTCATAGATGGACATGACCTTATCGCCAGAAAACTTGTTGTTTTCGTAACCATGACGAACATCCGGTTCTGTATAACATCACGGTTGGCGTTGGTAAAACCAGATGCGTCGTAAAGCCAGCCACCGATTTTAACCAGGTTAGGGAAGTGGACCAGAAGTTGTTGTTTCTGGTCGATAGTGTTGGGGTAATTAGTAATCGATACAGAATGCTGCAAGCCTTTTATCACGAGGGGCTCGCGTATCTTGTGATATGGATATAGATTGCGGCTGAAAAACAAGCTTCACGTCAAGGGTCGAAATTTAGAAGAAATAATTAATTAAAGTGCAAGTAATGGGGTAAAATATGAATTTTCGGGATCTTATAGAACGCGATTTTCTGATCAATAATTTGCAGTTCTTTTTTCGATCCGACGCGTAGTAAACAAGAAATAAGCAAAAACAAACAACACATTCCGGAACTTCCCGACCACACACCGAAGATGAACGAAGGCGCTGTGACGTCATATGTCACCAGAAGATCTATGTCACCACGGACGCCGTTTCTATTCGCGAACTAGCTGTCGTACTAATTTATCGCTATTTACAGAAACTCATCAGCGTTTTTGTATCCATGGTTTCTTGAGAATCTGTAAGTATACTCATCCTTACATTTCCCATATGAAAGTCGAATTAGAATTCATTAGTTATGTTTCCGTACTGATTTTGAAAACAGAATTTGCACTTGCCCGTTGACAAAATTGACATGGCCGGTAGTGATCAGTGTGGGGCGGCTCAAGTTTTATAAGGCTGTTTCACAGATAACATATAGATTTGTCTCGTCAGGCTGCAATATGTAGATGTATGCTAGCCTGACAGTAGCTTACACTTGTCCTAAACAATCCTCGGACGATGCCCAGTGCTCAGTGAGTCAGTTCTGGACTACTGTCAAATTTGCTTCATATAACTTTACCCTTATGTCTTCCAGTCTGTATCATCATTGTGCGAATATGTGAGTACCAGTACTGAAATAATTCGCATCTAGGACCTCAAACGAAGCATGTCATTTCGTTTGGATGACCAAGGACTCCAGTTGGACTGCATCATCACCGATAGGCACACGAGTATCAATAAGTTCATCCGTGATGACCAATGAACCAGGTGCACTTGCTGAAATGTATGACTACCCTGACAAGGAGGAGGCTGAGAGGCAGCATATGGAGAGGTTTCTTCTTTAGATGAGTCATGTAGTAAGGTATCTAAAGGTGATGATGAATGATGGTGGTGGTAGTGATGGGGTAGGGGAGGGGTGGTGATGGAGTTGATGGTGGTGGCCTAAGCATTATATTGGTGGTTGGCCGATTGATATTTGCTTGTTTACAAGTAATATCTAAGCTCTGTTTATTTTTCAGCTTTGGCTTCAGCTAAGTCAAGCTTGTAACATTTAATTTTACCTATCTGTTAACAAGTGCACAAGGACATAACTATTTCTTATCACCATACTTACAAAATAAATGGTAAATATTGGGGTTAAAATTCACTTTGAACATCAAAGGTCATTTCAAACTGGTGGTGTAAGATGACGAACAAACATTGGAGTTTAAGATCCTATCGCCCAAATGGCACCACCGTGCATAGCACACAGTGGGATTTGAACTTGCCACATTTGGGAAACTAGACAAACACCCACCCTGCTAGACCACAGTTGTGGACCTATCATCTTAAACATCATTGGTGAGGTAACCGCCACAATATGACCTCTGATGTTGAAAGTGATGTTAAACAACAATATTAACCATTTTTATTTTCAAATCATCCAGCATGTGTATGGCTTTATGACTTAATTTGAATGTTAAATGGGTCTAAGGTAAGCTAAGCTGTGGTGAAACTCAAACACTGTTATATGATTCCTCTCTGTGGCTTGCTGAGAATTAATTTTGTAAATATATATGTTGGCTGATGTATATATTTTGCCATTTCTATTATCACAGACAAGTGAATAAGAACCAGACATTGTTGGTATTGTGAGCAGAATTGCATAAGCATTATTTGTATAATGTGCCCGCGAAATTTAATCATGATGATTGATGTGCAATGGCACAGGATATATAAAATATCCTGCAAAAATTATTAAATGACTGTTAACATACTGTTATTTGAGTGATAAAATATCTTTTGTACGAGATACAGGATACAGGAACAAGATGCCCTGCCGGTATGTCATGATTTTGGAATTGATGCTTCCTATCATTTTAGCATATATGGTATAATAAATTAGGTGGACTGGCCTTAACTGAATTTTGTTGCTGGTTGTCATCAGCGTGTAGTATCATCATAGCTGAATGTAAATAACAGAATAAGACACATAATGCTTTTTTGTCCCTTTATTATTGTAATGCTGGCAGTTTGAAACCAACATAAACTGATTCACCCTTGGGAAATCATCTCTAATTTTAAGTACAGAACAAGCTGGCAGTGCCACTCTATGATGTCTGCCTAGATTACCCCATCACCACTGTACCAACTGCCGATATGCAGTGAATCGGAATAACCTGCAATAAAAAGAGTACATGAATATTTTTCATCAGTTATCATCTGAACCAGACCATTTTTAAGTATATTCACTCATGCTGAGTAGTAACTTTCTTCTTGCACCTCTGGATATAAGCACTATATGCTATTTCTAGTGTCGAGGGACGCAGGAACCCTGAGACAAATCCTGGGTGTGCTGTAATACAGGACGCACCCATAGATTTTACTTTCTCGAGAACTTGTGGAATTTCCTGGCAGCATTTACTCTCTGCTACTGTAATCATTGGCCCACATGAGCACCTAGTACAGAACATAATTACAATGAATAATTAGCTTTTCAGCAAACAAAAAATTGACATAAAACATAAATAAGAAGATGACTTGAAGCAAGACTTAAGGACAACTGTAAAGTAAAGAGAAAAATATCTGCAAAGATTGTTTGGACTGAAATGTGCCAATACCAAGTGCTGTTACCCAGTCGGCTCAAGTCCTCTTCTTTTTGAGGAGAATTTGCAGGCCTTGTCTTAGCTGGAGGTTCAAATCTGCATGTCTGTATGCCCCCCTTAGGTTCCTAGTTCCTCTTCTTGGTGAGACAAACACTCACTGCTGTAATCCAGCTCATCGCTTCCGGAGTTGTCTGTATATGAGGAAGATGAGGACATTTTGCTCCCTTGACATATAATAAAAGCAAAGTATAATGGCAGTTATGCACTGTACTAGGTGTAAGTAATAAATATAGAACTAATAAGGACAAGATAAAGTATATATTATTGAGGTTGGTACCCCAGGTAATTCAAAGAACTAGTGTAAGGCCTTGAACTCTTTAAAGGCCTATGATATATGTAGTCATAAACATGTCACTGAACTTGTATCCTGTACAATTCACTGGAGAGGTATATTCAATTGTAACAGCTTATCCCTGATAGGTCTCGGTTCCCAAAACCAGTGCCAATATTTAAAATAAAATTGATATTTTCTGTTGTCAAGGAGAATATAAATTATTGAAATTTTATTCAATTTATAGCAAAAACGAAATATCGAGTGAAATCCCCATTTAATGTAGTATCAGTTTTCATTTGCGATTAAATCAAGAAAAGATATTCTCCGTAACAGGACAGGCAAATGGTGAATCAATCATGGATAACCATTAAACGGGCCTGAAATCGAGGTGCAGACCTCTGTTCCAGTACTGCCTGTATTATCGCTCGGTCCCCTTTGGTTGACGTTTTCAACCAACATAATAATATTATCACAATTTAATGTATTCTAGGCGAACAAGTACTCCATGCCACATTAAATGATGTGATTCGTTGCGGTATATGATGTACATGATGACGGTATAAAATACGATTATGCTCACACCTACCACAGTTCCCATGTAAACAAACGAGGAAATGACTGCGCTATCCGGCTGGACGGTGACATATGACGTCACAAACTCAGGAGCCAATGGCCGTCGTTTTTTGCGCATATGCCAAAACGGTCCGAAAAATCGATGGAAATATTGAAAAAAAACACACAAAACGACATCTATGGAGGAAAAAATTGTCGGAAACGTCTTTCACAGGCTGAAATACACCTTATTCAACTTTGATTAGGGATTCGAAAATAGACGTTACTTGCACTTTAAACAATTTCTAGTTCTATTGCCGAATGCGTTAGAGATTGTCAAAGATTTGCCTTCTTATTGTTCTCTAGGAAGTTATTGCAGTATATTACGCCGAAATGGAATTTTTTAAATATAGACACTTACCTCGCGCAACTTGCCACTGAATCATTTTGTGCTTGCTTGTAAAAGCACGTATGAATAACCTGCTGTTATTTAAATAGGTAAATACTAAAAATATTGAAGGCGGTATGGTCAAATATTATCTAGTTGGACATACGCAATTCAAACAGGAGGTCTGTTGATTGGAAACCCAAAAATTAAGTATTCATTACCGTCAAAGCCCTATCTATAGCGTCCTGTAGTTCTGTTATCCAATGTGATTTCTGTGGTCGCTGAACGCACATTAACTCTGCACTTTATGATAGCGACGAAAAAAGCATTGAAAATAAACCCGTATTATTGTTAGTGCGTACGAATGTTACGCAGAAAAAACACTACAAACATGGTTGCAGTTCATGTTATCTTTCGAAGGTATCCTTGCTTTCATATAAAATCTGTTGCTCAGTAGAAGCTAATCAATCACAGCAAATGTCTCCTTAAACTACAGGAAGAAGTGATAATGTCTAGGAGGCTCAATCTTTTTGTGATTACAGACAATTTAATGTACAGCCTTGGAAGTTATTGAAGAGATTGGATTTAACGACTAAAATCATTTCGTTTAGCCATTTTGTGTATGTTCTGTATCAATTGGATATTTGATGGCTGCACCAAGTAAAACAAACGAGATAATGGAGTATTGATATAATTGGATTAACTTGGGCGACAGGGACACAATCCATCGACTTCATTGTTAAAGAAGTACCTATGACCCAGTACATATTGCCTTCATGATTTAGCTTGTTGGCATATAATGTTGATGTGCCTATTGATTCCTTAATTGGGGTTTAATACGAATATTGGCTATGCATGTAGAATGTGGGCTCTGTACCCTGGTCTGGGACACTGGTTTGCGCTAAACATTTCCTTTATCCTCCTTTATTGCCTTCGCTATATTATCTTGCTGTTGAAAGTGACGTCAAACCACAATATTACCTTCCTCTTCTGAAATAATAATTCAGGCAAGGCACAACTGGCGATATGTGTTTTGCTTATGGTCTATACTTAAACATTATTTGTGAATACGGCGCCATTTCATGTGGTCGACAAAGCGGTCTGACATATTGATCGCATAGCTTCCCTTTTTATGACGGGAAAACAATCGCTGATTATGTCCTGGAAAACAATATAGTAACAATTGTTACAATGCAATGTACATATCGATTGGTTTGCAATGAATGTTACATAATGCATTTCTGAACAACCGCTAAGGTAACCCAGCGTAATCAGACCCTTCGTTTAATTAGTTTTGCCTTGAACATTAGGGCTCTTACTACGAAAAAAGCATTGCCTAGCATATTCGTATGTGCATGTTAATGGTGCATGGTCAAAGGTATGCGTTCTTTAGTAAGCTTTACATTTATAACGCCTTGGGGTAAAAGCAAAATTCAGGATGATAAGTAAGGTTCAAACATGTCAGAGACTGTAATAGAATATAAAACGGCAGGAATCCAAATTATTGGGGTGTAATTTGACACTTGGCAGTCGCAGTATGGTGTATTGAGGTGAACATCCAGTACTGACCGGATTAGATAGCGAAAGCAGAGCAAATGTTACAAAGGGAAAACTTTCATCAACTACAAATAGATGCCCGTGAGATAATTCAAGAAGTCTGTTATATATCTACAGATACTGATGATGCATATCTTTCCAGATATAATATAACACGCATGGTACGCATATTTAAGTGTTTTTACAGTAAAAAAAAATATTCAACGTTTTAACCAATCTATTGTCATGTAAGATAGAGACAGATAAAAACAATTGGACAGAAGCAGGAATGCAGCAAACCGAAAGGTTATAAAAGGGAAATTTGAAATGTTCTCCTCTCTTTTCTGTTTCCCAACCAACCTTCCACACGCTCCATTTAAACAGTCGGCTGATTATAAGATGTTCCATCAGCAAATCGTGCGTATTGCTAAGCTATATTTAGTGCATACGTGGGCGCAAGTGTATTTGCTTTGACCTATTCAATATTGAAATATGTATTTTAATGGGATATGACTTAATCGCATCTCTACGTACAATTCAGTAATTTCATCACATAGGTGGCAATTATCTATGTATCTTAGTGGGAGACCATCTTTCATGAACGCGAGCAGTGGCTATAGAGGATCTTGCAATTATATTGTGGGAGCCGATTAATGGCAATCAGCAAGCTATGACAATGGCATTCTAACGTGATAACGCGCACTTACATTCCTTATTTGGAATTGCGTTCATGTGAATCAGACCCAGTGCGCATATCGATTAACATAATCTGCTAGTATCGCAAGACAATATCAATAACCTTCACCTTCGGAACATTTCGCAGATATTGTCGATCTAATTCGATTCGTCGAAAGCTGAAAATATTGCAGCATGAAAAACCAGAAAAAAATGGTGCTACACGATGCACGTAATAATGTCTGTATATAATTGCCAGAATTATTAATTTCTTAACTACTATGGCTCTATAACAACGTCAATATTCAGTTTTATTAACGGTTCTATCTTGCAACGGGGTCCATGTATTTGGACCAAGCCTGGCATGTATGACTTTTGAACTAATATGTAAAAAAGTGTCCCGATAGCGAGAGGCAGTTATGGAAAAAGTTAAAGAGTAGGAGAGGGACACATCTGCTCTAAATATTACAAGTGGTTAAAGAATTCAGCTCGGAACCAGTCCAGGGCAAGATCATGCACAATGAAGAAAACACTCATAATTGTAAAGGCGTCGTTGACAAGCCGAGGGTTCGTGACTTATGCTTCAAGAAGTTTGCTTATCGTGTTGCAGGTAAATGACTTTGATGAATTACATAGCCATAAAACCTTTGTCATACAACTAATTGTAATTTACCGTACCAAGGGAGCCATTTAACATTAACATTGCGTACCTATTGCCTGTCTCTTGCCTTATACTTACAGATAAACTTACAACTTGCGTCAACATATATTCCTGCAGTTAAACTTTTTCCAAATGTAATAACGTCATGGAAGAATAATTATATTGTTCATGCTTTAGACATTATATATATCTGATGATTCTAGAGTGTTTTGCAATAGAACGCATGGCGCCTTTTCAAACACCAAGCAGTGCTTATCTAGCTGAACAGCACAACAGCTGAGCATCTGTTACTGACATAAAAAACTGAACCTAAACTTACTGTTGTATCCTGATAACTTAATGTTACATAAATTTTTATGCATGTCAGATGTTTCATTAGCTAAATTCCTTTAAACAAATCTTTTTACGGTTGTGAATCGCGAATTTACATATGCAGTAGAATATTAAATGCCAATCCATCGTTATACGTCGATTAGCGGAGAACAGTAGCCATCAATAACACATAAAGATAGTTGGGAAAACGAGTATAGCACTTAGATTGCAGAAGTTGAGTCTGTAGGGGATCGGTATACAGGTACTAAGTTAATCTTATATCCCCAAATATCAGGTACTTATTTATATTCCAAGATCAATCAAATATGTCCGTTTAATATGTTACGATTCCGTATTGGAAAACGCAGAATAGAAATTTGCTTTATAGGAAGCTACAGGTGCCCAGATGTTGGCGTTGCAAAACGTCGCGACAAATATTCATACGTATGACCCATCAGTGCGGCCGGCCATAATATTTATTGTGAAAACATAATTTCCAGTGTAAGCAAATACAAAATAGACATAAATAATAACGGCTAGCACATGGAATAGTTTGTTTCAAATTTCGTGAATAGTTATTGATTCAAGCGATTAATGCCCCGATGTTGGCGTGGCAAAACCTCGAGAGAGATGTTTGTTCGTATGACTCATCAGTTCGGCTGGCCATAATATTTATTGTCAAACATAATTTCTAGTGTAAGCACATTTAAAATAGACATAAATAATAACGGTTAGCACACGCAATAGTTTGTTTCACATTTCTGGAATAGCTCATGTGTACAAATAAGCATAAAGTTATTCATGAAAAAATGTCATTTGACCCTGCAAGAAAAGCGAGAAAAGCCACTAAGGGTGCACATACCTCATATTTAATTTTGGAGAAATCATAATTTATTATACAGTTCTTCCATTTTACTCTACGACAAACTAGAAATGAAAGCCAAGTTAACCAAACAAATGTAGCGCTGGTAAGCTATTCGTGTTTTATTTTACAATGTCGTTTTGAGTAAGCTACTAGTTTGATTTTGGTTTGTGAGTAAAATTAAACACTTCACGTGGGCCGTTCGAAAATGTATTACTATTTTTGCTGTTCCCAAATTTACCACCCGTTGCCCGTAAGGGAACCATATCGGTAGTGACTCGAAACATGCGAAAAAGTAGAACGCAAACATGTACAAACATGAGTTACACCACGGAGCTTAAAGCTGCAATGAGATACATAAACACATGTGAGTGGCGTGGTGTTTTGCCATAGGGTCTTTTAAAATCACTTGGAATGTTCGTGGTCGTAGACGCCTCGACTAGCTTTTACACTCTCAATATGACACCGAGTCCCATGACGTTTGATCAACAATTCCATGCGCTTTTGTTGTTTATGGTAGCGTCGCCTAACGACGGGTATGTATAACACCCATTGGAAAATTCGCTGTGCAGCTAGCCAGATTGAGCCACGGTAGCATAGCTGTGAACCTTTGTGGTTAAACTTTGCAACCATTATCAACATTTAAGTGGTGGGTCGTTGTTGCTGCAAACCCTAAGGCTACATCTATACATGCTTCATGCTACCAATAATGACATTCGAACATGGGTCGCTTACCAAATGTTAAGCTCTGATTTCATATTGGCTCACCGATGTCTCCGATACTTGATGCTGCATCTACTTAGTTTCGTATGGATGTCGCTGTATCGCTACTTTAGTGAGAATATATCTTGCTTCTCATCTCATCCAACAACCTCTACGCCACATAGCACACCCTTGACGTGTATAGTTTGTAATTACGAGGCATCATCAATATGAGTTAGTTAGCCATCCCGTTTACGTTACAAATAAAACTTAGTACTTCGTTAGAGAGCTATTAGCTGATTATATAACTCTGTATTTTGTCTTGACTGCATGAATCATTACTATATGTGTGGCATCATGGCGTAGATAATGAACTAAAATATCACCGCCCCAACGACTCCGTCACTACACTTGATTCGATTTTATTGATTAGTTTTCTATTTTGATATCAATCAGCTGATATATGTTGTTTATAATTGCTGATATGACCCTCACAAACACAAACGCTGGTCATCGAGTGCATGTCATGCATGTTATATTAAATTACAGCAAATAATCATTGATTGTATCCAAAGCATTAGCAGTTGGTGCACACCGTGTTAAACATATCTTACCATTTATCTACATTCATAACTCTATACCTAATAGGTCACGGCTTTTCTAACATTTGCTTTGAAAATGATAACTTCAAATCAGCGGACGCACGCATAAACAACTTTTGAATTAAAGTTTAAGGCTCTTCGGTATACACATACTAAATAGTCTTGGTTTACTACCATAACGGCCCAGGACCATGCACTACGGGCGTACACATGTTGTCAAATCAGCCATCATGTCGTTCAGTACAGATCGATACGCCAGCATTGTGTGTCGAGTAATCTAACTAAAGCAAGCCATGTGTATCTTCATTATGTGATGCATACATCATATGCAACAGACTAATCGTAATGAAAACATGCCTGCATAAATAATCATTAACACCAATTATGGCGAATCATGTGATGTTAGGCTATAGGAGGGTCTTCAACGGGAAAGTTCGCTGAAAAGGCTGTCTGATTTCCAGTATTGAACACCCTATGGAAGGCCACTACACGTGTCAATACATGCGTTTCAAATCTGTATTTCAAATCGAACGTACACAGCGAAGATCTGATTAGCTTGCTCAAAACCAATATTCGCCTATTGTAACGCCTTTCTATTCTAATGCGGAATTTTTGCGTTCACTTGACGGGTGTATTATGCAGCAAATTCTGTATATATATATATATATATATAGATATATATATATATATATATATATATATATATATATATATATAGATATATATATATAGAGATATATATATATCGAGAGAGAGAGAGAGATATATATAGATAGAGGAGATATATATAGATATATATATATCTATATATATCTATATATCTCTATCTCTATCTATATATCTCTATCTCTATATATATATATATATATATATATCTATATCTATAGATATATATATCTATCTCTATATATATATATATATCTCTATATATATATATATATATATATATATATATATATATATATATACTGAGTTTATTCCAGCTTTACTGTAAAGTGGGACCGATGTCCCACTCGTGCCTACAATGTGGATCATTTCAACACAACGGATTATAGAGTGGGTCCAGTCAGAGACTATTGAAATAGATTTGTCTGCATTTGTTTCAGTGTTCGTTTAATCATGAATGCAATCATCAATTATTGTCCTTTTTAAAAAATTACAACCTGTAAATGCAAATGTTATGGTAATAGTAATGAAAAGAACGAGATTATTGTGATACATGTTTTAACGCTGGAACAAAAATTACTGTTGCACAGTCATAAACTCAATATACGTACTTGCAGGAAAAAGAACCATGACATAACTGTAACACGTTACTTTTTAGCACTTAAACAAAACAGTCTTCTTTCCTTTTTCTTTCATCAGACATCCAATGCATCTCTGCATGCAGAACTTTCAGAGGAGTCAGATATGTCAGGCCCCTCAACAGACACAGTTATCAGGTCCTCCAGTGTTTTGTCCCTGAGTTACTGAAGGTGGACTCTATGTGTTTTTGCTCTCTACACTGCCTCTCACACTCTGCAGTGTGACAGGGGGCTGTCAATGCAAGAGGTGCTAATTTGCAAAGATTTGGTAACTGTTTCCTGGGAAATCTGTTGATTAAACCCCAAAGTTCCCTGATTTTGTCTCTGACTTCTATCCATTGTTTTGAGCTCCTTTCATTCATTTCTAGTAGACTCGTAATCTACTATAGCCTCCCTGGTGATGTTATTGCTGGTTTTCTGTTCACCATACTGCTTCAGAAGAGTGTCAGTGTTGTCATTGCTTCATGAATCCAGTTCAGTGTTTGGCATGAAAGTGATGGGTCTCATGCCCAATACTCCAAAAGCAAATATTTGGGCAATCCACCTCTTCCAGGAAGCACATGAGACTGGAGTATTAATGCATAGGCAGCTGTACTTTGGCAAGCCACATCCTTTTTCGTAATTGCTGTCAGTATGCCCTTTCACTTCTCGGATATAATTTTCTGATTCATGTTTTGATGAGTTCGACCCATCATAATATGTTAAGTAGCCTCCAGGTTTTCAGTGGTTGACGCGCTGTTTTTCACATATCCTGTAAATACCAATGTGGCTCAGTAGCATACTAAGGAGGAAATTATGTGTACCCTTGGCCTTTGTGTTCGTCTTACCAGTCGCTCGACACGTATTACAATACATTACATGTTTTTCAACATCATAACGTACCCAGAAGTAGGTTGTCAGCCACGTGTCGCAGAAGTTTCGTTTTCGCCGCTTGGACTTACCTGTTATCCTAATAGCGGCGGCTTCAGGTTCACTGTCACAGCTGTGGGAAAAGCTTCAAAGAATTATTTGAAGTTGCCGGGCGCCTAAAATAATGTGTTAATGCTGTTTTGTAGCATCCATACCAAGTAGGTTTCGAAAACCTGCTTTCCCGGAAGGTCGTAACCAATGACTACACCTGTGACACTATATTTTGCGCGCATACTCCAGGTGCATCCAGGCATCAGACGGTCGCGAAACATTAGTTCAACAGCCAAATACCCGAGGACATGGCTCAATACGTGTGCAAGCTGCTGGTGAAGGCGATACGATGCTGCCGGGAACCAGCAGACATTCGGCACTTTACGTGTAGGACGTAGATTCATTGCAAAAAAACACGATGTGAATACTTTCTGCGTTAAATGAATATGCATGCAGATTACCACAATGTTTGTTTTAAGTCCAAATGGTCACACGACGGTTGCATATGTGGGTCATTTGGGTAAAAAATGGATCAAATGACGCAAGGACGCGTTTTGAAATGAACTCTAGAGATATATATATATATATATATATATATATATATATATATATATATATATATATATATATATATAGAATATATATATATATATATATATATATAGATATATATAGAGAGAGATCTATATATATAGATAGAGATATATATATAGGGATATATATATATATATATATATCTATATGATATATCTATTCTATTTATATTTATCTCTCTATATATAAATATAAATATTTATATATCTCTATACACACAGATATCTCTGTACATATATATATATATACATATATATATTATATATATATATATATATTTATATATATATATATATATGTATATAAATATATATATATATATATATATATATATATATATATATCATTTAATTTATATTGTAAATTCATCGTTTTGTGTATTGTAATTAACTTTTGTGCTATTGCTTGTCGCGGTTCATTTATGTTGAATAACAGGACGATTGAAGCGTTGTTTTAAGCCGTATATCAATTCGTTGACTTGCAGGAATATATGTCAGTATATATCTATTTGTAAGAGAGAGCACTAGCTTTATGACTACCATTAGATGTCGAAGAGTTCCCCAATAAATGACAATCAATACACACTGTACTTGGGGCGATTATTTTATTAATAACCACACTGGATCGTTTATATATATGCCGGTAGTATAAGATTAAATGCATGGCATAGAAAAAACCTGATTGTTTAATCAATACTGTGTTTAGATACGTTTATCATTAAGAGCAAAGCACGCAAGATGATGTACAATGTATTATTTTGCACATGCGTGGCTCTATAACATCGTGGATCATAACAACTTGGATAATAATACTAAACGATTGCAAAATGTACACGGAATTAGTCAGCGACTAAGCATAATATTTTCTAAGTCTTGGTCTTAAATCGTTTTTTTCTCAATTGACATGCATCTATTCGTTGACTGAACATGGAGGACCCGATTTGAAGATTAAATACCTCACATTGTTAATTATAAATATAAGAGTGGCTTTTAAAATCGGTTTTTGTCCATAATCTCCAAATCATAGTTTGTGAATGTGATGACTTTAGCTATCATCACTTTATTCAATCAACTGTATGTCAGCCTGTTAATGCATGCAAACCGAGACTATATTAAAAGTAATGAAAACTAACCTTTACGTGTAATATTTCCAACCACAAGTAACCGTTTTCATATTTTTCCATTATCTGTTTATTATTGTCGCAAATTAAGATTGATGTGGCTATTCAGTCTCATATCGGGCACACATGGATAATCGTTATTCATTATTACGTTCAACGCAGACATAAGTACAGCCACATATGTATATGTACAGTTATAAATATATGAACATAAATGCATATATATATAAATATATAAATACATCTGAGAGGTAGATATTTACGATACTGGGTCAGCACATTACGCTAACATCAAGGGTTTATTGATGGATGACTTTTATTGCAATCTAAACAAGTACCATAGCCGCGCCAATAAAACATGTGTTAATATTTAAAGTCGACACACAACATTCAGTGGTTTGTTTGCAGTGTTAATTGCATGCTTAATTGATATGCCGGCATGATAAAGGCAAAACAAAAATACCGCGTATATAAATTTCACACAAATCGGACACATTGAAATGATTAGACGTCTTTACGATTGTGCTAACAAAAAAGGGAAATTTAAGCGTAATTACTAACTCAAGAAAAGAGTGCATGAGGAAACAATCCAGAAGATGTTTCTGCGAATCGCAATTCTTTATCAAAGGTCGAATGCTTGAAGTTTCCGATCAGAGAGGAAGTGCTGTTTGTTTGCGATATCAATGTTCTACTTAATTTTATTTGCACATTATGATGGCACCCCACGCTTTGTTAAATGATTGCACCTGAACTTGATCGTCATAAAATATCTGTACCACGAGTGCGAAATAAATGCTATTATATTATATTATTTAGTGGTTGGTAAATTTCCGTTGTTTACCTTATGATAACATATGGCCAAATGTTTGGTAGTCGCATAAATCTGGTGCAAATAAATCAAGTGGCGGATTTTGCTTTAGGTCATAGAGGACACCATAGACCTTCCTTGTGTCTGGGTATATCGGTACGTGGTATATCGTGTATTTTTTACAGATACGCCTGAAATTAATGATATAGAAGCTGTATGTATCACCGATATATACATGATAACGCTTCATTGTCAACATCAAGTTCGTACTACTGCTCGAGTCAACACAGAACCAATGTCTGATCCGAAGCTCTTGAAGTGATATTTGTGTGCCCCCATGAGCAATTTGAGGATTCAATTGTACTCGCCAAGTAGGTTGTACTTTTGATCTAATATATAAATTGCGAATCGATTTGACAAGTGCGATCCGTCTTTAACCATATCGGGAGCAGGAATAACCTTAACTTCATTTTTTATCTCAGAGGTAATATAAACGAACTTGCGGAACGATGCAGTTATATGAATAAATTAAGGTGAATAAATATTTCAAGAGAAAATACAACATATCCTAAGCACCTATCCATACACGGTGTGCGTATAACGTCCAAATAATAGTGTATACAGTAATTGAGTCATACATTAACAGATCGGCATCCTGCTGGATGTGTCATTTGCCGAGCCTAGTACAGAAGGGAGCTGCTATCGAACAGCACTTTGTTACCTTAGTTTGCGGCATCATGAATATTTCATCAGGGGATAAATAAATAAGCTATGTAGGTTCACTAGGGTTCCTAGTCACATTTCATGAGTTCTCAAAGCGATGTTGCTCACATTTAGCATGTGTTAATTTCCGGTTTGGTATCTTTATTACAATGTGTTGGCTTTCATAAGCATCGTAGGAAATTCATCGGATATATCGGTTCTACTGATATCTTGATATCGTTGAAATTAAGCTGCGAGGGATAACGCTTATTTGCATTTCAATCTCAAAAAGCCCATTGAAAAAACATGATCCCTCGAAAGACGACTACTACTCACACAGTTGCGCTTTTGTTTAGCCCACAATACATCCGTTTAAAATAAAACCAATTGTTTCTTTAAGTGATATAATGTCTAAAACCAAATGACCGCAGTAGTTAAAGTAGCCAGCAATGAATACCAGCACGTCTTTTAGGCATATGTTACCAGCTTATTGCAAACACTGGTTTGAATTGTCTCTCCACAGTGCTGGAATGCCTCTCGTGATTCTCATTCTCTTTCATGCTTTTGTCTCGATATTGCGGAGGCATGTTTTACATGCCCATTCTAAAAGAAAAGGATTCTACTTTTGATAACACCAATCCACGATACGCTACATGCATTTCATATGAGCAACGTTTTTGAATTAGCAACAGACCGCAATGTAATTAATGAAAATTGCCATCAACATGCTCTATAGCGTGTTCCATAACTGGGGTAGCGATGTTTTGTATTGGCTGCCGTCCATCAAAATGAATGAAACTGTCAGCTGATATAAGAAAATTCTGTAGGCTCTATAGCTACTAAATATAGGCAAATGCATGGAAAGATAAATCCGGATTACATAGAGAGCGCTTGGCGCAATTTGCATATGTAAGACATGTGATCCCAATCTGCTGCGCCACACAGTGTGAGGTATCGTATGTATATTATGATGTGACAGACTGTTTGGCGGTTTTCGATCGTTAGCACATATCGGGCTTGTGCATTGTAAGAGTAAAGAAGGTCCCGGACAGCGTCCCTTAAACTATCATACGTCATATTATCACCCTTACTTGCTTACTAATTAACCACATTGATATAGACGACCATGGATAATTGCCAGTTTTTGAATTGGAATCGCATGCGCCACGTAACGCCAAAAGAGCTAAATTGATGATACTAATATATTAAATCATTGATTGGCCTACGATAAATAAATAATTTATGTACAACAACATGCTGCTATGAATTGTTATTTGTTCCACCATCCAGCATATTCATAAGAAACAATATGGTACACGGCCTGTGAGGGTAGCATGTAGATTATAGTACCCGGCAAAATAGAAGACATCCATGCTATTTGTGCGTCCATATACACTATTACTACATCCGTGATGATTCCATAAGCTAACGGCTACTTAATATCACCAGATTCAACATTTTAACTAATTCATTATGCTTGACTGACATTCGTGGGGCAGTACCATTAATAAGGTTCTTTTGTAACGTTTTAAGGGAATCGTGTTCAGTTGTTCTTGAAAACACAATCAGTATTCCAAAGTTAAGCAACGATCCTCATATTGTGAACTTGCAGCAAACGCAACATATAACTGATGCTTCTTTCCCAGTCGCTAGAACTAAATCCGTAAGGAATAAATGTCAATATGCAATGTCACAGACAAGTGTTGGCGCCGGAACACATTCAAAGAAACCACGGACAAGTATTCAACTACTCCCTGAGCTCATTGCAATACCATTCTAACGTAGTGTGGTTCACGTCATGCAAAAGCCGAATAAACAATGCTCGTGTAAAGTTCATGACTGCACATGCAGTTACCGTACTTACCGGTTATCTAGATTCAATAAGCAGATAAATAACGCAAATACATTCGCCTAGAGTGGCAGAAGGGAACACACACATGTCATTATCTTGTTCAAATACTTCTGGATTGATAGTCTTGTTGACATTTCTGTAAAAGCAATGGTGACTATGTGGCCTGCACCTATTAGTCTGCATAAATGAGGTTTGAACCGTATCATTGGTTACTGGCTAATAAGTTTTCTCTAATGCGATAATGATATAACCAATAGTTTAATGCTGCAAACATTATCATCACTGTAACGATGCCATATTGTATTATTCTACTGATATCGGTACATTGTTAACAGTGTATTATTATCTAGAGATTGCGTCCGCTTAAATAGTATGAGGTTATTCAGGTCAGCCGATGTCAGAGGTAAATTTCCATCAAGCCTGGACTATTCTGAAGCAATCTTAGTCAAAAGCGATCGGTAATCATAATTTAATTTGTGATACTGCAGCGAGGTAAACGAATGAAGCAAAAAGTCCAGAGTTTCTTTGTTGAAAGCGATTAAGGACCAGCAAGCGAGATGCAAGGTAGAAAACACGATCGAATATATTCAATGTACCGCCACTGGTTAAACGACAGACGGCCGCCAATAACAAGCCATGATGGGAGTATAAGTTAAGTGTCGTGAATAAATGCCCTAATAAACATTAGGAAATTGGAAAAAGGTCACAAAATATTTGCATTTGTGTAGTTATATTTGATTGCAAAGCGGTCATTATCATCAATAATAAAATGTCCGACAAGTGCTAATATTAATTTTACTTAATGGGACGTTGCGTGCAACTAACTATCATCGCTTAACTGTTACTAAGGTTTTCATCGCCATATTAATTTTAAGCAACACGTGGCGAAGTAGAGGAGATGACTGGGAAAGATAGCTCTTATATGAAAAGCTTTGTTGCAGATATGGTATCATAATACTAAGTGTTACTAAATGCCATTTTGATATGTCGCAACCAGCTCGCTTATCCATAAAATATCTAACAAGCGCACGTAAGACTTTCGGTTGGGGAAATTAGGAACATTACAGATATATCTCCACAGTTTGTAGAATATGTCGGCAACTTATATCAGATGCATCCTCCTTTTGCTAGCGAGCCTTTCATGTCTGTATAATACATTAAGAGGATTATATGCACGCAGATAAACATCTGTATGTATTTCGCAACAAATATTTTCAACGCAAACAGGGTATTGATTTTTTTTGTTGGTTATCATTTGCGCAACGGATATAATGGATCGACTTGATTCAATAATGCGTTCGAATGGCCTTTACATTGGCAATATACTTGGAGACACGTCTTAGATGACAGGTTCTGTCAAAAGAGATTAATGCCGAGAGCCACGAAGCGAATTCACTGCCCAGCAGCATAACTTCTCAGGTTATTGCTCTCAAGATTATATTCAAATATCATTTAGCAGCTTATTTATTCTCCATAGAGCCTGCACGTGATTATGAATATCCAATAGAGCAATTATAATTTGGATACCATCCCGCCTTGTACAAAATAAGCCATCGATTTTCGAAATTAAATTATATATTGTTATATAGTTTTGTACGAAAGCGACTCAAATAGCCCATCGTGCTTCATGTCCGTTCAAAGAAGCGATTGGGGAATAAGGTAATTTATTATGGTATCAGGTTGCAAGGACATGGCTACTGTCTGGTCAATAGGCGCCTATTTATTGTTAACAGTAGATTACTAAAGTATCTGTATAGTATTGCACCACATACAGTGTCAGTATTATCATTACATTCTACACCGGCAATTTTTAGATCCACTCACTTATTATATGACAGGCTGGGCTTAGGTTTGCTAGCTACGTACGTTGTGTTGTCGAATTGGTTGAGCGATGAAATTTTATCCGGTTTATGCCCAATCCATACACTTAATCTTGTTGTCAATTTCACCCGGAACACACGGGTGTACTTTGTTATGCAGTAGCCAAAGAATCACATCGAGCAATGCCATCAAAGGCCTTGACCACGTTGCGTAAAAACCAATGGTATCCGTTTGTCGTTGACCACATATTGTAGGCACCATTATGCTAGAATATCATTATGAATTTCAAACATTCAGCGTAATCGATTAGCATGTCACTGATATACATACAGGCAAATCAAACCCAAACCACTTACATTGAACGAATAAGTAACTATCCTGTTGACAGAAATTGTACTGATAGGTTGGAGTGGCTGTTATTGCATCCATTAACGCTTCGGCGCTCTTGTAGTGCTGATCATATTAAGAAGTCGCTACATAACATCCATATATACATGCTTTATATTTGCAATCGTATGCACCATTTGTATATGATTATCTCACCGTGGTTTGTACTTAAGGTGATGTTTTGGACACACGTTGGCATTGGCTATCCCCTTTTGATAATAGCGTTGTATTTGAACAGTCGTCTCTTAAGGTAATAGAAGACCAGGATTTCAGAACAAAGTTTAAAATAGCATAATAATTCTACAATTATCCAACATTTCCAATTATGAGGGAGCTTTATTATATTATTGCCGTTCAAGAACTGCCTTTGTTTATTTGATAACTACGCTGACGCCAGTGTTTAAAGCAGTATGTAAGAATCTGTGACAATTTGCCGATGGAGGCTAGTTTCTCAGCGCTGTGATGATTTGATACTTTGAGTATGTCATGCTATTGCCAGAATATTGCGAGTATACATCCTTGCAGCGCAAATTTGACACCTGTTATTAAGTATAACACAAACCCTTAATACTGTAATACATACAGCCATTAGTACAGTGATTAGTTTAACAATAAGCAGATTACATGATATTTCGAAAAGAATCAAAACTCGATGACACAAAATCCTAGGTTGTTTACTATGCATATGACATATATTATGTAAATCAAAATAAATAGTGTAAAGTCCTGTTATTTGTTCCAAATGACCACCCCTTGCATTGCATGTCTGTCATATTGCGCAAGGCGTGCAGGTTATAAGCGCAGTAGTACTTAGTGCATAGTCTACCTATGCGATTGAGAACTGCGTTCTATTTACCGTTCCATCCATAAAAGCCGGCGACACTTTCACACCAAATGCAACCTTGGTCGCAAGAACACCATATGGTCCGCTATCTTATATCGAAACATATGGACTTTTCCTGGTCTTTGTGAGCACTGATTGGCAGCGTATGTCCCCATGGATAAAAAGCATGACTGATAAATGTAGTTATCTGCTGACGAACATGGCTTATCAGGTTATTGCCGTGAAGCTTATATTGACACGTAATTGAGAAGCTCGTTACATTTCATGCTAAGCCTCTTGCTTACTAATTTCAGGAAATAATCACGATTAGTGGTAACCAGGCAGTCGGCACTCGACCACTTCCTTTGTTAAGCGTGCAACAAGCAACAGGGAATCGTTATAGTTATGTGACATTTACGACTTATAATTTACACTCATAATACAATTTCCAATAACTTTCCTTGATGACAGCCTTGCAGTCACTTTTATCAATACACATCATCATAGCATTATCGTATGAAGCGCTAATTGTTTACATATCAACCCAAAAATAAACATGCATTTTACATTAACAAAATGATCAACATCAGGTAGTTGTATATAGAACTACAGTTAAATACAGCACGATTCACAAGTCACAAGCTGCTTAGGTTGTCTTATTAAGTAATAGAAAATCATGACTTAACTCGACTAAAATGAATGTGGCAATTTCAGTTTGGCCCGTTTGCAGGTCGCTTTATTTCTATCACTTGAAGGTATTACATTAGGCCTATCGAGATCTTCACAGCCATTTCCTTTTCTGTCTATTGAGTTGAGCAGAAATTTATCACTCCACGGGAAAGTCGGAGCTGTAGTTATTTATGTTTTGCATGAATCCATTGCAAAAACATTCGCAGTCAGGTAGGACTTTTTAATGAATGCGAAACGCACCAACAAAATCATTATGATCAATTGCTAGCCAACGTCATGTATTTAGCGGCGCAATCAAACATCATGTACACGTATCAACAATACATGGACAAAACATAGTGAAGGGTCCTTTATTTACGTCTCAATGATTAGTCAATTGGATGCATCAACCGGACCCTAGCTCTATTTCTCATGTATGTTTGGTCACTTCTCAATGCTATACGATACTGCCCGGTTCGTTAATTGCGATCAAAGGTACAGCATATTATATTGTGTATCTTGTATTAACAGGTCACACAATATTGCAAAAACATTGCGTGAGTGCTGCGCAAATGTAATGGGGCTTTACACTTCGCCTAGGACTGGACGCAAATTCGAGGAAAAGTAATGAGAAATCTAAGATTTAAAGCCATTAACTCCCCTGCAGGTTATCCTTCGATGTGAAGTTTATCTACAATTATGGCTCCTACGCATATAAAAGAGTTCTTTGAAACATGACAGGCATTGCTATCCAGCGATGATTTTGTTTATCAACAAATATATATGGAGATCCGGTGAAATCTATCAATTTATAGCGTTTGCAGCACCTTACATCGAATATTGTTAGATTCAGTTTTGTTTTAAACATTGGACGACATTGGTTATGTGCGCCGTCATAGTAGATCGGATTGGTTACATATTCCCTGGTGGTAGCAGCATCATAGAATGTAATGACATGGCTAATAATCACACTGAATTAATTTGCTTCAATAATATCAGAGACCATATGGCTAAACAATTTAATTGATATTCATAATTTGGTGCCAAACCACAAGAGAGTGATCGGTATTGCTTCAACGGTTGATATACCCGGACATATACTTAGTGTTGATAAATTATGCATTTTGAAAGTCGGTGACCACATTATGGCCGGCGGGCGGCAGCATGATTATTATATTCTGTTTGTAACAGGTAAGATACATTTAATGCTTTGTACAAATTAAGACAAAATATACCAGCAAATCTCTATTCATGCTAACATATGCAGGAAAGTTACCCCATTGGAAATGACGAAACACCCAGGAAAGGTAAAGAGTTGCAAGAAATGCCTTCAGATTGTATTAATGCCATTCGTTTGTTCTGTGCAAGTTAACATTTTTAGCTCATTTTGACTCTGAATAAACATACATTCCATCCTTACTTTCCTAACTGCAATGAATAAACCAAGCAAGATATGGGATGGAATCGGAGCTTTTAGATTACTTAAAATATAGCCTCACTTAGGTCATGGTTGTATTTTACAACTTACAAATCTTAAAGGATGTCACACCTTAATGGTAATGGTGAGTCTTTGCATATAATAAGTAGAATTAATGCGTGTAAAACATATTTGGTGTGTGACGCTACTGTGTTATATGACTGAATATTGCCGCCGTTAAAATAATTGTTGGAAAAATATTCATCCTGTGTTAAGTCTCCAGCGAGAAACGATGGTGCGGCCAAAGAGCTGTCGTTGGCCGGACAGACTAATGAAGCAGCAACCACTGTACGACCTGATAGAGGCAGCTAAATATGTAAGGTCGTTATTTAAGCGACAGACAGAAACATTATTGCAAATCATGACACAAAGTCAGCTGCAACCTCGATGGCGCCTCCTAGGACATTAATACACATGTTTGATTATACTATCTAAGTGGCTTATTTCAGAACATTTGCAAGCGTGTCTACCATAAAGTCAGCGGTTTTATAACCGCAAGTGGTCGTTAACCTATGGGATAGGGATCATTGTAATTAATCTTTCATTTAGTTACGTGGTAGCAAAAGAGGCTTTGTAAGGCCGCTAGTTGAATAATAAGATATGCACATCAAACTGCTGGCAGTAAATGTTCTGAAATTAGCTTGGATTAATCAAAGGATATGGGTTTCGGGCTACAGGTTAAGCAAAAACGTGACTTAGCCGCATCTACTGTACATTTGCCATGTGTACATTTATTAAGCATAAATCTAGTTACTATGAGTTTCTGCAAGCAGCTGCTAAGAAACAGATATATTGCGCATTGTGGAACTTGATATATACATAACTGAATGTAATAAATTAGTTTTGTCAAAAGAGGTTAACAGATTGTGTTAAACATGCCAGACGGCAACGCACTTATATCCGGACGTTTTCATAGAATATCTATCTAGCGACAGCCATCAAAGTAATTTGCAATTAGTCAAAGAAGGTCTACACAATGCGCGCCCTTAATCGCCAAACTTCTATCGATATTTTGACCGTCCTAGTTCTGCGACTCAGTTGTCGTATGACTGGTACGCCTATTTTGTCTATCTTGCAATCCTCGTATACAAACAAATACAATATATGCAAGAGTTAAATAACCATATTTAGACTACACATTGTTAATATATCTCCTTATACAAAATAACAGATGTACAGTAAGTAACTGTCTAATTTTGACGCGTGACAATCCCAACGTTTATCCCAACGTTTATAATCGATAAATCTTAGTAGACAATATAGCACAGCTAACTTAGGTCAACCTAGTAGTCGTCCTCTATGAACGTAACGACGTTTCGTCTCTCTCTCTTAGCTACTCACCAGTGTGTACATGCAATGGTGTGTATGTATGGGGGGGGGATGTTCTATACATGGAGCCAGCAATGTGAAGCCGTTTTATGCGCTACCAATGTCTGAGCTCAAATAACACAATGTCAGGTACACGGCTGTTGTGTATATAATCGCTTCGTATGCACAGCAACCAATGACAGCACTCAGTACACAAGGCATAATTGCAGGGCCCCGGATTTACCACGTGAATGCGTTGATTTACATGGTCGCTAAAAGGTCCACTTTCGCAAAAGTAGTCTATACTGAATTTTGCTATGTTTGTTTAATTCATTGCGACCAAGCAGAATCATTCCGGATGAATCATTATATAATGCATTGATGTCTTAAAAAGCTGACTCGTTCGACAGCAATTTGCGTTCGCTTTTGAAGTTGCATTACACCGTACAGCAACTGATGCCAAACTCTATTCTGCAGGGCATACGGATATCGAAATATTGTGTCATGCAAGGGTACGGAGGGTGTGCATACAGTATATGATGGATTCATTCCAGCATGCATTTTATGCGTGTTAGATTCCTGTGGATGTTTTATACATTAACCTTTTTGTATCCTGACAATGGATTGGCGTTACCATGCTATTGTTCTAGCCTGTACTAACATTGTCCTCGCAGAACTAAGAATGATGCAATGCTACTATTTGAGCACTCATTCAAATGCTTGCCGATGGTTTCTGTTTAATTGCGAGGCTAGCAATGAAACATTATACAAGACGAAAGTGATTCTATTGTAACGCGGGGTGTTGGAAGGAGAGTCATCATTATTTCTCGTGTTTCTGTGGCAAACCCCATCAAAGCAACTGTAACCAATCAATTAACTGATTGTTCCCAACATTGAATAGCTGCTTTCGTGTATAAAGTGTGCAAATATTTTGTATATTGCCGGCGACTAAAACCATCAAGTAAAAGTTGTTCTGTAGTCGGTCACACGCATCGTACTTTCCTCTTCACGGCTGTTTTGTAATGCTTAGGTCTTCAGATAATGTCATGGTTGCTTTCAAGCATATTCGTGGCCTAATGATGTTGGTTGGTACTAAGCCAGATCCAATAGACAATCATTTGATAAACTGATGGTACGGTAGCCAACATAAAGACAACAATCGAGTAGTCACTGTAGAAGTCTGTGTTGTCATCGACAATTGAATATGCATGAGCAAATAGTTTTGCGCGAATCTAATGTCACAGCAAACTATTATCTTGATATGCTCGCTGATAACATGGCTCGGGATAGGATAGTGCGGATGTGGTGCCGATATGTAGTGATACTTTCTGCTTAATATTGTTTCACTATCTGGGGATGGTGAGACGGAATAATTAACAACATGATCAGGGCCAAAAGACTCACTGATCAGGATGGTTCACTCTAATCTAATCATTGCATCACCCTGGTGGACCAGTGGTTTACCATTTATACCATTCCACGAAATTGCAGATTATGTGACCAAATAACTGTTATTCATCATCATTCGCGACCAGTCCACTAACGAGACATTAAATGTCATGTTACTCATGTATGAACACAACGATAAGCACAATACTGCACTCAATGTCACACAAATCGGGATAAAATACGTATTCTCAGAAGGCGGTTAAGTACTCCTGGTTGGCATTTTTTCGCAAGATATCAACTCGTCCAAAATTCATGACCGAAGTATTTGATTAAGACTTAATATTGCAGACAACACTCACCAAGTTTTAAGTTTCATTGCGCACAAAGAGAATCATTTGGCGCCATCTAACGGTAGAAATTCTTCCTTTGATCGTATTATGCACTGATGGAACTGTGGGGATTAAAAGTGCATTATAATAGCTCAAGTCACATCCTTAATGAACCATTATATGCCTACATTTGTAGATGATGAACGATGATCAAAGAATGTGTTATGCAGCATAATGCAGTTGGCGTAGTCTCAATTGATTGCAGGGAAAATATATTGGTGGTACGCACATTGTTAACAGGCAGCGATAAAATTCATCCCATGCAGCCGCGGTACTATTGTTAATGGATGCGTTATTTTATCATGGAATTACAAAATGTGCCTCTTCTGCATCTTATATATTCTATGCAGAAGCGTACCGTATCAACAAAACTTTATCTACGAGATTACACTGGCATCTTGATTCACAAATGTTAACATAGCTAGGATTTGTTTCACTGTTATTTAATGATTTTCCTGTCGAGCTATTACAGAAGAACTTGTAGCTATGTTATGCTATGAGGTCTAACCCCAACTAGCAGTGCGGTGAGTATGCAAAAGGATGAAACACAAGCCTGTTGTCAATTGGCGCAACAAAAGCACATAAAACTGTTGGTCCAGCGTCCCGGTGCTGGGCGTCTGACTTGCTTGTGTTAGCGATAAGGAGTGGCCCGATTGGTTGACGCGACTACGTCCCCAAAAATATATACATTTCAGGTGATATTAGGTAACGCTATGACAAAGCACCACAATATTTTCTAGGGCAGAGGCGGTCCCTCAAAGCATATCTATAAGTTCATTTCTATTACTTTGGGGGGGGGGGAGCAACAGGCACGCAAGAGATAGGCGCTGTCTCAATGACCAATAAACATTTGACCCAATTATTCGCATTAAAATAATTTGAAATGCTTGTCATATACGCCCTTTAAGGCTGACATTTGCTTGTACAAAATACCGGTGTTTCAGATTGGCCTTCCACATGTATTGATACTTACTTACCACATAAACACTACCTCTCCAATTCTCTTTGTATATGCTACATTGTGCCGATATGCCGTCAAACGAATTGGTAACAACAACGACAACGGAACTAAAGAGCGAGCCGGATATAAAGTTTAAGGAACGACGTGTCTAACCAAACAAATGACAAGGCACACGCTTGGTTACAAACGGCAAGGGATAAACTAGGGAATCAAGCAAAATGAACAAGCGTGAGAGTTTGTAAATGATAGACTGATACAGTCTTAGTTCGATACAGCCATTATAATTAAATATCATAGCCGCAGTTTCTGATGTAAATCGTGATTTTGATGAACATGCACATAGAAAAATGAACGCATTAATAACCCCTAGCACATCAACACTTGTTTAGGCATTCGTGAAAAAGTTATTCAAGGTTAGGATTCATATTATATTACGCTTATCTAACGACAGTCTCTTAAAGCAATGGTCGTTTTCTACCAAATGTTAGTGCATGTAGATCATGTTCCTCATATCGTACCTAAGAACTGGTCACTGACCTTTAGCACCATTTCCTCATTTAATCTGGTGTGGCAAACCGTCTGCTGGCTAGATAAGTGCCAATGAGGCCAAAATTAGCCAAAATTATCCGACGAAACGCCACAATGTATTTTAACGCAGTTTTGGCTGTCAATTTTGAAATCAAATAAAAGGTAAACAGTGACAACCACAGATGCTTTCTGCTCACTTTTTATGATGTATGCAAAGGCCGTTTGATTCGAAAGACGCGCTCCGATGTTTCATATCATCACACTCATTAGAATGCATTGACATTTCTTTCTGCACTAAATTTATCGACTGTTGCCACAAGAAGTCCGGTAACATGAAAAGCAGTTTACTCAATTGCTGAGAAGTACCGGTGATGATATAACATCCATTGTCTAGCTGAGTGAATGCAAGTGTTCGGGGTTATCATTTGGACAATTCTGTCATGCACATTGAGTAATAAATGTGCGATTTCATGTCTTTTATTAGACGACAAACCTGTTAAAATATACTTAATACTTGACCCTTGCTGGGTTTGCTGTCATTCCTATACTTTCAGAGTATATACCAAATTCTCATTCTCATGTATTGAGTCAGCGAACATGAACATTTACCCTCAGCGACTATCTACGTCTCTGTTAAAGACGTTTCCATATAAATCAGCACACTTTGTTAATACTTTCCAATAGAATAGTACCGCATGTATACGCTATGTGGAGTAACGCAGCAATAGTTTGAAAAGGATCAGTACTGGAAAGCAATGCGGAGCTGTTGAATTCATGATTACAACAAAATCTTTAATGGCGACCAGAACAAAACGCAACGAGGCGCCGTAACGAGAGTTATATTCATTAATATGGTACTATGCGCTTGGTTTTTGGTCCGCACTGGTATAGTTGCATACAAGGACAATAACTTTACGTCAAACGCGATTATAATTTGAAGTGTACTATTCAGAGTAACGATGAAGATTGTGATGCAGCTAAATAGTCGAATTACCACCATAGAACGCCTAATCGATCGCAATTATTTAAATGCATGTGTTTGTTCTCTCCCATAATCCTTGGCGCAGTCTACGGGCAAGCCGTGGCAAATCAAATCAGCGGATGCTAAATCTTGATGCGACAAATATCAGGTATAAACGATTTATGTTGTCAGCCTAGGAATGGCAATGCTAATATATCGCGTCCTTCGAATACGTGCGAGTTATATGTACATTTCCAATAGTCAAATGCAACTATTCATTTGTAAACATATAAAAGGGGTTGTCCAATCGCATATATTTGTGGAGTAAACGCTCTCTAACCAACTAGTACTCAGCCCATTACTCGCAGCCGTTTTATTCTGTGCACCCCTCAGCAACATTCTGAGCAAATGGAGTTATGCTCATTTACCAGTAAGAAGGTTTTATCAGATCCGATGGGCGTACTAAATTAACCTCTTTAATGATAATCACACAACCCGGATAACAAAAACAGGTGTCCTCTTATCAATACCAATTTGCAAAACAAATATAATTTCGACGTACCATTCTGCAATCTTGCGACATGTTTTTCCATTATAATTATAATCTATAATGATTACCAAAAAAACCCGGAATCGTTTTCATACAATTTGCAAAAAACACCAGGTTTTTGTTTCCATTACCACAATGATTGTCTACCGCAACGGTTTGTTGCCAAGTGTATCAATGAATATATAAAGCGAAGTGAGAATGATACTTTTCAAGTTGTATCTAGGATGGCTATCTGTGGTCAATCCAAATAAAACGATTGATTTTGCGTTCGACATTTATATGCAATTGCCAAAGTGCAAGACTTTGTAACCGATTACCAGCAATATATATATATATATATATATATATATATATATATATATATATATATATATATATATTGTAAGATATTATATATATATATATATACATATATATATATTATATATATATATATATATATATATATATATAGTATATATATTATATATATAAATATATATATATATCCGGATAAAAGGTATTTCGGCTAAAGGTATTACGTATTTTGTTATAAAGAGTTGTGTATATATACGTTAATTTCTTTGCAGCCTAGCGTGCTTTTTATAGTCGGCCTGCAGCGGGACATTCCTAATACATCTCCATTTCATGATCCTTATCTAATTTTTCGAGTGTTGCATGTTGATATTTATTTCTGCAACCCGTCTCTTGTATCATGCCACAGCATAGGGTTTAACATTTTGCGTTTTGTAGTATAATTGCTAATGCCGTTCAAAACTGCGTAATGGATATCAATTACCGAACGTATCCGACATCTGGATTGGCAATTATACTGGGCGAGCATTAATTGTATTAGCGCGATTAAGTCGATGTATTTGTATAAACGATTGCTGCCGGTTTTATATGCCTACAACTGATGTAACGCAAAATGTGCCGTATTACACTTGTCTCTTCGCCGAGTGACTTGGTATATAGGCGAGATCGCATATAACGTTATGATTCCATATTTCCTAAAACTTTACGACACTCGATCATCCTCCAAATGAAACACGGATTTGATTAAGAGGAGCGTCTAATTTCATTCATCATGTTGCAAATAGTAGAAATAACTTATCCATGACAAATCTATCCACACTACAACAATGTTTGCACATCGGGTTTTTTTTCATTCAGTATAAAGTATGCATCGCAATCGTCTTAGACGACATTCATTTAATAATGTTCAGCAATATCAGAAAATAAGTCATTTAAAAGATTGCCCTTTACTGTTATTGAATGATTAGTTTTCGTTTCACACTATCTGATGCCTTACTATGCACCCTTCGGATTTCTTAATACCACCAACGGATAATTCGACCACACATCCAAGCTGCAAAGCTTTGGAAAAGGGTAGCAGGCATGTTTGACATTTCAATGGGTATTAAAGCAACATTCATCCTGTTTTTTAGGTATGCATAATCAAAGTGGTAGCGAGAATTGCGAGGTTACTATGTATGCAATAATGCTTAATTGAATGTCATTTGATTCTTTCACAGACTGCTTTTAATGCGCGGTAAGGGTTTATAAATGTCGTCTAGGTAACTCCTCCTGCTCGATTTGTCGTAGATTTAATGCACACGGTATTTTTCCCGGGATGTTTTATTTTTGCCATTTGCTATCTGTGTGAGCATCGGATGCGTTTTACAATGGCGACGAAACCTTAAGAGCACAATACTCGTGACTTAACTCAATGCAATTATTTATCCCATTGTAGTGTGATTTCTTTTGTTCATATTGTTCGTCAAAAGCGGATGTTCTAAGCAGCATGTATTTGTAAATTATCAACATCAGTTCCAGCGACACAAAATAATTGCCAGTATTATGTTCAAACTATTAGTTAACCTTATTTGGCAACTATCGTAGAGGTTGTGCTTAATGTTACCCGCAGCACAAACACCTTATCA
This sequence comes from Urechis unicinctus, assembly GCA_034190875.2. Lineage (NCBI taxonomy): Eukaryota > Metazoa > Annelida > Polychaeta > Xenopneusta > Urechidae > Urechis > Urechis unicinctus. Next base: position 61,344,019 of record CM067354.1, read on the forward strand.
CATACTGTTTTGTGGCTGCCCGCTTCTTAGCTAGTTCATCTCGGAAAAGACTAAGCATGGACATTTCGAAGGCGCCTATCATAAGGACCATTTTTCTTCATGATTTTAACTAGGCTCAAAATAATATTCACTTAACCAACATTGAAGTTAAGGTAATGACTGTAGGGTACCTACATGGGCATTGTTTATCATCGTACTATAGAGGAGCTGGTTCGCAAATCTAACTTATTTCATTGCTCAACCGTACCGCAGTGGATCAGAAATGGGAAACGTATATTACCCTGGAACTAAGCATCCGATTCGCAGCGGGACATCTTATTGACTTTAACGATGCTATCATTTGCATTGCTGCTAATGAGCACTGATCTCCTGTGACAGACGTCGCATCACAGCTATAGCGCATCCGTAAACGACCTTTGCTAGCACGGTGAATTAAACAAGGTAATGACGTTGGAAGCATGATACATCGATCAATAAGACTTTTACAATTGCTTGAAGGCAAGTGAGTGTCATACATGAGCTTCTATAGCGCGCGGAGAACAAGAACACCAGTAGATAGGACCAATGTTGATGCATAGAGTGTTATTGGGACATATAATTTGACCATTTGTTAAGCCCAACTCTGCTTGGTTAGCCACACTATTATTACGTTACTGAAAAACTGCAATGCCTCGGGTTAATACTGCTGTAACAGCGCTTCTAAGAGAACTCGCATTTTTTGTTAGCGAACGACAAGCTGTCAACTTCAGTGATTAGTTTAAATGCTGCATTATCTCATATGACAATCCGCTTACTAAGCGCATTGTCATACACCTTCGGCATTGCGTGACATGTATTTATCGCTTACGGCGCTTAGATTTATATTGGAAATGTATTCATCATAATGGTAATATATGTTAAATTCTATCTGCCGACCATTATTTTGCAATGCCGAATTATGGCGCTCAATAGAGTAACAAATGTCTGGTGTGTCTTTGCATAATATCGCTTATATGAGCCGTATCCAGACGAAATTGCATCATGTTGGTACATGGCGCATGTATCACGCGAATCTTGTAAAAATCGATGATTAGTATAATTCTCCCCGGAGTGATACATCGTCCTGATGGCAGCTAAATACCGTCATAAATCGTAGTTCATGTCTTGCATTAAGTGTTGTTGTTAAGTTTGACATTCAACTATCCAGTTAACGGAGTGCGAGTACCGTTAAACAGACCTAACTACCATTGATGAGATGCCATTGCTTTAAACCAAGGAAGAGCATTTACTATTGGCAGGGTGAGATATTGGCTACAAATAAGGCAATTACTTTTTGTATTTAGCCATTGACATATGTCGGGATGCCATTAGGGTACAATCTACTATCATATCAAGGGTTGTATAGAAACATTTAATAACTCTTTAACAAAATGAGCCCCGAAAAATTCATAGCTTATCTGGAGAAATCTGTATATACGAGCAAGCCTAATATTATGGTAAATAATTGCTTGAAAATAAGCAAATATAAGCATTTTCAACTAAATAACTTACAAGGAGTCAGACACGCCATAGAAGTTGTTCAGCGGCCATATATTTACTCTCAGACATATGCCAAATGGAGAATCACGTGAGATATATATTTCATCAAGCATAAAGTACATTATTGCTTTTAGAGAAGGTGTTTGTCCGCATTATACTACTGTGTCAATGGGACTCAGACATGCACAACATATTTCTTACTTAGCAAATATTATCCAGTCAGATCAATAACTGAAATGCTTACTTGAATATCTAACAGATCAGCAAAGCCATGGGTACCGTCGTTCAGCTCAATACCAATCAAGTTGAATGCATTAAAGAACGTTTGACGTTCAAAGACTAGAAATTGGATGGTTAGCGGAAGCAACTTTTACAAAATATGCCAGAGTATAAGAGAGAAGCATGCATGCGACCGGAACAAATATATTTACCTACAACCAGTTGTTTTCCATAGTCAGCAGTAGTCCGAGTGATTGATCTAAACATCGTACATTTAACCGGATATGGATTGCACATACATAATCTTTGGGTACCTAATGTAGCTAAATGGCCATCGTGTACACACATTGTATAATTTGGAACACATAAAAAGTACTCTACAGCGCATAAGTCACCATGTGTTCATCATACACCAACTGCTGTTCTGTTTAGTAGGATCAATATATGCTAAATGCATGGTAATAGGCTTATTAAAATTATCCAGCCGTTACGCTCGGCGTTGGTCTATTTTTGAAAACTGCAATGATATTGCGTCGCAGTTTTAAATTCGCAATTACATATATTAGCCTAGAAGCATATTGAATATTTCGCAGAAAATTTTAAATTACTTTTACAACGAACTGTGCGAATCCAATTGAGCAGCTATTTTATTCCTCAGGCATTAAAACGGATATCAAATACTGCATAATTTTGCGCTTTTAAGTGTTCTATCTCGGTACGGTAAGGCATAATTATCTTATCCATATTATACTTTATTATCTGAAACTCGAGAAAGAATACACATACACAATGCTTACTATTTTGCATGCAGGCGCTTTGGCTGCAGAAACATACTCCGCATTGAACCTATATATGGTATGCAGTGCATTGAGTTAATATCCTATACATTGACGATGACCTGTGCTATTAAATGCTTTGTCGGCTTTGTAAACGCGGCTTGCAATTAAACTTAAAATATAATGGAAATGCTCTTGGTTACCTAGCTGCATACATTTATTGACTTGATAAAATGTGCATATATTCACTTCGTATAATAGCTGCGCGGTCATGGGGTTTTATTTATACACATGTAAGTTGCACAGCACTTCATGCTCTCTCACTGTGGACGAAAAACATGTTGTATGGTGCGTAAGCAGCATTTCAAAATTACCCGAATGCTCTCCTGATAGATTATGGGTCTGGATATTTGTAAATGCTGGGATGATAAACACCAAACGCCACTTATTCCATTGCATGCGTCGAACAATGGCAATGTTTCTGTAAATTATTTAACGTGGTAATAACGTCGGTAACATAGATCAATAAATGTGGCTATCAGTCTTGCCTAAATGCAAGTCAATGCCAAACATGAGTTTCTAAAGGGCTTAGAACCTATATAGATGCATAGAGTGTAATTGGGATATATAATATTACCATTCAGCAATTCCTGCCTGGTTAGCAAATTGTTTGGCGGGTTCTCGTATAACGAATACGTTTGTCCAAAAATATATAAAGGCATCGAATAAAATTATACTTGATAAGAACATTAACAGTGTATAGATAGGATAGCATTGTAGCTATCCAGTAGTAAATATCACCTTAGCGCTAACTTTCATTCAAATGTTGACCTAAACTTTTATATAATTCGAATATTTTGCAATGATGAATACATACGACAAGGTACATCATTTCATTGTAAAAAATTAGTCTATAAAGACGTCGACTAAACATTTACTTGTTAAAAATATTTTCGGAGTCTAGAAAGGAAGGATGTGTAGCTACCAATGTAGTAAATATTACCTTAGCACTAACTTTCTGTCGAATGTTTCCCTAAATTTGTTATTGATTTAAAAAAAACCCACATATTAGCAGTAGTACCTTTGCGCTCACATTTGGTCATTAGACACTGACTGTAAAATGATCATCAGGCAAAATGGCATGAATATTACGACTATTGCATTCTAAGAAAGTAAGTGAGCAATCGTGATATCGTTAGTCATCTGCAACTATCGATATATAGTCAGCGTATGAAATGAATCTAGTAAAACGTAATACTTCAGTGGTAGTATCAATTCTCATCAATCATTCATCGACCTGATGTCAGCTGAGTACTTCCAGATATCGTATATCATTGTGAATTCATGAGGTCCTATCTCGTGCATATCATTACATGTTACAGCCATCCACCAATAAATCTGGTATGCGGTACAATTATATTTCAGACATTCTGTGTACATATCCATCGCTCCACATTTAGAGCTCAACATGACTTGTTCGTTGCCTTTATCCAAAATCTCATCACGAGGCAAATGGTGCCGACATGTGAGGTACGGTATATGACTCGTTGAACCCACATAGACGTCAAACGATAGAGCTTATCGATCTAATGTGATGATTTTGAATCGGTCTTCAGAAATGTTCAAAATCGAATTATAATCAAGCAAGTAAATAGACGACACGAAAGCCGATGCCATCATTAAATAAAACAGGAAATTAAGAACTGGCGAATTCATAAAAGCCGTCCTGGTGCATTCAAGTAACTTAGGTCGGGCGACTCTTGACACGATGCCCCTCACCAATATAATACCGCAAACAGATGCGCCAATACATGTACCAGAGCAACGCAAAACATCATGAAATGCATGCATTTTAATACCTTTGTGGCTTCAAAATTAACTAATCATGGCTGGCTACATATATTTCTCAATTAGCAAGGTTCATATAAATGACCATCTAGGGTACTGTTTTCAGGTCCAGTTGACATTTGCCTCATATTTTGCAGTTGATACACGGTCAATGTACCGATTAAATCTAACAAATCGTCCTGACATAAGACGAAGGTACAGTGCAATTTTTACACGTGATACATAGTTTTGATATCAGCTGAATACTGCATACCACAGCACTGAGTTGAAAGGAATGAGGGACATTGTTGTTTTATCCAGATTACATGTGCGTCATCAATCACATTTGATGCATAATTCATGTATCAAGTAAATACGTAATGATTGAGTGGCGGAAGTGTTGCTGCTATTTATCAGAACCTGTTTGGGAACGGTTGAATGTTAAATGAGACGGCAATTTTTAAGTTGCCAACCGTTGGAAAAAGAAGTGTGCCTGATTGACTAACTCGTTGAATGCAAATGCAGCCAAAAAGCGGATGCGAATTACTTGACAATTAATTCGAACAGTTTGTCGAGTTCACATAGTAACGCCACTTTGAGCAGCACTGGTCGAAACATAAGCGGGATATGAATGGATCATCTTTTCGAACCAACCCGACCATTTAGGGCGTACCATTCATTTAGCTACGAAAGATAAAGTCATTGCCTCGTTATCGGTAGAGCCTGGTGACAATAGTTCCTGGGGTACATAGCTGAGTGCAGCAAAAGAAGATCCAAAAGACGGATATATTATCTAAGTGGTCTGATGTTTAATATACCATGCACCTTTCGCTCTAAGAATATACAAGCAAGGCAAACAGGCTTATGAAGCTTTCACTAAATAATTGTATATTCATCACTATCTGGCCTTATTTCCTATTGCTTATCAATTAGATGAGGCACGAAACTTTGAAGATATGAATTATGTGTAACATAATGTATAGCAATGAAATAAAAGCAATACATAGCAAGATGCCAAACAGTTCGCATATTTGACGTCAATGTAAATTTGTTGATGATAATTATTGGTGATTTGTGCTGTTTCCTCCTTTATTTATGTTCATTAATCAGACGCTATTGGCAGGCATTGTTTCAATTAACAACAAAATACAACCCAAAACAGGCGGCGGCAATACATTACAAATATAAGACTCGAGTGATGATTGTTATATTCATTTCCCGTAAACATGTCAAAGATTCTATCAATCTCATGCTAACACATCCATCAATGCAACCATAACAATCGGCGTAGACACAATCTTTTTGTTGGGTCTTTGCGTGGTCTTGAATTATCATTCCCAGATTCAAAGTTACATGTGCCATTCATTATTTTCATCGGATATAATACTGCTGCTACGGCATCGTAACTCCGCTTCATTAGTGCGTAAACAGATTCAAACGATTGGCAGTATAATGGGGTTGCCATGCTTCCGATATACTTAATAATGACACCTGGAATAATGACATCATCGCATCAACCAACTGCAATGCATACATAAAGCAGAATACAAGTATCGCCATCTGTATCGATTTTAGGCTAACTTATCAGACCAAATAGCTCACTCGTTCGGGTCATTTTACCTGACGACTTAACACCTGCTCGGTAACCAAGCTTATTCTTTCTGTGTCACTACATCGGTGCTAATACCCTTAACATATCGGCACAAAAGTTAAACGTACATTGTGAGCCAATCGCTATAATTGGTGCAGCGCCACAATATATGCAAAGTGCCCCCGGCAAACGTGACAAAGTGGATTGATTCAGGTGCTCCAGAAACGTGTTGATACATTAAACTACCACTTAGTGGTTCATTTCATAAAGTAGCCAAACCAACACTTGGCGAATAGGCTTCTTGACAGAACACTCCGTTATCATGCTAACCCACTATCCATACTCAGTTAGCGAGAATATTAACACCAATATATTTGCCTAATGTGCCAGAAGGAGTCAACCACATTTACTAAATCCAATGTTAGTAGAATAAAGTCGCTTGCAAGTAAATATGTTCCAATATTGACGCTGCATTAGGATGCTGAATTCTCGTGGTGACACTTGATATGACCATGATTTAGAATGGTGGCAGCTCATTTTTGTCGATGATAAGTCGTATTCCGGAGGCGGAATAAAACACATTGCAGTTATCGGCTAACAGCCATATAAATATATATTTGTAAATATTTGTCCTTATGCACATATCTACATGGCATTGTGAGCCATTTGGTGTAAATTGGAAGCGCCTTTAATAAGGCAAAATATTAACACAATGACAGCTCTTCGTATCGTCAAATTACACAATTGCGGCACGGAGCACATCTGAAGTCTGCATGGTGCTTGATAGGTCTGTCGGAGATATACACACACTTTATCGTGCATAATTTATCGGACATTTATATCGTTTATTGACTTTAATGCCTTGTGCGACAAAACATGACGAACCCTTGCACCATTATAACCATAAAAGCTGAATAATATATGGTAAATATACATGTCCATATATATGAACACATACCAAAATATACATGCTATGTGCTCGTGAATATTTCAGTTGCATTAAAATCAAGCGATTCAAGAGGAAATTGTATGTGAATATACCTTCAACACGTGAGAAGGCCGATTAGCTTTGTAACGTAGATATGTTTGGCATCGACGTTAATCTTTCTTCTTTATGTTATAGTTTATCAGTACCTGTTTGACTCCTCTATGTGGGATGGTTGTGCCTTTATATCCCGATGAGAATCATTATACATCTCTTGTTGCAGGCTCTCAAAAGTTCGACGCTGCAGATTGTGCTTTTTATTGCCATTATTAACATCGTTTATAGTATAGAGGTTTGGATAATTGTACTCTTGTGCACAGGCCGATGTCAGTTTGTATTTAATTGAATCAGCTAACAGACTGACATGTGACGGACTATACCCCGAATGCATATAAGTTGATATACACTAAACTGGCACTATTTACTGAATATCAGAAAAGTCAGAGATGAGTTGAGATCTGATTCATATCGTCAAATTTCTAACACTGGATTTCAATTGCGAGCTTCATTATTTGCTCATCTGTGTTTTGTTTTATTTAATTAGCAGGTATTTCGAAATATTCAGTTCAATATTTGCATTACAGTTTTATTGGTATGCCAGATCACAATATAGGCTAGCGAGTATAGGCACAAACTTATGAAACGAAGTTATGTTGCTTGCACGTGGACATTGATACTAAAAACTAGAAAATATCCGTGCAATAGCTAGATGCATGTACAAAGTAATACTACCAGAATGCTAGGTTTCGCAGTCCAATGCGGTTGGAGAGCCCTTTTGTCTATTAGCAAATGTTTCCCGTCGGCTAACAAAATTACTTATGGTGCCATTACTGAATTGCTCTCTAATTTTGGAAGCGATAAATCTTCACATAATGCTTTTGTTTAAGTTGCATTTTTGTGACAGTCAAATTACAAGGCGAAATTTAACCAGCAGCTGTACATATCTCCATGACGAAGTGAGTAACACAATTACGTAGTCGCATGCGCACATTTTGTGGCTCGCACTGAATGAGATTCACAATGGACTAGGGATGAAACAAGGGGTGAACGTGCGTGCACGTAACGCACCACATAATGCAACAGCGATAATTACATATATGTTTGTGCTTGGGTGGCTTTGCGGCAGGGGATGTTTTTTGATAGGCTGCAAATATTATGGATAACGAATATGTTGATTTGCCCTTACATTGGATGTAAAGACTTAAGCCAGATTACTTACCATGTTGACTTTAAGAGACGCGAGGCAAAATTATGTTCTTGCGTAATTGTAACACTTATTGATCGGCACACTATTGTGATAAAAAAAGGGAACAGACAGTGCCATCTGCTGCTCTGTCATCATACACATATCCACGGTGAGGGATGTAATAGATTACATAATGCTGAAGTGAAACCAATGTGTGTCTTGCGCACAGTAAGATTAAGGTCGGAATTGCTATGAGGCTGGTGTGTGCCATTCACAGAAACCACAAACTTGGACCCTACAAGTGTTCTATGACATTTTACATTGCTGTAGTTATCCGTTATTTGGCGATCATAAAGCTCGGGTTGGTATATTTATATCCGATTATTTTCGTATTACATACGGCTAATTGAAAAGCATTTTCATATTACTAGCGTAATATACATACCAAAGCTACTGATTGATGTGGCCAATATTCACAGGTTCTAAATTAACAAAGATATCTACCACCGAGATGTATTGATCTTAGCTAAGAGCACATTCAGATGGCATGTGTAATGCTAATCAACGCATTCCTTAACTCAACTTACGCCATCTTCTTGTCATTACGACTCTCCTATAACGTGTTAGTAAATGAGCGCATTGTAGATTACTTACTTACTAATATTGCTAACACTGCTGATAACGTCTATGCAACTCAGAGCTGTTATTCCGAGCATGAATTGCGATCACGCAGAGCGATAAAGATAATCATGATTTATCAGCATAACATGACATTTAAGCCACATTCACATATAAGTTGATGCATTGAAGTATTAATTTAAGATGACCAACTTATTATAAAAGATTATATCAGACTTACCTAAGGTGACCCTTGAGCGTATATTTTTGCTTATGGCTGGTAAATGATTATAGTCGCTTACGTAAGTCACTACCCGTTAGGGATGCAAATACCAAAAATGCGATGCTTTCAAATTTGTAAAATTATAAAACAATAAGGTGGTAAAAGTTTTCCGATGCTACAAAGCTAACATCTAACGTCAAAATAGAATAACGAATCAACTCCAATTTGCACAAATGCCTGCGAAGGGTCACCTTTTTGTGTTGACTACTTGCATTGATATATTATTAAATAATCGTTCGTGACAAATGGGCCACTAGCATGTTCACGCGGCTCACAACACATAGCGACTTGAAATAACAGCATATTTTTCATATCAATAGGTTATGTGATTATACAGCCAGATAATCAGCCAGTATCAAATCAAGTGTCTCTGGCGATAGTGACACGCTTTATTTGTGCTCATTGATTGTAGTGTGCATGCATCCTGACATTAATAGATGTGGAACATTATCGCTGTTAACGCACAATAGGGTTTCGTCGAGAGATAGATTGTTCCCATGGTTCTGATTATAAGAAAATGCCATCGTGATTAGTGGCATAAGTCTCTTGGCGACGTCCCCATCACGCATTGCAGTGTTTGATATAAGTAATGCATAATTTGTATGACTAAAATAATTCATCAAATGATGACAGCCAGATTCACGTACTGAAAAAATGCTTGCTGAACTGAACTGTAATATGGTATATATATAGTATATATATATATTCATATATATATATATATATATATATATATATATATATATATTGAATATATATATATATGATATATATATAAATATGAACGGAATATGGCATATATATATATCCATCATATATATATATATATATATATATATATATATATATAGTATATATATATATGATGATATATATACGTACTGTATATATATAACTGAAATATATATATATATATATATATATATATATATATATATATATATATATATATATATATATATATATAGAGATATATATATATATATCTATATATATATATATATATATATATCTATATATATATATATATATATATATATATATATATATATATATATATATATATATATATACCTTAAGACAGTTTAGTTTTCGAGCAGAAACTTTCAACGCGTATATGAATGATTGAGCTACCGTTCGATATTTGTAGGATGGAGCGTCTCTATTCTTCCGTAAGGTAAGTATAAGGGTTTACGGAGCACCAGCACTAATGTAAACTAGTATCATTGACTTGATTGACCATCGGTCATTGTCTCATCTAATATCAGTTAGGCAAAAAGATTACACATCTTCTGACTTAAATGTGTTTTAAGAACGACATTTCTTTAGGCATCTCATACAAACATTCTCATATTTAATGGCTCTGTTGGTATTTAGGTTCATTGATTTTGCAGCATTGAAGTCAGGAAAACCGAAGGCTTCATTGACAGCTATAATAATCTGCACGATAGAGGGCTCGAGCTAAGCTAAGAAGGAATAGCTTACAGCCTTAGCCACAATGCGGCCTTGTATGGCGATGTCAAAGACATTGTTAGACACTTTAATACAAAAACATTTAGGTATATTGACTTATCAATCATCTTATTTGTTGCCTGAAAAAAAAACCTGCACATTTATTTAACTCTCCATACCTGAACAACTTGTAAAACAAACTAAATGGAGTTTGTAATCCTACATTCAGCTTAAATCAACTTACACGCTAGACACCCTTGGTTACACTATTGTTTCGGCACACTAGCAACAAAACACCGATATTGAGGCCGGCGGGGTGTGATAAGGCGTCAGCCAAAAACCTGTAACAAGTGATCACCATGAGGAATACTCTGTTCGATTAGAAAATTCACTAAAACATTTTTTGGATTAGCTTATTTGGTGACTGCATCGGCAGCAATCTGTCCTAAGTATTATACACAAAAATACAAGCCTTTTGGACATACATATAACGGATATACAGTCTGCACTCAGCCAATAGAAAAGAACATGTGCAGTAATAGTCAGCAGCCCGAGCTTGCCGAGATACTATTGGCAAGTATACTGATGACCCCTCGTTCACACAGTGGGTTACAACAAACATTTTAGTGGATGGGTAAAAGCCCGTCAATTTTGAACTTGAACCACCGTTTCAATAAGCTACTTTCTTAATTTTTATCCAATCTTCATTAGCACATTAGGCAATATCGAAATGTACGCCGACCGCCGCCCAATCCAAAGGTGCACGTGTGTCTTCTTCATAATACTGTTTATCCGGTTGTCATCGAATCATATCTCTCCTTCTTTGATCATTGGAGAATGTAATCAAAATTCAAATATGTGTAAGATAATTATATGATTATATAGTTTATTGCATACACTTATGGTATGTAATAATTCGATGGCGTGAACTGTTAATTGCCTGAAATACGCGGTTTATTCCCTGGCGGACAAAAAGATAAATATTGTCATTCATCTTTTTCCATGAGACACATTTTATGAGAGTCGCAAGCATGATCGGCGAGCATTTATTCAACATAACAGATTCATTGAACAGAGACCTATTTCTATTACGATACTCAATCTTTAACTAGCGATAAATATGAATATTATTAGTATAGTGAAGCGTTCCAGTTACTTCGCGGTAATAGAACGGAATGAAAAATCATTCTTTTGATTGCATGTAAAAATATATGATCATTGCTGCGCATTTGATAGAAGCTAACGATTGGAGAAATCCGTCTGCAGGGTTAAATGAACCTTGAGAATTCCATACATAGAACGGCGATGCTAAATTAAATTGCTTGATAGATACTGATATTGATGCAACCTTTGGAGTATGGAGCATGTACTACATTTCCGCAGTTGCTAATATAAATAAGGATATATTATTTTATATATTCTAGCCTTTATTCATTTATTCAATACATTACACCGTTAAGTATGTCGTGGATTATATGTGCCGAAATGCTGACCGGGAAGGGTGTCAACATAAGAAGTGTTAACGTTACAGTGTCTGCATAGCTGAATTGTCACGATAGCCATCTACGTTTTCTTATCACATGTAGTACACACACAACCACTAATACATACCAGTAGTCCTTCAACAATGCTGCGTTCTTTACACTTTCGGCTCAAAGTGTGCATTATCCAATGATCATAGTGACCGTCAAACAGCGGGAATGATTCCAGAGGTTCGTGATAAGCTATTCGGTCCCACGAATTTGCTACTAAAACAGTTGCAGCATAACATTGCACTCAATAAACAGTATCTCAATAATTCTACCCGCTCTGCAAGATATGCCCAATACTAGATAAAACAGGGGATTGACCTCCATAAATAGCATAATATTCTGACATAAGGGTAATATTGGATAAAACAGGGGGTTGACCCCGATAAATAGCTCCGTGCCTCTACATATTCTTGCTAAAGCGTATATTTTGGCCCCTAGTTATTTGTCTGGTGGCCCCTAACTTTGTCTGGTGGCCCCTAGGTTGCAAGACGTAGGGGCACGGCATGCCCCTAGATGATACGAGTCTATTTCTACCCATGCTATATGGAACCATTAATGAAGACAATGAGAAGGAAAACTGATGAAGGATGAGAATGCAACTTTTGAGTTGTCTGACTGAGGGGAAAGTACTTCGCCTGCCAAAGCAATGCAATAATGTTGGCTTGAAAAGTTAACGTAAATGGGAATGTGCATTCATTGATAAGAAAGTATTTGCCAACATAACAGCTACGAATTACATGAAACCCATATCAACAGCTTGTCGAGTTAAGATAACGAATCAATTTAACGAGCCCTAAATCGATCATTGAACTATGAAAATAATCGCAACTATGTACTTGGAAACCCTGACCTTTTGCTCTGAAAATAAAACAATGAATGTTGCATTCCCAAGGAGGGAATAGTACCGAAGCTGTTTCAAGCACGTTATAACATCATGCGATATAACTTATTGATCTTTGACCAACCGACTCAATATTTATCATTCTCTTGTTGTATTTCCATTAACATATTTAACAAATGAGCCTGTTTACGGTGCACCTATTTACAGTGGGTGAGTGTTAATTGAGCAGAATGTTAAGTTTGTCAATGTTTCGTCTTAACTTGCCGAACTACATCACACTATCGCCCTAAATTTATTTTGCGAAAGATGCCTTTCTTAATCGCACTTCTTTGAATAGCAACATATTACAAACTTACACACAGATTGTTCATCGTTATGCATTTTGAAATAGTATGCGGGTAATTTAATTTTTGTAATTTTAACATTACAGCGTTGCGCCACTCGCGACGCACGACAGGGAAGATTTATAAAACCCTTGTTAGCGACATGATGCATCTTTATACCTGTTGCTACAAGAAAGCCAAACATTAAGGCAACTAATTTGCAGTGTTAGAAGGATGCCAGACTATTCCGCTATTCTAAGGTATACACAAACTGTGAATGGAAGAAAAACGTGATTGGCATTAGCACGTATTCATGTAATACTTATTGTTGGATTAAATCTCTTATTGAAAGATCATGATTGATAATGCTTCAATAAACTGCTGGACTTTCAGTTCCGTACACCTTCAACCAAAAACAAGTGCGCGCAGTAACTTCCCATTTTACGACCCAAACGTAAGCTTTTACGTCCAATTTATGTTAGCCTGCCAAATCCTGCGAATCCATGCCGAAACATGCACCAATAAAACCCGAAGCCAGCGGCGTAGATAAAATGTTATTGTTTGTGGTGTGGAACTATCATACCCTGTTACAACGTCACTAGTTCATTTCATTCAACACAAATTGACTTAGAAAAACATAAAGGATAGGTTCATTATTTTCAATGCATCTAACTTACATTATGACCGATCATAGCTGTCATCAGCTAGCATTCTCATTTTTCAGGGATAGTTAAGTACACATTTCCTATTTTACGCTGGCTTTGTGTCATGCTAAGATTAGCTTGCTATTATAAACGGGCATGTCAACCGGATAATTGCAAGCTTGTTGTTGCCTTGTTTTTGTAAATGAACGCAAAGGAAACATGCATCAAGTTCCACCAAGGACGATATGAATGTAGCCATGGCCAAGAACAATAAACCATTGAGTTCCATCACAGCAAGTTAAAATCGGGAATTATGTCAAAGAAAAAAGTGATCGCGTTAAAACATATGCTACCATGTCGAGCAATCTCATTTGCATGGATATATATTAAGTGCTTATAGCGTACGTGCTTAACAACCGTATGTATTTACAATCCATTCGCAGTCACAAATCTACAGCACTTGTTCCTTTTGACGACGTTAAAAATCACCGCATGACCCCGCTTTATTATTAACTTTATATTCACGTCAAGATGCACCAATCACAAATAATCGTACATTGCTTACTACCTTACAATTCCTGGGAAACAATGCCTACAAGAAAGCCCAACACAAGCGCCAATGCATTAACGCTAATTCTGTTTTGAGAGTTGAAAAGAAAAAATGATCCATCTTGTTCATATGAAGCGTGTTGTTCCTCGGACGGACATATTAAGCATATTCAAAGCAAATTACTAGCCACGCGCCAATCTATTATGTTCAAGTATACGCATATGGTAGCCTGCATTCAACTTTGATTACCGTACACACACTCGATTAGAGCGTTTTAGTATTCCAGAAATGATACACCTATATTTTCCGAGGTGCGTGGTAAAGCGGAAGCCAAACACCTGGTAGATCAATAGGTTATGCTTAAATAGATATTGTGTGTCCATTTCTGATGTCGTTGTCGTCGTAAAATATGCTTCCTTTCTTAATTAATCGATTCGATCGAAGTGTTTCAAAACTGAGGGATGCATTGGCCTAAAGAATGGCGTCTCGGTTAATGCTGTGAAAGCCACGTAACGAAACGCTAATGAAGATTCAAGAGGAGCATAAACAGACCCATATAAGTGTCTTAAAGCTGCCAGGATCGACGCATATATGGTTCACCATTATTTGCAGTAACATGCTAGCTTGCCTGGGGATCCCCGTCATTATTATGCATGGCAACTTTGCGCTTCGCATGCAAACTACAGTACCGCCGCAAATTTTTAATTGTGGGATATAAATCAACTTAGATAAAACGCTTAGCGAAGAAGACACAGTTATAGCCTAATGACGACACTGGAAATGTTGAGTATGTTCATCATTTATCCATTAAAGTAAGATATATCGTCCGTAAACCTCCATAAACGCTCCTAATGACGGTGGGGTATATGTTTTCATATCCTTCTGTTCATGCTTTGATGATAACGAACATTTCCGATTTAATACATGCGGCATGTCATCGAGAATATGCAGTGTCTTATGTCGAGTTTGCCTCACATTATTACCTTACCCCAGAACAAGCTAGCGACACATCTTAGCAATATCATATCTTTGACCCTTGGCATTTACTTAAGTAGCTTTGTATGATTTTCTATAGTACCTATTTAAAGATGTCAGAACTTAGACGAAAGTCGTCTGTTTTTGCAGAATGATACACATGTAGTAATCGAACATTCTAAAAACTCTTGGTGCCAGCCGTGATATCATTTAAAATTATAATGTTCATTGCTGTTAGCCATGAGATATAGTCAAGTATTAAACATAGATGATTATTTGAAGCCAATAATGCGTTTTATAACTACTTGTTTGACGGTTTCATAAACTGGATAAATAATGAAAAGTATTCGTCAAAAATTGATACTGATATTTTCTGAAAAAATGAAACAAATCCATGCTGTTAGCAAACCTGATGTAGCAAATTAAATTGCAAACGATGACAATTCGCAATTGGCACATCCATGTCAGGTACGAATATTTGTCAAGCCGTCACTACCACCAGCTGTCATTGGCATATTTAGAGAGTATCTATAAGCAAAACAGCAAATGCGTTTACCGTACCATTAAATATGTCACCCAATACGTGCTGCTAGCGCGAGATGACAGCGTGGGTATCGTGATTAAGATCGAGTGCCAACAATACAACTGTACCCAGTGTAAATCACCAGGCCCAATTTGACTTGTAAAGTGTCCCAAGTCCCCTATGAGAATATATGACAAAACAGAGCTTGGTAGTTATTTCAACTTACATTATATACCAGTGCTCTCTATTTTTCTCAGCAAGCAGTTTGCTAGCTTTCGAGATGAACGTGCGTAGGGAAGAACAAGTGACCGAATTGAAGCTTCTACAAATGAATTTGATTAAGATTTTTACGGCACAACCGGCAGTTTTCTTTCTATGGACTGTTGCAAAGATGAGAGTTGCATGTGTTTAGATATGAAGGGTATTATAAAAGCTGATTTGATAAAGATCAACGATAAATGAGAACGTAATACAAATCGTGAATGCCACGCGTCTGCTGGAGCCGAACGTCGCTTATATCGTTTGGTAAAAGAAAGCGCTAACTTGTCTGAATTCAGAAAAGGCGCCAATTCTACTGGTTTGCATGACGAGTGTTAGAAAAGAAAATTAGTCATTGAATTTATGCGTGCGCACAAAGATGAATAAGCATTATATTCACGTACATGAGTACATATTTTTGCATTTGGCACGCTGAATCGAGCCATATAAAATCATTTCATGTATAAAGTCAAATGGCTAGAAATTCATCAAAATGTCACTTTGCCAAATGTTTCATTTTACAATTAAGTTTCAACGCAGGAAATATTTTGCTTTGGATAAATTGCGCGATGATTAATGTTCGATACAACCGTACCCTGTCTTGTACATGGTTACATGGTGGTCATTACGAAGTTCGGCCTTCGCAAAAATATCTTGAGCTGCCATGTGTTAAATTGTGACACATCGTATCCCTTCCTTTCCTGAAAGCTCCTATTATTGTGTGACAGGAAGTGCTCAATTTATGTAGTGACATTAGGATTGTTGTTAGTCCCTGCATGAGAAATAGACAAAATGTTTTTGTTAATCAATATATTTTGTACTTTGTTTGAGGAATCGCACTGCATCCTTGTTATAACGGAACTCATTTCCATTACTTTTGGCACTGTGTCCCATTGAAGTAACATATTATAACTTAATTGTTGGTTTATTGTCGTGCTGCTGTCGACAGTCTATATGCTGGGGTTGCTCGCATATAAATTGCTATTTTGATCGTTGTCAGTTCGCTTTTTTACAAAATAATCCTGAAGATAGAATAAAATTAAAAAGCAATTGGCACAAAAATGGTAGCAGACGTACGCGATGTCACATACATGTTTTATGACGCCCAACAAAAGCGTTTGCATTAATAAATGGTGGCTCCTAACAAACTGTATACTTCAATATCGTCACTACGCTATTATGTGCCATCTTGCACGGGTAACGCGTACCACAGCACAAAGTCGTAGAGCCAAAATATATTTTAGCTGAAAAGAAGCAAGCTTATGGATTTGATTATGGAGGCCAGGGGAAGTTAGTAATCTGTACGTAACAGCCACCTGGGCAAGCTACAAGCTGGCTGGTGCTCGTAATAAGCAGCTTTACTATTTTTCAGCTGCTTTAAAAGAGAAAAGTCAAGTCAACCTTCCTATTCAATAATTACATTCGAATGTAAGCCTTTTGCGTGATAATTATGAGAGCGTACTGAAAGAGTTTAAGACATGGGTAAAGGATTCTCGTAAATAAGAGAGCTGTTTGCACCACGCAATTCCCTTCTCTCATTAATATGTACCACGTTCTGTACGCATTCGATGCGTGCAGAATTAACAAAGGTATGGTCCAACTGTATTGCACATCGCACAATTTGCACTCGGTGAGATTGAATAGTTCTAAGGGTGTTATTCACATTTAAGTGCTTCATGAATATGCAAAAATGCCGACCACAATACTCTGTCTAAGTGGTCTTTGCCCAGGACGCGTTTAATTTTGGCTGACACGAGTGAACTTTAACATAACCCAGATATGATTCGTTTTTACTGTGGCTGATACGGGAAAAGCTTGTTCATATTTGCTGTTATTGATATATTGTTTACTCCACATAATATACCACGGATACTCTTCGCCTGTTCTAGAAGTCCCATTGTAATCACCGTCTCAGGCGAATGTCTTAACATGTATTTGCTCGATGATTGTTAGCATGGTCCAGAGCAGCAAATCTTTCTTTTGCTGGAATCACAGTGTGCAATAGTTTATTCTAAATCAAGGCAGAATTGTAGTGATGCCACACACAAAAAGGCTGGGATCGCATCTGAGAAGATTTGTGTAGCTGATCCCCTACTCGCCATAATATATGTTCCGTTAATTAGTTATATAAGAGCAACTAATTCGAAAACGTTGGTTGTAGTACATATGTTTTAATGGCGTCGCTCAAATCAAAGCCGCCTCGCCACTGCGGGTCAATACATAAGTCCAAGTTACAGTTTACAAACGAAACGAGCAACAGTAACATAAAACGGATATGCTTTGTGAGTTATCCTGAATACATATCCATCATATTTGCCTCATGTACCGGGAGTGATTCAACCGAATTTTTTAATCTTGTTTTAATATTTCCTGAGCGAGCTTTCTCGTCACGTAGCGTATTCAAACATAAATAATGCATGCATAGCGAGACTATCAGAAATAAAAGTTCA
This sequence comes from Urechis unicinctus, assembly GCA_034190875.2. Classification (NCBI taxonomy): domain Eukaryota; kingdom Metazoa; phylum Annelida; class Polychaeta; order Xenopneusta; family Urechidae; genus Urechis; species Urechis unicinctus. Next base: position 61,362,570 of record CM067354.1, read on the forward strand.
GTCTCATATCGGGCACTCTCTGATGATTATATTAATACAATACAACGTTTAACGCAGACGTACATAGAGCCGGGGTTTTTTTTTTGCATTTGTACAGCAAATTTCACTTGATCGAAAATCTTGCAGATCATTTTTCGACATTAGCATTTGACAGGAATTACATGTGATGTAGAGTAGGAATCGGTTTTACTTGTGTCGTTCCATCAATAATGGCGGTTCCTTAAACTCAGGAACACCACTTGTGTTAGCTGGTATCATTGTGTTTGCTTCCGCTTGGCTTACAAAGTAGAGATTTAATCAAATGCTCTCTTGTTAAAGTTGTAGACATTATTGGGCAAAAATGAGAACGAAGTCAGGATCTATTTTCAGAAACCGCAGCGTTGGGTTCCGGTTGCGGTTGCTACGAAACCTCGTTACATATATGGGGCTTAACAGTCTCCTCAGAATGAAACAACAGCACCTTCCGGTCCTTATTTATGACTAGTTAGTTTGTGTATATAAATACAAATGTACCCACCGCGCAATGCTACAGCGCGGATTTCCTCCATATCGATCAACTAGCTGTCGTAGACGAAATATATGGCACACAATCCAAACCTTATGAGATCTTGCCCGGCTTTGAAAAAACCAGCACCGCATACTGCCAAGTCTTCACACTACCACGTTCGAGTATCACGCGAACATATAATAGACATACACCGTGATAAAAAAAAATGCATAGGACAACTGCCGCCATTATGTTTTTGTATATATATATATATATATATATATATATATATATATATATATATATATATATATATATATATATATATATATATATATATATATATATATAGATATTTATATATATGTATATATATATGCATATATACACATATTGAATATATATATAAATATATTTATATATATACATATAAATATATAAATATAAAAAAAATCCCCCCTCTATATATAAATAGATATATATATATAGAGCTCTATAAATATATATATATATGTATATATATAAAGATATATAAATATATATAGATATAAAGATATATATATATAAATGTCTCTTTATAAAAGAAAAATATACATATATATATAAACGTATTTTATATGTGTAAATAAATGTATTTATATATGTATGTTTATATATATATACATATATTTACATATATATATATTTGTCTCTATAGTCTCTCTCTATATATATATCTAGATATATATATCTATATATATCTGTCTTTATCTATATAAATGTATATATCTCTTTCTGTACCTATTTTTTTTTATCTACATATCTCTATATATAAATTTATCTGTGTATCTAAATATATATATATATATTTATATATATCTTTATATAAATATATGCATATATATGTATATAAATATATATATATATATAAATATCTAAATATATATATTCTATATATATATACATGAACATATATGTACAATGTTCTAATATATATATATAGACATATATATATATATTTATATAAATATATATATATATATGTGTACAAATATATATACATATATATATATATGTACATATAAATATATATTTTTATGCCGATATCTTTAAAAATATACATATATATATAGATATATATAGATATATATATATGTTTTATAAATATATATATATATAAATAAATGCATATATATATATAGATTCATAGATATTTATATATATTTCTAAATATATATTTATATATGTAAATTTATTTATAAATGTATAAAAATGAATATTTGTGTACACATATTTGCATACGTTATATATTTATGTATAAATTAATGCATGCGTCTAAAGATATATATGATAATAAACATATATATGTATATATATATGTATATATATATGTATATATACATATATATATATATATTATATATATATATATATATATATATATTTATGTTTATGTATATATATCTTTATATATATATATGGATGTATATTTACATGTATTTATTTTTATGTAGATATATATGTATGTATATATATGCACAAACATATATATATTTTTTTCATTCTTATATCTTTACCATTAGGTGACAAGTTGGCATATAATCCTAACATTGTATTTTAATGTAGCATTAAACTAATTACTATTTTTTATTTTTCATATACCGTCAACATGATTTTGCAGAGCAAATTACGTTTGTTTGTTTCGTGCGTAACTTGAGCTAGTGCATTTCACCCAAAGTGAACTAAACATTTGATCAGCGAGCCATAATGGGCCTGATCGTTTTCTGTCGGTAACAGTATCGTGTAGACATAGACGAGGGATATCAATGTGTTGTAAATGCCGAACACGATTTGTCAGCACCTGGATTAGAGGCCTTGCAATGTCGCGTCAACACCCCACGTCGTCGCCAACCATAGGGCTGTTTTTACAAAAAACTCGCCTGACAAATCGATAGAACAAATACTGGGGGCCATTAATCTGCATTATGCATCATAATGTCGATTCTTCATCGCTGGCGAGCTACTCGACGGCCGAGTAAGCTACGAAATTTCACGTCTTCTCCCGTCTGGTAATAAAGTTGAATGGTGGAAATAAAATAACTGGCATAATTCCCTTAATGATGCGCAAATAGTGCGTCAATCTATTCGTAAAGGTATTTAAGATCTTTGCTCGGCTAATTGCATTAACATCAATTTTTTTTTTGATGGACCACTTTTATGGCTAACCAAACAAGTACCATGGCTGTACCATTAAAGTGTGGATTACTATTTCTAGTCGACACAACATTCTCAATGCACACTTCAGTTGCTTGTATTACGATGCTGCTAGTATGCTTAATTGATATGCCGGCAAGACAAATGCAAAACAAAAGTACTGTGGGAATGGGTTTCTCTCAAAACGGACACATTAAGATGATCAGATGCCTTTGGGATTGTGCTAACTAAAAAAAACTTGTTCAAGCGTAAATAATACTTCAGGTATATAGCGCATGTGAAGTAGGTTTTCCTGCGAATCACAACTATTCAAAAGGTGGAATACTTCAATTGTCCGATCATAGAGTTAGTTATGTGGTCTGCCTTTTGTTCTGGATTAGCTATTTCGCAATCTTGTTTCTGAGATTATTTTGTGGCTGGCAAATCTCAGTTGGCAACCTTATTATTATATATAGTTAAATTTTATCATATTTGGTAGTCAAATAAACCTGGCGCAATTAATTCAAGTAGCGGTTTTTGGTTCAATCAAGGTATATCGAGTACTTAAATGTTGTGCCTAAAATTAATGATAAACAAAGCTATATATATCATCATAAAAAAAAAATGATAACGCTTCATATTCAACATCTAGCATATGTCAATTTCCGATTTAGCATCTGTATTACAATGTGTTGGCTATCGTAAGCTCTAGTTTCTACTGATATCTTGATTTTTTTGCCATTTATTTGCGAGGAATAACGATTATTTGCAGTTTAATCTCGCTATTGCAAAGACATGATCATATATTAGTCGTCTTATTCACACCCAATTTTGCTTTTAAACTTCTTTTATAACCCCACAATACATCCGTTTAAAATAAAACCAATTATTCTTTTAAGTGATATAATGTCCATCACCTATTTGCCGCGGTAGTTTAATTATCCAGCAATGAATGCCAGCACGTCCTTCAGGCACACATTAAAAGCTTACAGCAAACACTGATTCGAATTGTCTCTCCAAAGTGCTGGAATGCCTCTCATTGATCCCAAATTCTTTCGTGTTTTTGTCTCGAAATGCGGAGGTATGTTTTATATGCCCATTCTATAGAAAAGGTATCTGCTTTTTGTAAACGAACAATCCACGATACTTCTTGGTAATTGAATGCAGTTAAACATAGTTTGGCTCTAGAGGATATCACGTATCATTCTTACATGCATTTCATCAGAGCACCTATTTTAAATTCGCGAGAGACCGAAATGTAATTGATGCGAATAGCCATCTGCATGCTCTGTCGCGTGTTCCATAACTGGCGTAGCAATGTTTTGTTTGGCTGCCATACATCAAAATGAATGTAACCGTCAGTTGATACACGTAAATTCTGTATCTGCTAAGTATAGCCAAATGCATGGAGAGATCAATTCGGATAGCATAGAGAGCGCTTGGCGTAACCTGCACACGTAAGACATGTGATCCCAATATGCTGCGCCACACAATGTGTGCCGGTCACAAGGTCTGAATTATGCATAATGTTTGTCTTATGAAGAAGGAGTAATGAAAACATCCAATGCGATTGCGGTATTGAGCTGCAGAAGTAAAGCCGTTCGTATGCAAGTCCTATAGCATCGTCACCCATTTAATCATTATTTACAAGAGGTACACTACATGCGGCAAACATTTGATTGAGCCTAAGAGTTGTTAACAGTAATATTTTGTATATAGGTTGACACGTATTATCTGCAGTGCATAAAATCCTTTATGGGTTCGAATAACATCAACCCCATTTATTTCGTATTCTGGGTCTGAATTGCTCGTTCATTATATATAGGCCCAGATATGTGTGAGGAGCTTATTCGTGCGGCGTCTCCAATTGCGCATCGCTCTCGTTTGTTACTAGCCTATTACATTACTCTTCGTGTGCTTGATCAAAATGCAATAACACTGGGGTGGCACAGTGAATTGAAGTTGCACAGAGCTGACACGGGGAACTGTAGTTCATCGATCATAGCAGGCAGGTCATGTATCACGTAATCAACTGGGCACGAGCTATGGCACCATGCGTTGTACGATAAAGTGCGGATGCAATCGTGCAATGCAACAAATTGGGGAATACATTATCTAGAAGAAAATTATGAAATATGAAGCTATCCTGTAATCCATGCAATGAGATTAATCATTGTTACTCCAAGTTCAAGGCTGCACCTCTGAGCGCAATTCATGCAGTCAAGATGTTGTGGGTACAAATTTGCAGCATAACATATTCGCCGAAAAACGCATAAGACAAAATTATGGCAGCTTTTTAATAACCAGCCAGAATATAAAACAGCCGTGGCAGCATGTATACAGATGATCGGAGAGTCAAGTACTTTTAATAACAGGCTAACATGGGCCATTTGGATTTGTACTAATGGGAATAAAACTCAGATTATTCAAGCATTCGTTAAAATGTTAAAAGATATCATTAGATGCAAACTATTACCGATAGCATATATAATAATCGCAATTTTCTCTTAGAAAATCTGGGCGATTTGCTTAACCAAGCCAACGTGTGATATATAACACAAACACTTTTCGAATAGCCAAGGTAGCTTTTATGAGGCTATCAAACCTCGGTGCTAGACGATGCCTTATTTCCTTTACGTGCATTTGATAATAACGCTCAAAACAGAAAATGATAAAAGATGGTGCAATGTTTTCAGCAAACCTACCAAAACAATTGCAGCAATCGGTCAGTGTCACGCTCTTGCGACAATCAAAGGATATGTGTTAATGTAGTTCAATTATTTGCTAGTGTCACGATAATGATTTTGTGGCCTTGAATGGAACAACGAATTCTCGTAGAAAGTTGTTAAAGGTTCATTTCAGCACGTTCCTACGGCTTAACGTACATTACTGGGCGTGATCAATCACATTGCATAGACGTCGTTGGATGGCTAGAAGTCATGTCGTTTCACAAACCAGATGTATTAGGACGTTGAGTTTGTAGCAGAAAACAAATATGCATAATCAATAGAATATGTCTTAGCCGGATACACCATACGCCATGTGACAGCGAGATGCTGCGTTTGCAATGTTATTCAAGGCTGTATGCTTCGGTCACATACGCTGATGGCTTGAAGCGACTTGTAAAATAAGATAACACATTGAATAATATCTTCACGGAGGAGTATATGCTGCTGATTTGCATTTTCATAATGAATACGTCACTCGAACGTCGACACAGCGTCTAGTCGGCCGTAAACGAAATTGTTTATATATTGATGAGTCAGACATGGTTGCCGTTGACCGCCTTGTAGTTTTATGACCCCCTCAAACTGTTAGCTTCTATAATAACACTGATTAACCAATTAAAAAGGTCCCGCAGTAGCATATGATACGAACACATTTAAGATCACATGGGTTATCATTCGTGTTGCATACATGGCCACCACCATTGTGTTGCCCATATGCCTGCGTTAATATAACTTTATAGTAACATGATGCATCTTTATACCTTTTGATGCAAGAAAGCACGGACATTACGGTAATTACTTTGATGTTCCTCATACGGACATATTAAGCATGTTCAATTGGGCGAAACTTCCCTATCCGGGGCGCATCATTAGTGGTTCCCATGGTTGGTAACTCAATGGCGTTCTGACTTATCCATATGAGACCATTAATAGGAACAACAGTTAACGATAATTATCCACGCGCTGAAAGAATTGGGTCACGAGTGAAAGATAAAACATCAGGGAAGCAGCACAGTTGTATGCTTCTTATTCGTTGCATATACATATGATACGATACAATCTCAAAATGATATTACACGCAGCCGCCCCACACCTATTTCACAATCCCAGTCTGGCCTTTGCTCTCTGTATATAACAAAAAGCTATGGGCTTTATAGCCCAGGTAAAATTCTTTACAGCATTCGTTCTTTCTTTATCAGGCATAAAAATCTAGCCTCGGTGTCATAAATATGGTATCAAATGAGGTTAATAAGTGAGATTAAATCATGCGATTGTTTTATGTGTCTGATATACATTATAAACACGCCTGGCATATGTGTGCTAGCAAATTAAATCACCCATTCTGCTCAACAGCGTCGTACATTGCTCAATTTTGGATATAATTTATGCCTGCTTCACATCGATACAGTAATGTAAAAACATCTACTGGCTATGTCCATGTATACGTACATGTTAGCCTGCATTTAACTATTAATACCCCGGCACACACGGTAATCCTGCTCGATTAGAGCGTTTCAGTATTCCAGCAATGACACACTTATATTTTCGAGGTGTTTAATAGAGCGGAAGCCAAAAACCTGATTGTCCAATAGTTAATGCTTAAAATAGATAATTGGAAACCTATTTCGGATATTGTAGTCATAAATTATGCTTCCTTACTTAATTTTTTGATGCGATCAAAGTGTTAGAATACTTAGAGATGCATTGGCTGAAATGGCGTCTCGGTTAATGCTGTGAAAGCTACGCAACGAAACGCTAATAGAGATTCAAGAGAAGCATGAACAGACCCAAATAAGAGTCTGGCGGCTGCTAAGATCAACGTAGATAAAGTAAACCATTAATTGCAGTAATATGATAGCTTGCTTGGGGATCCCCGGCATTGCAAGCATGGCAACTGTGCGTCGCGCATGCAAGGTACTGTACAGCCGCAAATTTTCGATTTTGGGATATATGTTCACTTAGACAAAACGTTTAGTAATAAAGATACAGGTATAGCCAAGTGGCGAAACTGGATAGGTTGTCTATGTTTATTATTGATCCATTTAAGTATGATATATCGTCCTTTAATCTCCATAAACGCTCCTAATCAGGCACTATACAAAAGGATGTGTTACCTATGATGCTGTAAGATAAATTGTTAACCAGTAACGACAAACAAATTGATGGCAAAAGTAATTGCAGACAAAATGAGCGTTGTATGCCAAAATCTTGATAGAGGCTTGTATGTGTTCAAACTCTAGATAAACGTTAATTACGGAACAACAGACGATAGTGATCTAAGTACATCGTTACGTTATATAGCTTCTTACAAAAATAATTGTAAATCGTCTAATTTATGGCACTTGTTTATCTAGCCATTCTAACCTATATGAGTAATCGATGGGATCTTTAACTGTTTAAGAATGGTGACTTTAGCAGACATGGAGACAATAACTAGGCTGTAATTCAATAGCCGGGTCATGTATTATTGTAAACATATTTGAAGCTAGTTTTGACATGATGGTACAACATAAGCGCTTGATTGTGACAGGAATGAAACAAATATGTGTAGCGTGCTGACCAAATAGAGCGAATTCAATGCCAAAGAAATTCATATTGAGCCAACAACTCATTAAATATGAAACGCCTACATCGTGCAGTGAAGGTAACGCATAAACAGTGCGGTCCCTCTAAAAGCGAGTGCAAGCCTCTTGATCACGGTGGCTTAGGAAAACACTGGTGGACCGAGTTTTTGCATGTAAATCTATGCATGTTGCTTCAAAAGCCAAATTCGTATGCTTATACGTGATGTCCTTAGCCATCATCACCTTATTGAATCAAATACATGTCAGCAAATAATGCATGCATAGCGAGACTTTTCTAAATAAAAACAATTATTCTTTTAAGTGATTTACTGTCCAACACCTAGTTGCCGCGGTAGTTAAAGTAGCCAGCAATAAATGCCAGCACGTCTTTTAGGCATATATTAACAGGTAACTGCAAACACTGGTTTGAATTGTCTCTCCACCTTCCTGGAATGCTTCTCGTGAATTTCAAACTCATTTTTGTTTTTGTCTCGAACTGCGGAGGTATGTTCAATATGCACATTGTACAGAAACGGTGCTTGCTTTGTTTTGAAAAAAACAATCCATGATACCTTTTGGTAGTCTAATGTGGCTAAACATAGTTCGGCTCTAGAGGATATCACATATCATTCCTACATGCATTTTACCAGAACACCTATTTTGGAACTCGCGAGAGACTGCCTTGTGATTGATGCGAATTGTCATATGCATGCTCTATCACTTGTTTCATAACTGGGGTAGCAATGTTGTGTATCGGCTAATAATAAGGGGCAAATGCATGGAGAGATAAATCCGGATGGCAGAGAGTGAGCGCTTAGCGCAATATGTAAGACATGTGATCCCAATATGCTGCGCCACTCAATGTGTGGCGATCCCAATGTCTGAATCATGCATAATGTTTGTCTTATGAAGAAGGCGTAAAGAAAACAACCAAAGCGATTGCGGTATTGCACAGCAGAAGTAAAGCCGTTCGTATGCAGGTCTTAGTATATCGTCACCTATTTAATCATTATTTACAAGAGGTACACTACAGGCAGCAAATATTTGTTGGAGCCTAAGAGTTGTTAACAATAACATCTAGTGTAGTAGTTTGTCGTCGAGCCGTACCTTATGCAGTGCATCACCATGCAGGTGATGAGCAGTGAGGCTATCGTATCGTAAGTAAATACCGTGATTTGACCGACCGTTCGGCGGCCTGTGCAACGTTAGGATAAAGATCGAATCCGGGCAACACCCCTTAAACCATCATATGATTTAGTTTCATCCTTAGTGTCTTTGAAATAATTCACATTGATTTAGAATACATTGAATAACCGCATCCGGCAACTTTACTCCCTGAGGTAGCCATTTTTCTTATTGGAATATTCCTGATTTTTTGTCGCATGAGCCACGTGACGCATAAGCGGCTATATTACCAATACAAAAACATCAAATTATTCACTGGCCTACGATAATGAAATAACAGTTGGTGTTCAGTTAGCTATGTTCCTTCCGATTTGAAAAACAACAATTATCAAAACCTAATGTACCTGATACATCATTATAGGCTTCCTACTCTTTGAGGCAACCTTGTCGACATTCTTCTATTGGATTCGCCACCCTACTTTACAGCAGGAAGTTCATTTATGGCATAGTCGTAGCTCAGGCACCTTAGTCATTCGGTAAACATGTCAAATTACACGGCTCGCAGTTATATGAACAGTCAATATATTGTGATAGATCGCCCGTCAAAGAAATGAAACGAGCTATTTGCTGGATGGTCGTCTCGATGGACGCACAATTGAACTTCGGGTAAATAATTTACGCGCCACAACATGCTGTTATTACACCATCCAGTTTATTCATGATCAACAATATGAAAGGCGGTCTGCTAGGGTAGATTATAGAAACCGCGCAATATATGAGACATCCATGCTATTTGTGCGTCAATATACCCTTTTACTAAATCAGAAGATGGTTCTGTGAGGTAACTGCTACTTAATGTCATCCGATTCAACATCCCAACTAATGCATTATGCAGCAATACTCGTGCATGGCTATCACTGAAAAGCCAATTCACACATTGAAATACGATCGACTGACATGGGGCAGTTAATTCAATTTGGTTACTTTACAACCGTTTAAGAGAATAATGTTTAGTTGTCCTTGCAGAAACGGCATGTATTGTGCAGGTAAAACTGTATGCTTCAGACACCGGAAGTATACCAAAGTTATGCTAAAATGCCCAAACTGTGAAGCAAACGCAATATAATACTGATACTCCTTCCCAAGTCACTTAATCCGTTAGAAATGAATATCAGTATGTCATGTCACAGACTAGTGGTGGCGCCGCATTACGTGTAAACATACCACGGACAAGTATGTATAAGTAAATTTATTCAACTGCTCACTGAGCTCATTGATATATCTCTCTAACGCAGCGTTGTTCACGTCATGCAGAAGCCGGACAAACAATGCACGTGTAAGGTTCATGACTGCACATGCAGTTGCCGTACTTACCGGTTACCTAGTTACAATAAGCAGATAAATAGTGCAAATACATTTGCCCAGGGTAGCGCACCCATGTCAATATCTTGTTCAAATATAATTAGGTTGAGCCCCCTTGTCACGCTGCGCATTCAAATATTAATCCCGTCCCTGTCGCTGGATAGCCATGTTGACATTGCTGTAGAGGCAATGGTGATGATGTGGCGTGCAGGTAAGCTTATGTATGCATGTGCTTTGAACCGTATTATCGTTTGCCTGTTAATATGTTTTCGTTAAAGGGATAATGATATAACCTATAATTTAATGCTACAAACATTATCATCATTATATCGATGTCATAATGTATTACACGACTTATGTCGGATACACATTGCTAACTGTGTAGGACTATCTAGAGATTGCGTCCACCCTAAATAGTATGAGGTTAGTCGGGTCAGCTGCTGTCAGTGATATGTTTCCATCAATACCGTGTTGCACGAAAGTGAATGTCCGGACTAAGGCATGTAAGTGTTATCTACTCGAACGAGCAAACTACTGACATTTCAGTCGACCTTGAGAGGGAAGACATTGAGCAAGGGTAAAGAAATTGCGATTTGCATGGCCGGCAACTATGATGGCTCGTTACCAGCAGTTTTCTTTTAACGAATAGGTAGTATTACTTAATATTCACAGTTGGTACATTTAATTTACGAAAAAACAAATGCTTCAAAGTTATTTTCTGTGTATTTAAAAAAATATTTGCCAATATGAAAGGTACAAAAATGCCCAAAACTAATATTGATTGCGAACCAGACTGGGTAACGATACAGCTAATTTATCTTGTGATATTAGTTGTTTGTCGTAAACTACGTCTAAGGTTGGATTGCAATCAACCATGTAAGCAGGCGGCACTGTTGTCTTGGCTATCATCAAATGAGTTAGAACGAACAGAAAAAGAATAACTCGTCAAATCACTGACGAATACATAGAAGCTGCGCCGGTGCATTCAAGTAATTTAGCGCTTACAACTACTGACACGATAACCTTAGCCAACACAATGCCACCAACGCATGCGCAAATAAATGTACCAGAACAATGGAAACCGTCATAAAATGCTTGCATTTTTAAACCTGAATGTCTTCATAATTAACGAATCGCGGTTGGCTGCAGCCATTTTACAATTTGCAATGTTTATATAAATGACTTATATATTTGACCAAGCATTTCAACGTGACATTTGCATAATATATCACAGTAGATTTATGGTCCCTGTGTTCAGTGAATCCAGTAATTCGTAATAATTCAATGGTATCTTAAATTGGGTTCAGTTTCGGTTTCCGATTTTCGATCGGATCACTCGAATTTCAGTTAAAGAAAGGCCCCTAAGATCGCGCTCTTCACACTAATCGGGGTGGCGAAAATAATCTGAGAATGGTATCCGTCATTCGGCGCGGTAGGAATTCAATCAGAGAAGATGTCGGTATATATATATATATATAGATATATATATATAGATATATAGATATATATATAGATAGAGATATATATAGATATAGATATATAGATAGAGATATATATAGATATAGATAGAGAGATATATATATATATATATATATATATATATATATATATATATATATATAGATATATACACCGACTCTCTCTATATATATATATATATCTATATATATATATATATATATATATATATATATATATCTATCTCTATATATATATATCTCTATATATATATATATATATATATATATATATATATATATATATTCGAACGATAAGTCCTTTACGGGATGGAACTGATCACCAAAGGTGCTAAAAATGGAAAACATATCGTCCATCCCGATACAATATTACTTCTGTTGCTGTTTTTGGATGGATTTTTACTCATGTGCTTGGGCATCGACCGTTCAAATCCTACTGTACTGATAAATAAGTACAGATTAGTTACAGTGTTCGGTTTATCCGCGCAAATAATCGCAGCGGCCAACCACTGATCTTGACAAACAATGTAGAAATCTTCGATACAGCTTGCTTTCTCTTTCTTCTCTATGCGCCCATCACTGACATACCCTTTTCGTCAAGGCAATGTCGTGTCGCGTACACCACTTTAAATTATCCATGCTTGTGTACATTTGCAGTAGTGTTTAACAACTAACGAAGCAGCGGGTGACGAACTACTCTGAACGTCAAAAAACCAAGGCCTGGTTAAGATTGGTAAAATGGCAATGCCTTATCATCAGACTTTTGTCCGGTAAAACAGGTCATGCCTACCACATGAACATGAAAAAATCAGAGTACATTACATCTTTCAAATGAGCAAATATATGCATTTCTCCGCTGCTTGACACAGAGTCAGATACGCCATTCTGTATGCTCACCAGACATATACATATACATATGCATATATATATATATATATATATATATATGTATATATATATATATATATATATATATATATATATATATATATATATATATATGTGTGTATATATATGTACATATATCGAGATATATATATATATCGAGTTTATATATATATATATATTTTATATATATATATATATATATATATATATATATATATATATATATATATATATATATATATATATATATATATATATATATATATATATACACATATATTTATATGCTCTAACTTCGATGGCCGCTGATAAATGCTTTGCGACTTGTGATAGTTGTAACAGTATAACCGGCCTTGGCTAATTCCATATAGCGATTACTCTCTGAGGTTTTTCTTATCAATATAACTAGTCATGCTCATCCACGTCGGCGTCCACAATGATAGGCAGAATGTTATTTTGACTACTACTTAATACCTATGACTGTAGTCAGGATCAGTTGTCAAGCGCATGGAAGCTACCTGCATCGACGGCGAAGCCCATAAAGGCGAGGTTTGTGAGGAGCATTATAAATCGACAGCCACAAAATTTACCTCCATTTTTGTTGTCCAGCGCTAACGGAACGATTCGTGCTGAGAGGGCTGTTAATATTTACTGCTGACGTTGCCCTTGAACGACTGCAACATAATATGTTATAATTGTGCGTAGATTTGTTGAAACTAATGGACATATTACGCAGTTCGCTCATCACAGCGATGAATAAATATTGCGCTCAACAATGTGTGCGGTAAAACTGCTAAGCAACGATAAAACTCTATTTCACTATGCGACGCAAAAGCTCAAGGTGAATGTTAACCATCTGCAAATGTATCCAAATTAAAACGTCGGAAGCATTTGCCATGGCAATAAACATTAAGTGCGTGCTCCTGCCGTAATAGTATGAGCGCCAATAGTACGGAAGTAGTTATATTGATGCAGTCTATTTAGAACGACTTTGCGCTTTGTCTGTGTAACAATGTAATAAGGAAGTGAGTTGAGAAGAGGCGATACATCACATATATGTTAAAGAACAGCAGTATGGCCGACCATACTAAACCATCTTTTTTTAGGGTATCGTAGCAAGGACCCTACTAGCTCTTAACAGCCCCCACTATCTCTTAACACTTATGTAGCAAGCACCCTAAAAAGCAATAACATAACCGAAGCAGATACTGAGTGCCCCTGCCAAAGATATATATAGTAAAGAGCGTATCACTTACCGTTGTAGCGACAAAACCATTACAAACGTCAGTGGTGGATAACCATGTTCAGACAATAATATTCTAGAAGAGACAAAAGCATGTTTAGACCGGTGTCAGCTAGATAAGCCAGAGCTTTGTGTCATCTGCTCTGGAAGTGTTGACACCGAATCTTGACTCACCGACCAGCCTTATTCATGCGCTCTAGTAGTACAGAAATAAGGGGTACGGACATAGCAAGCTCATAAACACTTTTAAGCCCTATTACACCTTACACACAGAAATCCACAGCTTTGTGGCCTGTCTTTCACACCAACTGACAAGCTCCTCTAGATGATCCACTCACTCCATACGGCCTTCGTTATTAGACTCTAGGTCTCTCACAATACCCATCAGTTCCACAAAGCCATCGTTCATAGTATAATAATCACTGACCACATTTTTCAACTCCATCTCTAAATCTATTTTCTCTTCCCTCATATAATTTATATCTAACTTCGCTCTTTTACACAACCTTCAAGCTCAGCAATACGCTTTCCGATGTTCATTTCTATTCTTATCACCATCGTTATTCAATAGGCCTTGGTATATACAGCACGAAAATGTCCACACAATGAAATCACTCTGTGTATCGAGGTGGGTCGATATCATTTACATAATCGCTGGTGTAGAAGCAAGAGCACCACATTTTTGTATGATGTCTTCTAATGCTTCGTCTCTCCTACGTTTAATCAGCGCGGTTATTCAATCGATTATAACAGTCTGGTAGGCTTTTACATATTTGGATTAAACTACCCCTTCTTATAATAAAAATATTTTGTGACCTCAAAACTAATTTGGTCTCCTATTTCTAACTCGATAGGTGTGGTAAATTTTTGGAAGCCAACGTGATCAATCTTTTTTGGGTTATAAAATAACTGCTTTGCTAGACATTATTAACAAAAATACTTACACTTAGAATGACATGCCATATATATATGATACGCACAATTGGCCCGGCTCTGGCATGGGATATCAATATCATATATCAACACCACTGGCACCATCACCGAATGACTACCCAAAGCGCTGTCGTACATTCCATGGACCAATACCTCTTTCTTATGCCTAAATAGTACTGAGTGGTTTCAGTGACGGCTGGTTGTGAAGCGCATAAGAATATTGTTTTGTTACATATGGCTTGCAATGTAGTAGGTCACGAAGTATATTACCCAAAGCGCGGGGTCTGCGGCCTAAACGGTCTATGCCATCCAACAAGCCACTTTAGCGGCTGACTTGAGCAGCCCTGATGCTATGGAGACAATATCCCTGGTATGGCATCTGCTGTCTTACCGGCTAGGCCCCTCAGGGCGAGTTAAGCTGGGGTTTTTTATATATATATATATATATATATATATATATATATATATAGATATATATATATATATATATATATATATATATATAGAGACGAAGAGATATACCTTTTTAAGACAATCGACCAGAGAGAGAGAGAGAGGAGATTTTGGAATACAGAGAGAGATCTTGAGAGACACGACGTGAGATAGAAAAAAGACTCATTGTACATTTGTATATACTTATCTAAGTGATGTAACATTGAACATTATCTCCATTATATATTCACTTTATCCATTGCGCATTATTATAAATATATATATATCATGCATCGCGCAGAAATTGGTTATATATTTATATACAAAAATTTTATATGTCGGATATACGACCTTTTTGGTTCTCGTTATTATATATATATATTATATATATATATATATATTTTATATGCGACCTTTTTCAGACAATCGACCAACCTTTATGGAATACAGTCACATCTTGGCACACGACGTGAGCTCCAAAAAAGACTCATTGTACATTTGTTTACTTAAAAGTGATGTAACATTGAACATTATCTCCATTCACTTTATCCATTGCAAGGTATTAGCTCATGCTTCGCGCAGAAATTGGTTAAGGGCTTTTGAAAAATTTTATATGTCGGACTGACGACCTTTTTGGTTCTCGTTATTATTCGATATATCATTATCCATAAACCTATCGTGTATTGTTTAGAAGTTTCATTTCTTTCGCGGAGATATATCTTTTGATTTGATAAAAAAATGGTTGGTTTTTTGTAATTGGTTTCAAAAGCGTTTTTTTGCTAGCTGGGGAAATTGTTATTTTTTACGTCCCTAAAACCTTAGGTATCTAGGAACAATCTTAAAGGTTAAATGTGTAAAGCCTAATAAAACAATAAAAATCAAGATGAGTTTACAAAACTGAATCATGTCACTGACAGACCAACAGAAACCAAGAAATTATCGTTACTTTGAATATGTGTTTTGTCGCCACCAATGTCCCAAAACGGTTGGTTATATGCTACATTTCCCTAAAAATCGAATTCGTATATATATATATATATATATATATATATATATATATATATATATATATATATATATATATATATATATATATATATATATATATATATATATATATATATATATATATATATATATATATATATATATATATATATATATATATATATTATATATATATATATATAGTATTCGATTATATATATATATATAGTATATATATATATATATATATATATAATATATATATACAAATATATCTACATATATATATATGCATGTTTGTGTATATTTACAGTTTTTAAAGTACGTCGAGGCAACGTTGATCCATCTTGCCGCCAATTGTGCGATATTTATGCTGTATGTCTCAGTAGTTCCTTCATTTATTCCGTTATATGATATTCAGTGCCCTGTAACAGACGTCTACGACCGTTATGACATTATAGCTGAAAGGCAGGCTTGGTGTTTGATGATAAGTGTAAGACAATGGCCCGTGTTATTGTCTTTTGTCTGCCGAAATTACGAATAAGTGTACAAAAACACCAAGAGCCTCTAGCAAGACAGCCATAATTTCTCATGCACCAATGTTTTAATGCTTAACAATTACCCTATGAGGCCGATGTCAGTCAATATGGCGATCTGTTTTGAAGAATATAAAACATCATAACATCTGATACTATAAAGCTGAATAATCAGCTTAAATATAGCATATATAACGCAATGACACGCACTGGAGATTCTTGGGCAGATTCATGTAGGATGATGGAAAGAACAACGTTTAAAAAAAGATGAGGTGCAGGAAGCGTGAAATTGCTCATCATTATTCTGGACATTTCCTGACAAGTTATGCCAGCATCGAACATTTTACTTGCCTAATCATTTGAAATCAGAGCCATTACCTTTGTACCTTTGACGATTGCAACATAGTATTCAACGCACAAGTTTTGTAATTTCGTTAAGATAACAAAGGCTACAAAACGAATCGAATTAGTTGCCATGTATCTTCTTAAATGGTCGTAATAAGCTTCTTAATATTAATTTCCAGCACCGTTGGATTACACTACCAATGCTAAACCAACTAGTGCCGCTGAGAACCATTAATGCAATTGCTTGCAATGTAGCCCTATTTTTGCCTCTATTGTACCCATTGATGTATAAACATAAACGCTATTTGAAGCCTTCGATGGTCCCACTCGTATCACTATTTGTATCGCCCATCTGCGCTTAACAACATATTTTCTGAGCACGTGATATCCTTCCTGTACCTTAATTGTGCCAGCCTCTCTCACTACATTCGTGTCGCATCAAATTTACATACCACGTTTTTATGCCTGTTATTTTGCACAGGCCAAATTGAAGGTTGAGCTTTACAATACTTTGCCTCGTTCTGAAGCATCTCTTGCGTTTTAAACACGCTACTTTCCATCAGAGAGAATAGTAGTGTACATGTGCAGTGGGTACCAACTTACTTGACCGATCTTATGTGTTGACGTGTGTATGTGTGTGGATGTGTATGCATGTATGTTTGTACCAGCGTGCTCGCCATGTCTGCCCATCAAGAAGGCATTTCACCGATTTTGCGACATACCGTTTCACGCAGACAGCCACAAAAACTAAGGCATAAATCTACAAAAATCTTCCCTTAAGAACCATTTGCAGTTGATATATAACAACTAGCATATTGCGTGATAGTCATACCGACCGTATCTATTGATATAGCAGAGACCAAGCATATCACTCTATTCAAGAAGGGTTCTGTTACGACAAATGCCAGCGATTATTGTGTGAATTACCGTTCAGGAAGCTGCTAGACCCTTCGAATCCGAAGAACAGCGTTATACACAAGATGGTTTGCCATCTTCTGAATGTACACATTACATTAAAATGTCACTCGATTTTGGTACCTCGATGCTGATGTTGATTATTTTGATATGTGAATGTTGATGAAGTTGTAATTTAGTTGATACTATAGCGTTTCCATATCCTTCTTGCCATTAGGATACTTGATATTCGCAAGCTGAATAATAGAATTAGCCACAACTATGTATTGTTGAAAGAGATAGACAAACACCCAATAAATAGTTAACAGTATAATTATCTCTTTCAGTTACTGACCTTGCCGTTAGATTTTAAACGCGAAGGGCATTTTGAGTCGAGGAAAATCAGTAGATTCTGCAGACTAACCACTTTTAGCTTTCCCTAGCCAACAGCTTATGCATACATTATGCTCTAAAAGTCACTTCGCGATGTGCTTCGTACTCAAGACTCATCCAGCCAACAACTCACAAAGTGTCACGTCGCAATGTGCTTTGTACTCACGACGCTTCCCGCCCACAACTCACAAAGTGTCATGTCGCATGTCACCCTGATCGTATCAACGTGCTCAGCCAATCTACTCCATCTTTCAAAATAATGTTGGGTAATTGAATGAATGTGAAGTCCTAGTTGCATTATGTTTGTTTGTATCTATGTATTATGCATGTTGAATACAAATCATGAGTTGTTATGAGTTTTATGTTGTTTTGTGTGCGCTTTAAGATAATATTATTGTATTTGCTTTGCATTCTTGTTTTATTTCATTGGTTTGTTTTAATGAATGATCAATTATAACATTTATTGCTTATGCCTTAACTAAGCTATACCACACTACTGGTGCCCGGTGTCTGTGTCTGTACACGTGCTCATCATGGGGCATATCGTCCCGAGACGACGGCCCGGCCAAATGCCCTGGCTGCCGAGTCAAAACGCCCATTCAGAATATCTATTTGTTTCCCTTCGGTAGCACGGGGGCGTATCATTCTAGGGGTAGATCGTCCAGGGGCCGCATCGACCCGGGCGCACCGCGTCACGACGAGGGCGGATCGACCAGGGGGCGGATCGTACCGCGGGCGGATCGTCCCGCGGGCGCACTGACCCACATTCATCCATAATGGTTCGATAATGCGGTTCAATACCCCTATAATAAACAAGCGGATGAGAGCTAGCATACTTGAAACGTACGAGAGGAAACTGTACATGCATATAACTGAAATGATCACATTTAAATATCATTTAGCACAGCTTGTACTTTGCTAATGGACTCTTGTATTCTTATATCTTCGCCAAATACGGCAGTCTCACTTGTTGCTCCGAAGAATGTTACGGTTGGAATGGTCTCACAGGAAATAATAGCGCCAAAGCAAGCCACTTTCCAGAGATGCATCCAACCATTGCAAGAATAGCTATGTGAGACATGTTGTATAGTGGAAAACGTATAAATTCGCTAGAGCTTCCTCCTCGAATACCAAATGAAGCTTTTCGAGTAATCAATGGTAGGTTTTATTCCAGGGTATATCTCGTATAAATCACTGATATATCTTTTGGTCTTCATTTGCATTAAATTTGCATATAAGCTCAAAGTATCCCCCAATGTCGCTTCACTGTTTGAATATCAAATCGAATGCTTCCTGCATCTGTAATTCTGTGTATTATTTGCTAATCCCTCCTAGGATTACGGGATCAACACGAGCCAGACCTTCGCTTGCCCACACATCAAGACATTTGAAAAATATTTTTACATAGCCAAATGAACAATTTATCAAAAGGCAAAATCAAGTAAACATTAGCGAAATGTCAAATTAAAGAAACTGCGCTACCTTAATCTGATGAAAGCAATGAAATAAAAAGATGTATAGAGGTATTTCTGTGAATCTTAGAATAATTAATGCAGCTGAATTTACTTTTCGAGCGTATTACTTCAATCGTGAACAAATCAAAAGTTAGTATTAATTAATACCAAAAACACCATTTCCATTTTATATAAACAATTCATTCTTGCGATAATTGTCGCACATCAGCGTCAATAATGAATTCTTCCACAAGGCTGAATTATGTTCCGTTGGTTTGCGTTGTAAGTCACAATAATGCTGCACACATGTTGTTTTGCATTATAAATTGTGTGCTGACGTTCACACGGATCAATTAAATACAGGCAGCACCAAAATAGTGAATAGTTTGGATGATGTCTTCCATATACAGCAACGCACATGAGACGGGTTGACTTGTTTTATGCGGATTTGTAACAGTCGGGCATAATCAGGACTTCATTGTATGGTATTTGTCCGCCGACTTTGACATGGCAATAGTTTTGATGTTACTTAATACCATTTGAAAATATTATGTGACGATCTAAACTTTCGTACTCGTTGGAAACAAACCTCACTCACTAATAGCTCGCACATCATATGTATATTGTAACTTAACATGCTGAACAAATGCATTAGCAGGGCATTAAATTGCTATCCTGCATTAGTTGATACTATTATGTGTTAATGTTTGTGTGTATGATTTTTGTTTGGGTGTTTGTGTGTGTGCGTGTGTAAAAGAATATACCATTAAAGGGTATTTTCACTCTTCCCTATTTATGCTGCGTGATGTGGTAGTATTTGATGAAGGTAATGGTAGGTATCAGCTTTTTCTTGCATATAGTCCGTTGCTATGAATTCAATATGCATGAAGAACAATGAGCTATGCACAAAGAACAAAGAGCCTCTAACTAAAAAATCATTTCAATATGTTCTCCCTCATTTTTGCTGAGAGCCTGATGATCAATCGTCTACGCGTACCGCGGCAGAAGTATATCTTGTTTTGACTTAGGCTTGTGGACAATTCTATCCCCTCAATTACCATTTCACGAAATGTGTCAACATTCGATGGCACCGATTATATCTCGTTTGATCAGGTTATTGTTGGTGCACAGTCAATGCAAATGATGAAAGTTGACGAGGTTTGAAAGGACATTCTGCAATGTAGAGCACTTATAGATGCCTTGTTACATCCTGCATTATTCGCATACGACAGCAAGTTTTCCCAAAACAGGTAACATGTATGTTTTCGTCCACAATGCTAATTATCTCTCTGTCTTGAGTGGTTTAAATACGGATGGAAATTATCGATAGGGGAAGATATAAATACACATATGTGCATATGACCCGAACACTACCACAGCAAGTCCATTTGTCATTCACAGTAGCATCGACGGCAGAGGAATACTTATTTAGAAAGTCATTATATCTTGCGATATGTCGCATCCTCTAACGATAAAGCTAGTTAAATGAAACTGCAATAATTGGTAGATATGGCATAAGACTGGTGCGAATATTGCAAAAGCAGCCGTGTTTTACTACTGTACAGTCCATTAAGACGTAAGTAAGGTAAACGCTGTATGATATGTGTTGCTGTTTTGATAAAAACAATTTTAAATCGGTGTTTTAGGTGGCATCCAATATCAGGTTGAGCATCAGCTACTTCAAATGAATATAACATAAAAGCGGATGTTGATCCTTTTTACTATATTCTTGGTTCGAACTAGCGATTTATCTTAACTGTTGCTATGATGGCAATAATGTTAAGATAAGTGCATACTTCATGATGCAGCCCAGGCGAGGTGATATATATTGACTGTTCACTAAAATTCATTTTGTGAAGTGGCAGGGAAGGCACTACCTTACACACTGTCAGTCGATACAGTAGTATATGCGCCTTTATATGTTGAACGTTTAATGCCATGGCCTGCTTTATTCAAATTCACCTTTCTAACCATCGGTTTTGACAATTGAAACAGTTAATAGATAAATAAGCTAAAGCAACGCAATATTTTTAACTGTCTATAACTTCAACCCGTTACATCATGCCGTTTATTAGTATGTGAAGTAGTTTAGTAAACATTCATATTATATGTTGATAGCCATTATAAATTGTAATATTGACGATTGACATGCAGTCATAAATTGGAACTAGAGAGAGAGAGCAAAAGAGAGAAATAGTGAGAGAGAAACAGATAGAAACTCAGATGGAGAGAAAGAAAGATGGAAGATAAATATATTCACAGATAGATAGAGAAAGAGAAAAAGAGAATGCTAGAGAGAGAGCGAGAGAGAGGGAGAGAGGGGGATGTGAGGCCATTGTAAAATAACTAGCAATCCAAGTGCTGCTGAATCAAATCACATAATATCAATATGTCTCATTAACAAAATAAACTCAATGCACCGACTGTGCGGGTTCTTATGGTCATATATTATCGTCTAAATTGACCTGCTCCAGTGCGTTTCACTCTTTACATACCATGTGTAAAAGAACGCTTTCTTGATGCCGATTGGCGCGTTTAACTAGCAACAGACACACATCATACCACACAAGCAGTCGTTATCTTCATGAGTATGTCGTAAAAGATAGTTATCACGGACGAATGATAATGCATATGGCAAAGAGCATCGTGAATGCTGATAATTGCTTTCCACAACAAGGGATTGTATGTGTACCTTGCAGCAAAATAACAATACCTGCCGTCGGTAATATATCGCACATACATAATTTTAATCATTTCGGTGGCTTTTGAGGTGTTTGACCCCTATTTATAATATGCGTATATGGTCTAATTTGCTCCGAAAATTGATCCAAATATACCAATGGTAAATATTATACGTTATTTTTTGTCTTCTGCATGGTATACGCAATTTCAATTGACGCTATCTTCCGACAAAAAACCCCCTAAGGCGTAATGCTTCCGTGACTTGAACGTCTACTTTACTTTTAGTAAAATGCCAAATCCTTTCAGCCGACATTCATTCATGTGCTGTAAGTGGCACAATACAAACTCAAGTATAAAACACTTCGTTCCCACTCTTTTCGATTGGTAGGTTTGCTACAATCAGGGTCGAATTATTTCATCAAATTATTATGAAGCCATAACAAACAAATGTAAACTGTGACTGACACTTGCGTAATATAGCAACACAATCAGAACTTGAAATCTCTCTATATGTTTACCCGTGGTCCTCAAGTACTTGTCCAGTGGAACCGCAAAGAAATGCTTCATGCAGAGCAGGATCAATCTGCGGTTATATATTGTGGTATATTGCCGTCAGGGAATAACGCCAGACAGAGAATTTATTGAAACATCGAAGTAAACGTCTCTCTAAAGGGAAATACCTTCAGCCCTGAACATCTACCATCCCTAATAGTGTTCTGACATCGGAAATGTACACACAGAATTTGATGCACCACATATTGAGGACATTCAAAGCAATTCCTCGAACACGTTTCAAAGAAAAGGACTTGTACCATCTATATATATATATATATATATATATATATATATATATATATATATATATATATATATATATATATATATATATAGATATATATATATATATATATATATATATATATATATATATATATATATATATATATATATATATGTTTTTTTGCAAATTCATTGTACTTGTGACGGAGAAACTTTAAAATATCTGCATAGACACAGAGTATGCTTACAGGTAAGCTTTAACTTTTTATAAGTATTTTCTTGCTAGAAAACTGCATAACACTTTTATTCGTACACCATGTTGAAAAGGGTTGGTTTATACTGACTCACAATTGGTCAATGGATTACACTTATGGTTGGCTGAAGCGATAGTTTGTTTACAACAGGAGGTTGCATTGCTATCCACCGATTACTGTTGGATTTAAGCACCATGCAAACAAACCGATTATAAAACTTCAAGGGAAAAGGTTACTATGTGATGAACAAAACTTATATTTCAGATTGTATAGCTATCGAGGTGCCATTTAATTGGTTCCAAAGGCACGATTTGTGGTCAAGACGTTTCTTCGTCGACGCCTTGATAATTATCTGCACAATATAATTTGATAGAAAAGCCATACGTAACAAGATATGGATCTTTTATGACTTTCTTATTGAGATATAGATAGCATTGTTTTGTTGGTATTAGTTTTTAAGGGCATTTACTGCGGTGTAGCACATAGAGAGGCGCCTTTCGGTACGCCTCGGAATTGGGCATTAGGCATGAAACCGACATATAACGATCGAGATGTTGTTGTTTCTAAGACTCCCGACATTATTCTCTCCTATCAGTTTCCATGCACAACATGCGCTTGCCTGCACTGTTGCATTGTTACCGCCACGGAAATGTTTCTTCGACTCCAAATGCGCGAGATAATTATCGAACGTGGATAGAAGTATGTCTGAATATTGAATATTTGGATATTCTCTCAAAACGCTCGTCTAATAATCCCACTAACTGGTGCGAAAGGAATCGGACAAGTTACGCAAGACACTATACAAGTTGCAATAATACCATCGGTACAAGAGATATCAGAAATTTATAGAGTTAACAATTGCATTATCCACAATATCAGATACTGATGACACTGAAATGCTCAACTACCTTGAAGAATGCAACATTTGCATGTAAATGACATCGACATACTTTTATTCTCGATCGGAAATTGCGCCAGCAATCAATAATTAGACCATACCCCGTTGTATCAAGTGACTTAAATGGAATTAGAGTCAAACTAGAATACATCTGCATAATTTAACCTCATGGGCAAACCCTTACGAGGTAAAACATTGTTTAGTTTCTCTGCTTTGTATATAAACGTTATGTTGGTACATCATTTTGAAAACGAACAACGGAGAGCTACTCGTATGTACAGTATGTATTACAATTTAGTGCTTTTACCGGATCATGAATGAATATAGGATAATGCATACATTGTGAAAACGTTATTCTAGAAATCTACTTTCAACTTTCGAAAACCAAGACATTTGCCTCTTGAGAACATGTTCGGCAGAGCGTATGTATAATCAGTTTTCATGCGCCACCAAAGGTAATCCTTTTTTTATGCGCGTAGTTAACATTAACAATATAGTTATTTTATAGTCTATGAACATATATTGGCAATTGCCTTTCGAGAGGCTGAGCCTGGTTCGTACAAGTTAATAGCCTGACCGTGCCTGTGTCAATAAGCTGGACAGATAGCTATGCAATGTTATTAATAGTGTAGCTGCCTGTCACAAAAACAGTTGGTGTGTTCATAATTGTTATATTCCTCGCTAAACATATTGTTTCCGCGTTATGTACCTATATAATAATATAATTCCTATAAAGTTGACATAATATTACAAATGCAACCTTTTAAATGTGTGTTTATAGATAGTACATGCAGAAATGTGAAAACATACGCAGAAATATAATATCTTATATGAAACTACTAGTCAGACTCATATGGTTCAGGTTTGGCCAACAGATGCTATTAGAGAAATCTTTGTCAGATTTAAAAATAAACGCAGAATTTTATGGTTCTGACTGGCATTGGTTTTCTTATCCCAGATAGAATCCGCCGAAAACTCACTGCATTTTAGATGCAGGTGTTATTTCAACTGATGAGCGCGCATTGGTATTGCTTTTGCAAATTGTTATTTGAAGTGCTCAATTGCAAAATCGCGCTGTCCTTGTTGACAGAGAGACATAACATACTCAACAGACCATTGGATGTTTTGAAGAATTGCAGCAAATAAAATCGCGTGGGAATATCATAGGTTCCATCATGACTTTTATTACGCAAAATGTTAGACAGTGCTCTTGTGTGTCTTTAGCCCAACTCGTGTACATCGACTGCACCTCACAAATAATAGCAATGCCGAGTCCTATAGAATGCTGACACGTTACAGCTTGTGGTAAATGTTGGGTAATAAAAGTTGGTAACCTAACATTTAAAAATCATGTCATAGAGCTGCAATGGCAGGCGGTGTGAACTTGACATAACATCAAAACGTGAGAGTATGTATTGAAATCACACCGCTGCACGTCGATAATCCATAGAGTAGCGGGCTTTCTTGAGAGCAATAAAACTATCATTAACTTTGTGAACGACTAGCGACGCCTGCAGATCGAATGCTAGATACCAAAGCCCGCATTTTATATGTGATATTTGTTAAAATATGCGCACACCAGCAACCACAAAGGCTAGCACGCACCATAGGTTTAGTGGAAACAACATTTTTCCTCGCTTACTGTTGTGCCTAAGAAGGGTGTTGAGCTTAAGTGTTAGTTATCATGAGTTTTCTGCTCTAGTAGGCAAATAAAATAAAAGAGAGTAACGGAGTAAATTGAAGTAATTGAACCAAATTGCAGTGTAGCAAGTTGTTCCTATAGGCGTTGTTCTCACCAATAAAATCCTATACAGAAAACCCTACTTTCATGGAATTGTGGAGAGGTCTCCTCTCTTAGTACCTACCGGCACCTTATGCGCAACCCTAACAACCACCGCAAATAATCCATCGAGTTCGTAATCGTGAACCAGAACTTTACTCCCAAACTAGGCTTACGTGCTAGTCAAGCCTAGAACTTCATCACTGTCAATGAAGAAGCTTTTGACAGAATATCCCTTACCCGCATGGCAGATTGTAACGAGGTTTTTGACGACAAGCTCGGTACCCTTCCTGACTCGCAAACGTTAAGAGTCAACAAATGGGTCAGGACCTATGTCATGCAAGGTCACTGCATTCCACTGGCAGTGAGACAATATGTGTCACTCAATTGCATCCAATATTGGAGAAGTAACTAACCAGCGTACGGCAGCATATTTATAGTAATCGATGAGGTTTTAAGTGTCATGAACAATCCCTAAGCAGCCGATAATGGACAGCATAATCAGAAAATCTGCAGCTAATACAATGTACTGTTGGACTATTTATAGACTGTTGATCTGTATAATGTTTAATCAGTTAAATTGCCGATAGTTTGTCACCTTCGAATGTGTATGTGTGTTGCATTAATTGCAGTCAGCAAATACCCGTAGAATGTTGCGATAGTATAGGTGGACAATTATTTCGTCTGAGATTTGTATCACCTACTGAGTTAACGTACAGTAGCGTCACATAAGACAGATAGCCTGTTATGAAACATTAACGGCACCAGAGAGCGTGCTTTTCTCGGATGACCCTGAGAGACATTGCATAAATTAGCGAAAGAGTGAATGGTCGCCGAGCAATTCGAAAGTGTCTGAGCCGACGCTTTGTCAGTAGCTGATGAATCGGATCTCTGAGTGAGTACACGACTGCAATTTGATAATTTTGCGTGTTGTATATACGTATCAGATGGTTACTGAAATCCCTCCAGGCTCAACTCTGTTGTTTCCATAATTTCTTCGACACTGGTCATTCCCTAGAGGTAGTGTATCGTCAAATGTGAACTTGCTCTGCATCCAATGAAAATGGTTAGAACAAGTTACTGATCTTTAACATGTTCTGCACAGTGTCATTCTTATTTGCCAACAAAAGCAGTACTTGCCACCGCAAGTAATGGAAATATCAATGGTCTCCTGTGAAATGTAACATCAGGACAGTTTTTGCTGTATTTTGATGTTATTTTCACCCACATCGATGACTTACGAAACCGGGTTTGTTAAACGTCGCTTATAGAAAATATGTTATGGAATGATTGATTCTCTTTTCATAATGGAAACACTTGTAAATTTTATCGAACACGAATTAGTACACGATTGCTTTATCATATCCAATTCCGCGTTACGAGAGGCATATATCTACTAAATTCTTCCCCTGTGTATCATATGTATGTTGATAGACAATCAGAATGCAAAAAAGGTCATAATTTTAAAGTCACGCTAAACATTAAGTATTTATAATAAGGATGGCAAGTGTATTGGTCAATTCAATGTGTTGTTTATAATCACCGATCCGGAGAATATTGTTTTAAAGCGCTACAACCACCGAAATCTTAAGCAGGCCATAATACTTAATTTTCGCTCCGCAGCTATGGCAAATTTAATGCAACATCGAGTATAACATTATGTGTCGGATTTGTAAAATTATAAGACATATGATGAGTTCTTCTACCATAGCTGTTAGGTGCCTAACAAGACACCCAAAGCATTCCGAACTGATCACCAACATCAATACAAAAGTATTAGCGACTCATATCTAAGTACAACTATGCTGTAAACCATAGCTTATTGGACAAGTGAATGGCAACTGAAGTATTCAAATATGCATACTGTTTGAATCTCCAACCAAAGTGCACGCCAATAGTCATCTAACGATGGCATTTATGTTCAAAGTGCAACACGTTTCTTGTTCCGCGCATAACTTTCTACTTACCTTAGCGCTTACAACGTTAAAACGGTTAGTTTCATTCATATCAAACATCACCCTTTTCTCGCTAATTCGGGCATGTAGTATATATAGCTAATGGTGGTTGCTTAAATGTAATGCATAACAATTGCAAACATATGACGGGTTCTGTGCGTGGCCAGGCAATGACAGAGGGTCATTTGTTACCCAGTGGTCCCAGCTCTTTGGGCAGTGCCCGAATAGCCATATTGCCAGTCCGCCTTTTAGTTCTCAATCAGCAGAGCACTTTTGATATTGTAGTGTCACTTCTATAGTCACATATCATCATTTGTTACCCTCTAATGTTGACACTTGAGCAACTTAGATGTATTTAGACAAATATGGTTCGTGCATATAATAATATCGTTACATATGTTTGACGATGATTAGGCATTGTCTGCAAGGTTAGTCTACAACCCTTTTTAATTATCGTCACAAAGGCGGAATTTTTAGCATTTAGTTTGGCATTCGTATGAAGGCGTTTTGTATACAGCATTTGTGCAAATGTCGTTTCCTTAATTGCAACTGCAGAGTAACGTTGTTTCAGAGTTTATAGAATGCGCGTTAGAAAAACGGGTGTTCAGTACATGTTGTTGTTAAGTACATAACACATTAGTCTGCCCTGATTATATGCTGGGTGATCTTGCAGACTAAAGCAAGAGATGCGTGGATGTCCGCCTGATCACTACAAGCTGCAACGGAGCAACCAATAAGCAAATATATACTTACCGCCTTTTACAAAACGAAGTGGGTGGGATCAAACCCTGTAGCGCAATTAAGCTGCTGGTTAGATATAACTGGCTGAGGTGATATCCGTTAGTGTATACTCAGTACATTTTCTTAGCGGCAATAAAACATCTTTCGCCATTTAACGACGATTAAACGCTTGTCAGATCGAATGCCCCAAATTATAGTGCCTCGATATCTTGGCATATATAATTATCATATATAATTATGTAGCACAGATATTTACATTCCGATCAATGTATATTCGGAACGGTTGCTTCTGCATAAAACTAATTGCATCATGAGTAATTGATCAAGTATGAACTAATTGTCGATGGACCAAAGATAGTTTCTCGATTTGCTTCCTCTAATATGCTGCTGCGTGGCATGCAGTTTCTCAGGAAAACTGGCCTGTTATATGTCATATGGGTAAATATATGTATTTGCATCGCCATGCATGCTAAAGTAAACTATTATCGTGAGTATTTCTAGTAAACACCACTCTGCTGCCTAAACTATGATCCCAATGGCTTCTTCTTCTCCCGCTCTTGCCTAATGTCATAGTCAGTCGAGTAATCTGTGTCCAAATTGAGTAAACTTACTGTCTGATGGCAAATTTTACGAAAAGACTAATCTATCTTGCTAATGAAATTAGCAGGATGATATTAAGTTCAAACGGAATATACATTGCTTTTTAATTTCTTTCATCGCTCATAGAGAGCACAGGCAAGCTTGCGGTAGATGGACTTGAAAGTATACCAATGTTTGCTATGTTGCCGTGTTTTGTGCGAGTGTTTAAGGTTAGTCTGTGCGATCCATGAAGCCTGGATGTGATGTGAAGAATAATGCATAGGTTAACCATTCATAATTTCGAAGTCAGAAAGCTGGATAGTTTTAATCAACTCAACATAAGTTGATGAATAATATCAGCATCTCTTAAGCTATATTGCTATTCCCTCTACCACTTACCCTAATGCATGCAGTTTTCTCTTGGTTTATCTGCGGTTGGCAATGAATTATGCCTACACTGGAAACATATAGTTATATTTTTGCTCGAATATATTGTCTTTCTAATGCTTGGCGTTACCACATGATCAATACTTCTTTATTTTTGGTGAATTCGTCGATACTCATTTGGCCAAAAGCCCATTAAGAACACTTTGCTGATTTACAAATGGGTTAATCAGCCTGTGCACAACATTTGTCATTAATATCACTGATGTATAGAGCACACAATTCCCAACCCTGTAAATATATTTACGATGTTCAACAAGATATGCGCAGGCTCTAACGTAGCTTTTAGCACAGTCTTGGTGTCAATTGATCATTGTAGGTTTGTTGCAATTAAAAATGTTTTTTAAACTTGGAAAACAATGCTAAGCTATGCACCTAAATGCTATGCTTTCATTTTCTCATATACGACTATAGGATTTGTACTTTTAATAGTATCTTTCGTTTTCATTTTCAACACTCGATACTTTCTAATTTATGTTGCCTATAGTTGCTAGCGGCAGCATTTATTGCAGATGCAAAGAGTAAGATTTGATAGACCCTACGGCTGATCCCTGGCTAATTACCTATAATAGTTTATTTCTTACTGAAGATTGCAGAAGAAGAGTACTGTTATATGTTATTTGAAAACAGTGCACATATTACCAAACAGAGCTAATAATACAGCTTGTTCGTGGGTGTTTGCAATTTATCATGCTATTTCACTTTCATTCAAACAGATGAAATACATTTTGGCTATGTAGTTCATTTATGTGAAGGTACATGTCTGCTTGGAATTAACCAATTTTGAACCCTGTGCAGCAGAAAGTTATAACGTAGACTACAAAATGCTGCAGCTTAGGTGTCTGGTTTATTCTTTAGGCGTTCTTATCCAAATTTGATTGCTTTGTAGATATAGTCTAACACCGAAGGAGTTACTTGATATATGCTCATAAAGCCTATTAGATTCGAATGTGAATGCTCATGACGTCAACCTTATGAGACAATCAACGCAACATGTCTTAACGGAGCTTTTTCAGTATCGCAGCAAACGATAAAGTAATGATTCATTCCATATATATTGGGGATTTTTATAACACTTCCACGCCACGGAGACATAAATCTCTCACTGCTGTTATGTTACTGGTCATTATATGGCTCACAATTTGTATACCGCCGGATGTTAAATACGGTTTCTAAACATACATTACTATTTATTTGATTTGGCTTTTGTTAGCTGTAACGAAAGAGCGAGACTTTGATTGTCTGCGCGAATTCATGACGACGCAAAAGTGCTTAATACAAACGCTACATTGCCTTCCCACGGCAATGGCCAACATAAACGTTCTGTAAAATCAATAGTGACAATCTGACTGGCGTCCCCACTAAAGCTAGCATTGGCTTCTTGTCTGCATACTCTCAGTCTAGATGACCAAAAGATCCGAATATTATGACAATATTTTTACTGGCGGCGACGATCGTTATATTTGTTAATCCTAACAGCTCATTTCCTCATTTCTTCTTTAGCGATTGAGCGAATTTTGAATGTGTCCACAGAGCAAATATTGCAAAGTTGAGCAATGAATGTATAAAAAATTGATGAACGCGGATATTGATACATTACTTTTATTATTTATTTTAATTCGTGCAGGTAGTGTATCCGAAGTGTTGGCATAAAAGCAATATTCAACAACAATATGATTACAACCTATGCGTTCAATGTACTAACAAAGTCTGAGACAGTATTCATATACATCAGCAATAACATACGTAAAAATACCCATTTACATTGGAATCATTCGACTTCAGTTATGAACAAAATTTGATTTGATGTTACAGGAACCTTTGCTGCGTTCATATATTCTGATTATTGCAATCTAAAGAAGAGGTAACTTATTGAAAAACTAAAATCGTGGTACTTTCTTTCTAGTTTTACCTACACATGGCGTGGCTTTACTTCAACGGCTCTGTCCAAATTTGAGTTGCAAAAAATGTTCTTATGGTCATATATTATCGTCTAAATTGACCTGCTCCAATGCGTGTCACTATTTACATACCATGTGTAAAAGAATGCTCTCCTGATGCCGATTGGCGCGTTTAACTAGCAGGAGTCACACATCATACCACACAAGCAGTCGTTATCTTCATGAGTGTGTCGTAAAAGATAGTTATCACGGACGAATGATAATGCATATGGCAAAGAGCATCGTGAATGCTGAAAATTGCTTTCCACAGCAAGGAATTGTATGTGTACCTTTCAGCATAATAAGCATTACCTGCCGTCGGTAATATATAGCACATACATAATTTTAATCATTTCGATGGTCTTTGAGGTGTTTGACCCCTATTTATATTATGCGTATGTGGTCTAATTTGCTCCGAATTGATCCATATATACCATTGGTAAATATTATACGTTATTTTGCGTCTTCTGTATGGTATACGCAATTTCAATTGCCGCTATCTTCCGACAAAAAACGCCCTAGGGCGTAATGCTACCGTGACTTGAAATTCTACTTTCCTTTTGGTAAAAAGCCAAATCCTTTCAGCCGATATTCATTCATGTGCTGCAAGTGGCACAATACAAACTCTTTTCGATTGGTAGATTTGCTACAATCAGGGTCGAATTATTTCATCAAATAATTATGAAGCCATAACAAACAAATGTAAACTGTGACTGACACTTGCGTAATATAGCAACACAATCAGAACTTGAAATCTCTTTATATGTTTACCCGTGGTCCTCAAGTACTTGTCTAGTGGAACCGCAAAGAAATGCTTCATGCAGAGCCGGATTATTCTGCAGTTACATATTGCGATATATTGCCATCAGGGACTAACGCCAGACGGAGGATTTATTGAAACATCGACGTACGTCTCGAGGGGGATCATCAACAATCTGCCCCTAATATGTGTCATGGAAATGTACCAAATTGCAGCCCTGAACACGTTCAGAGGTACCATCTATCAATCGCTGAAATGAAGTCGGTTCTGATCCCGTGGGTTTGTTCGGCCACCAATAATCTACACAGAAATTGATGCACCACATATCGAGGACATTCAAGGCAATTCTGCTCGATAGCATCGTTGATCAAGCAAAGAAAAGGACTTGTATTTCACTATATATATATATATATATATATATATATATAGATATATATATATATATATATATATATATATATATATATATATATATATATATATATATATATATATATATATATATATATATATATATATATATATATATATATATATATATATATCTATATATATATATATATATATATATATATATATATATATATATATATATATATACTGACGATTACAACCATTCGTGGACTCCAACCATTCGTGGACAAATTTTTATAGTGTATTTGCTATCATTAATTATCAATTATTTATTCGGCATCTTTTAATTGATACAATTAAATAGTTTAAAGCGAATTAAAATATTTTTGTCACTTTTTATTGCTGGTATATACTTTTTGTCCTCGAAACGTCGTCCACGAAAGGTTAAGACATTAATTTATACGTATAAATCCAACCTTTCGTGCCCATATATATTTTTGAATATTTGCGGAATACCGAAATATTGTAACAATTTTCAGTCATCATGGATTGGAAACATAATATTTGTTGTAGATGTGATCATTATGAACCATTGGTCGAATTTCGCGATCTAATTCAATGTTGTAGATTAATGAAAAAGGAGAAAATAGAGTTTTTCGGAAAAGAAATTTAAGAATAAATCAAATATTTGAATTTTTCAAATAAATATATCCAGCACATATGATTAAACATTATTTCGGAAATTTGGATTGAAGTATATACGGTTGTATGGAAGATATTGAGGTGTGCGTGTTATGTCAACGAATGGTTAGTTGTTAAAATTTTATTTCGCTATTATATTCAAAATCCAAAGAAATCACGCGTGAAAGATTATTTGTGTACGTTACTAAGACTAGACTATCACATTCGAATGGTCAAACAAAAATAATTTCAATTATTTTGGACGAAAATGAGCATTGACTTTATGTGGACATACTGGTATATCCTTTCGTGGACCAAAGTCTACGAAAGGTTGGCGGTTTGTCCACTAAAGGTCGCGTTCGTGCTAATATATATATACATATAAGCATATATATGAACATATATATGTATATATATATGTATATGTATATAATTATATATATATAAATGTTTTTTTGCAAATTTATTGTACTTGTGACGGAGAAACTTTAAAATATCTGCATTGACACAGAGTATGCTTACAGGTAAGCTTTAACTTTTTATAAATCTCGCTAGAAACCTGCATAACACTTTTATTCGGACAGCATGTGAAAAGGGTTGGTTTATACTGACTCACAATTGGTCAATGGATTACACTTATGGTTGGCTGAAGCGATAGTTTGTTTACAACAGGAGGTTGCATTGCTATCCACCGATTACTGTTGGATTTAAGCACGATGCAAACAAACCGATTATAAAACTTCAAGGAAAAAGGTTACTATGTGATGAACAAAACTAATATTTCAGATTGTACAGCTATCGAGGTGCCATTTAATTGGTCCCAAAGGGACGATTTGTGGTCAAGACGTTTCTTCGTCGACGCCTTGATAATTATCTGCACAATATAATTGGACAGAGAAGCCATACGTAACAAGATATGGATCTTTTATGACTTTCTTATTGAGATATAGATAGCATTGTTTTGTTGGTATTAGTTTTTAAGGGCATTTACTGCGGTGTAGCACATAGAGAGGCGCCTTTCGGTACGCCTCGGAATTGGGCATTAGGCATGAAACCGACATATAACGATCGAGATGTTGTTGTTTCTAAGACTCCCGACATTATTCTCTCCTGTCAGTTTCCATGCACAACATGCGCTTGCCTGCACTGTTGCATTGTTACCGCCACGGACATGTTTCTTCGACTCCAAATGCGCGAGATAATTATCGAACGTGGATAGAAGTATGTCTGAATATTGAATATTTGGATATTCTCTCAAAACGCTCGTCTAATAATCCCACTAACTGGTGCGAAAGGAATCGGACAAGTTACGCAAGACACTATACAAGTTGCAATAATACCATCGGTACAAGAGATATCAGAAATTTATAGAGTTAACAATTGCATTATCCACAATATCAGATACTGATGACACTGAAATGCTCAACTACCTTGAAGAATGCAACATTTACATGTAAATGACATCGACATACTTTTATTCTCGATCGGAAATTGCGCCAGCAATCAATAATTAGACCATACCCCGTTGTATCAAGTGACTTAAATGGAATTAGAGTCAAACTAGAATACATCTGCATAATTTAACCTCATGGGCAAACCCTTACGAGGTAAAACATTGTTTAGTTTCTCTGCTTTGTATATAAACGTTATGTTGGTACATCATTTTGAAAACGAACAACGGAGAGCTACTCGTATGTACAGTATGTATTACAATTTAGTGCTTTTACCGGATCATGAATGAATATAGGATAATGCATACATTGTGAAAACGTTATTCTAGAAATCTACTTTCAACTTTCGAAAACCAAGACATTTGCCTCTTGAGAACATGTTCGGCAGAGCGTATGTATAATCAGTTTTCATGCGCCACCAAAGGTAATCCTTTTTATGCGCGTAGTTAACATTAACAATGTAGTTATTTTATAGTCTATGAACATATATTGGCAATTGCCTTTCGAGAGGCTGAGCCTGGTTCGTACAAGTTAATAGCCTGACCGTGCCTGTGTCAATAAGCTGGACAGATAGCTATGCAATGTTATTAATAGTGTAGCTGCCTGTCACAAAAACAGTTGGTGTGTTCATAATTGTTATATTCCTCGCTAAACATATTGTTTCCGTGTTATGTACCTATATAATAATATAATTCCTATAAAGTTGATATAATATTACAAATGCAACCTTTTAAATGTGTGTATATAGATAGTACATGCAGAAATGTGAAAACATACGCAGAAATATAATATCTTATATGAAACTACTAGTCAGACTCATATGGTTCAGGTTTGGCCAACAGATGCTATTAGAGAAATCTTTGTCAGATTTACAAATAAACGCAGAATTTTATGGTTCTGACTGGCATTGGTTTTCTTATCCCAGATAGAATCCGCCGAAAACTCATTGCATTTTAGATGCAGGTGTTATTTCAACTGATGAGCGCGCATTGGTATTGCTTTTGCAAATTGTTATTTGAAGTGCTCAATTGCAAAATCGCGCTGTCCTTGTTGACAGAGAGACATAACATACTCAACAGACCATTGGATGTTTTGAAGAATTGCAGCAAATAAAATCGCGTGGGAATATCATAGGTTCCATCATGACTTTTATTACGCAAAATGTTAGACAGTGCTCTTGTGTGTCTTTAGCCCAACCCGTGTACATCGACTGCACCTCACAAATAATAGCAATGCCGAGTCCTATAGAATGCTGACACGTTACAGCTTGTGGTAAATGTTGGGTAATAATAGTTGGTAACCTAACATTTAAAAATCATGTCATAGAGCTGCAATGGCAGGCGGTGTGAACGTGAGAGTATGTATTGAAATCACACCGCTGCACGTCGATAATCCATAGAGTAGCGGGCTTTCTTGAGAGCAATAAAACTATCATTAACTTTGTGAACGACTAGCGACGCCTGCAGATCGAATGCTAGATACCAAAGCCCGCATTTTATATGTGATATTTGTTAAAATATGCGCACACCAGCAACCACAAAGGCTAGCACGCACCATAGGTTTAGTGGAAACAACATTTTTCCTCGCTTACTGTTGTGCCTAAGAAGGGTGTTGAGCTTAAGTGTTAGTTATCATGAGTTTTCTGCTCTAGTAGGCAAATAAAATAAAAGAGAGTAACGGAGTAAATTGAAGTAATTGAACAAAATTGCAGTGTAGCAAGTTGTTCCTATTGGCGTTGTTCTCACCAATAAAATCCTATACAGAAAACCCTACTTTCATGGAATTGTGGAGAGGTCTCCTCTCTTAGTACCTACCGGCACCTTATGCGCAACCCTAACAACCACCGCAAATAATCCATCGAGTTCGTAATCGTGAACCAGAACTTTACTCCCAAACTAGGCTTACGTGCTAGTCAAGCCTAGAACTTCATCACTGTCAATGAAGAAGCTTTTGACAGAATATCCCTTACCCGCATGGCAGATTGTAACGAGGTTTTTGACGACAAGCTCGGTACCCTTCCTGACTCGCAAACGTTAAGAGTCAACAAATGGGTCAGGACCTATGTCATGCCAGGTCACTGCATTCCACTGGCAGTGAGACAATATGTGTCACTCAATTGCATCCAATATTGGAGAAGTAACTAACCAGCGTACGGCAGCATATTTATAGTAATCGATGAGGTTTTAAGTGTCATGAACAATCCCTAAGCAGCCGATAATGGACAGCATAATCAGAAAATCTGCAGCTAATACAATGTACTGTTGGACTATTTATAGACTGTTGATCTGTATAATGTTTAATCAGTTAAATTGCCGAAGGTTTGTCACCTTCGAATGTGTATGTGTGTTGCATTAATTGCAGTCAGCAAATACCCGTAGAATGTTGCGATAGTATAGGTGGACAATTAGTTCGTCTGAGATTTGTATCACCTACTGAGTTAACGTACAGTAGCGTCACATAAGACAGATAGCCTGTTATGAAACATTAACGGCACCAGAGAGCGTGCTTTTCTCGGATGACCCTGAGAGACATTGCATAAATTAGCGAAAGAGTGAATGGTCGCCGAGCAATTCGAAAGTGTCTGAGCCGACGCTTTGTCAGTAGCTGATGAATCGGATCTCTGAGTGAGTACACGACTGCAATTTGATAATTTTGCGTGTTGTATATACGTATCAGATGGTTACTGAAATCCCTCCAGGCTCAACTCTGTTGTTTCCATAATTTCTTCGACACTGGTCATTCCCTAGAGGTAGTGTATCGTCAAATGTGAACTTGCTCTGCATCCAATGAAAATGGTTAGAACAAGTTACTGATCTTTAACATGTTCTGCACAGTGTCATTCTTATTTGCCAACAAAAGCAGTACTTGCCACCGCAAGTAATGGAAATATCAATGGTCTCCTGTGAAATGTAACATCAGGACAGTTTTTTTGCTGTATTTTGATGCTATTTTCACCCACATCGATGACTTACGAAACCGGGTTTGTTAAACGTCGCTTATAGAAAATATGTTATGGAATGATTGATTCTCTTTTCATAATGGAAACACTTGTAAATTTTATCGAACACGAATTAGTACACGATTGCTTTATCATATCCAATTCCGCGTTACGAGAGGCATATATCTACTAAATTCTTCCCCTGTGTATCATATGTATGTTGATAGACAATCAGAATGCAAAAAAGGTCATAATTTCAAAGTCACGCTAAACTAGGGTATTTATAATAAGGATGGCAAGTGTATTGGTCAATTCAATGTGTTGTTTATAATCACCGATCCGGGGAATATTGTTTCAAAGCGCTACAACCACCGAAATCTTAAGCACGGCCATAATACTTAATTTTCGCTCCGCAGCTATGGCAAATTTAATGCAACATCGAGTATAACATTATGTGTCGGATTTGTAAAATTATAAGACATATGATGAGTTCTTCTACCATAGCTGTTAGGTGCCTAACAAGACACCCAAAGCATTCCGAACTGATCACCAACATCAATACAAAAGTATTAGCGACTCATATCTAAGTACAACTATTCTGTAAACCATAGCTTATTGGACAAGTGAATGGCAACTGAAGTATTCAAATATGCATACTGTTTGAATCTCCAACCAAAGTGCACGCCAATAGTAATCTAACGATGGCTTTTATGTTCAAAGTGCAACACGTTTCTTGTTCCGCGCATAACTTTCTACTTACCTTAGCGCTTACAACGTTAAAACGGTTAGTTTCATTCATATCAAACATCACCCTTTTCTCGCTAATTCGGGCATGTAGTATATATAGCTAATGGTGGTTGCTTAAATGTAATGCATAACAATTGCAAACATATGACGGGTTCTGTGCGTGGTCAGGCAATGACAGAGGGTCATTTGTTACCCAGTGGTCCCAGCTCTTTGGGCAGTGCCCGAATAGCCATATTGCCAGTCCGCCTTTTAGTTCTCAATCAGCAGAGCACTTTTGATATTGTAGTGTCACTTCTATAGTCACATATCATCATTTGTTACCCTCTAATGTTGACACTTGAGCAACTTAGATGTATTTAGACAAATATGGTTCGTGCATATAATAATATCGTTACATATGTTTGACGATGATTAGGCATTGTCTGCAAGGTTAGTCTACAACCCTGTTTAATTATCGTCACAAAGGCGAAATTTTTAGCATTTAGTTTGGCATTCGTATGAAGGCGTTTTGTATACAGCATTTGTGCAAATGTCGTTTCCTTAATTGCAACTGCAGAGTAACGTTGTTTCAGAGTTTATAGAATGCGCGTTAGAAAAACGGGTGTTCAGTACATGTTGTTGTTAAGTACATAACACATTAGTCTGCCCTGATTATATGCTGGGTGATCTTGCAGACTAAAGCAAGAGATGCGTGGATGTACGCCTGATCACTACAAGCTGCAACGGAGCAACCAATAAGCAAATATATACTTACCGCCTTTTACAAAACGAAGTGGGTGGGATCAAACCCTGTAGCGAAATTAAGCTGCTGGTTAGATATAACTGGCTGAGGTGATATCCGTTAGTGTATACTCAGTACATTTTCTTAGCGGCAATA
This sequence comes from Urechis unicinctus, assembly GCA_034190875.2. Lineage (NCBI taxonomy): Eukaryota > Metazoa > Annelida > Polychaeta > Xenopneusta > Urechidae > Urechis > Urechis unicinctus. The sequence continues at coordinate 61,402,453 of CM067354.1, forward strand.
AAACATCTTTCGCCCTTAACGACGATTAAACGCTTGTCAGATCGAATGCCCCAAATTATAGTGCCTCGATATCTTGGCATATATAATTATCATATATAATTATGTAGCACAGATATTTACATTCCGATCAATGTACATTCGGAACGGTTGCTTCTGCATAAAACTAATTGCATCATGAGTAATTGATCAAGTATGAACTAATTGTCGATGGACCGAAGATAGTTTCTCGATTTGCTTCCTCTAATATGCTGCTGCGTGGCATGCAGTTTCTCAGGAAAACTGGCCTGTTATATGTCATATGGGTAAATATATGTATTTGCATCGCCATGCATGCTAAAGTAAACTATTATCGTGAGTATTTCTAGTAAACACCACTCTGCTGCCTAAACTATGATCCCAATGGCTTATTCTTCTCCCGCTCTTGCCTAATGTCATAGTCAGTCGAGTAATCTGTGTCCAAATTGAGTAAACTTACTGTCTGATGGCAAATTTTACGAAAAGACTAATCTATCTTGCTAATGAAATTAGCAGGATGATATTAAGTTCAAACGGAATATACATTGCTTTTTAATTTCTTTCATCGCTCATAGAGAGCACAGGCAAGCTTGCGGTAGATGGACTTGAAAGTATACCAATGTTTGCTATGTTACCGTGTTTTGTGCGAGTGTTTAAGGTTAGCCTGTGCGATCCATGAAGCCTGGATGTGATGTGAAGAATAATGCATAGGTTAACCATTCATAATTTCGAAGTCAGAAAGCTGGATAGTTTTAATCAACTCAACACAAGTTGATGAATAATATCAGCATCTCTTAAGCTATATTGCTATTCCCTCTACCACTTACCCTAATGCATGCAGTTTTCTCTTGGTTTATCTGCGGTTGGCAATGAATAATGCCTACACTGGAAACATATAGTTATTTTTGCTCGAATATATTGTCTTTCTAATGCTTGGCGTTACCACATGATCAATACTTCTTTATTTTTGGTGAATTCGTCGATACTCATTTGGCCAAAAGCCCATTAAGAACACTTTGCTGATTAGCAAATGGGTTAATCAGCCTGTGCACAACATTTGTCATTAATATCACTGATGTATAGAGCACACAATTCCCAACCCTGTAAATATATTTACGATGTTCAACAAGATATGCGCAGGCTCTAACGTAGCTTTTAGCACAGTCTTGGTGTCAATTGATCATTGTAGGTTTGTTGCAATTAAAAATGTTTTTTAAACTTGGAAAACAATGCTAAGCTATGCACCTAAATGCTATGCTTTCATTTTCTCATGTACGACTATAGGATTTGTACTTTTAATAGTATCTTTCCTTTTCATTTTCAACACTCGATACTTTCTAATTTATGTTGCCTATAGTTGCTAGCGGCAGCATTTATTGCAGATGCAAAGAGTAAGATTTGATAGACCCTACGGCGGATCCCTGGCTAATTACCTATAATAGTTTATTTCTTACTGAAGATTGCAGAAGAAGAGTACTGTTATATGTTATTTGAAAACAGTGCACATATTACCAAACAGAGCTAATAATACAGCTTGTTCGTGGGTGTTTGCAATTTATCATGCTATTTCACTTTCATTCAAACAGATGAAATACATTTTGGCTATGTAGTTCATTTATGTGAAGGTACATGTATGCTTGGAATTAACCAATTTTGAACCCTGTGCAGCAGAAAGTTATAACGTAGACTACAAAATGCTGCAGCTTAGGTGTGTGGTTTATTCTTTAGGCGTTCTTATCCAAATTTGATTGCTTTGTAGATATAGTCTAACACCGAAGGAGTTACTTGATATATGCTCATAAAGCCTATTAGATTCGAATGTGAATGCTCATGACGTCAACCTTATGAGACAATCAACGCAACATGTCTTAACGGAGCTTTTTCAGTATCGCAGCAAACGATAAAGTAATGATTCATTCCATATATATTGGGGATTTTTATAACACTTCCACGCCACGGAGACATAAATCTCTTACTGCTGTTATGTTACTGGTCATTATATGGCTCACAATTTGTATACCGCCGGATGTTAAATACGGTTTCTAAACATACATTACTATTTATTTGATTTGGCTTTTGTTAGCTGTAACGAAAGAGCGAGACTTTGATTGTCTGCGCGAATTCATGACGACGCAAAAGTGCTTAATACAAGCGCTACCCTGCATTCCCACGGCAATGGCCAGCATAAACGTTCTGTAAAATCAATAGTGACAATCTGACTGGCGTCCCCACTGAAGCTTGCATTGGCTTCTTGTCTGCATACTCTCAGTCTAGATGACCAACAGATCCGAATATTATGACAATATTTTTACTGGCGGCGACGATCGTTACATTTGTTAATCCTAACAGCTCATTTCCTCATTTCTTCTTTAGCGATTGAGCGAATTTTGAATGTGTCCACAGAGCAAATATTGCAAAGTTGAGCAATGAATGTATAAAAATTGATGAACGCGGATATTGATACATTACTTTTATTATTTATTTTAATTCGTGCAGGTAGTGTATCCGAAGTGTTGGCATAAAAGCAATATTCAACAACAATATGATTACAACCTATGCGTTCAATGTACTAACAAAGTCTGAGACAGTATTCATATACATCAGCAATAACATACGTAAAAATACCCATTTACATTGGAATCATTCGACTTCAGTTATGAACAAAATTTGATTTGATGTTATAAGAACCTTTGCTGCGTTCATGTATTATCATTATTGCAATCTAAAGAAGAGGTAACTTATTGAAAAACTAAAATCGTGGTACTTTCTTTCTAGTTTTACCTACACATGGCGTGGCTTTACTTCAACGGCTCTGTCCAAATTTGAGTTGCCAAAAATGTTCTTATGGTCATATATTATCGTCTAAATTGACCTGATCCAATGCGTGTCACTCTTTACATACCATGTGTAAAAGAATGCTCTCCTGATGCCGATTGGCGCGTTTAACTAGCAGGAGTCACACATCATACCACACAAGCAGTCGTTATCTTCATGAATGTGTCGTAAAAGATAGTTATCACGGACGAATGATAATGCATATGGCAAAGAGCATCGTGAATGCTGAAAATTGCTTTCCACAGCAATGGATTGTATGTGTACCTTTCAGCAAAATAAGCATTACCTGCCGTCGGTAATATATCGCACATACATAATTTTAATCATTTCGATGGTCTTTGAGGTGTTTGACCCCTATTTATATTATGCGTATGTGGTCTAATTTGCTCCGAATCGATCCATATATACTAATGGTAAATATTATACGTTATTTTTCGTCTTCTGCATGGTATACGCAATTTCAATTGCCGCTATCTTCCGACAAAAAACGCCCTAGGGCGTAATGCTACCGTGACTTGAAATTCTACTGTCCTTTTGGTAAAAAGCCAAATCCTTTCAGCCGACATTCATTCATGTGCTGCAAGTGGCACAATACAAACTCTTTTCGATTGGTAGATTTGCTACAATCAGGGTCGAATTATTTCATCAAATAATTATGAAGCCATAACAAACAAATGTAAACTGTGACTGACACTTGCGTAATATAGCAACACAATCAGAACTTGAAATCTCTTTATATGTTCACCCGTGGTCCTCAAGTACTTGTCCAGTGGAACCGCAAAGAAATGCTTCATGCAGAGCAGGATCAATCTGCGGTTATATATTGCGATATATTGCCGTCAGGGACTAACGCCAGACGGAGGATTTATTGAAACATCGAAGTAAGTCTCGAGGGGGATCATCAACAATCTGCCCCTAATATGTGACATGGAAATGTACCAAATTGCAGCCCTGAACACGTTCAGAGGTACCATCTATCAATCGCTGAAATGAAGTCGGTTCTGATCCCGTGGGTTTGTTCGGCCACCAATAATCTACACAGAAATTGATGCCATCGTTGATCAAGCAAAGAAAAGGACTTGTCTGCACGATGGCATCGTTGATATATATATATATATAGGATATATATATCAGATATATATATATATATATATATATATATATATATATATATATATATATATATATATATATATATATATATATATATATATATAATATATATATGAATATATATATATATATATATATATATATGTATATGAATATATATATATATATATATATATATATATATATATATATAATTATATATATATAAATTTTTTTTTTTTGCAAATATATTGTACTTGTGACGGAGAAACTTTAAAATATCTGCATTGACACAGAGTATGCATACAGGTAAGCTTTAACTTTTTATAAGTATTTTCTCGCTAGAAAACTGCATAACACTTTTATTCGGCCAGCATGTGAAAAGGGTTGGTTTATACTGACTCACAATTGGTCAATGGATTACACTTATGGTTGGCTGAAGCGATAGATTGTTTACAACAGGATGTTGCATTGCTATCCACCGATTACTGTTGGATTTAAGCACCATGCAAACAAACCGATTATAAAACTTCAAGGGAAAAGGTTACTATGTGATGAACAAAACTAATATTTCAGATTGTACAGCTATCGAGGTGCCATTTAATTGGTCCCAAAGGGACGATTTGTGGTCAAGACGTTTCTTCGTCGACGCCTTGATAATTATCTGCACAATATAATTGGACAGAGAAGCCATACGTAACAAGATATGGATCTTTTATGACTTTCTTATTGAGATATAGATAGCATTGTTTTGTTGGTATTAGTTTTTAAGGGCATTTACTGCGGTGTAGCACATAGAGAGGCGCCTTTCGGTACGCCTCAGAATTGGGCATTAGGCATGAAACCGACATATAACGATCGAGATGTTGTTGTTTCTAAGACACCCGACATTATTCTCTCCTATCAGTTTCCATGCACAACATGCGCTTGCCTACACTGTTGCATTGTTACCGCCACGGAAATGTTTCATCGACTCCAAATGCGCGAGATAATTATCGAACGTGGATAGAAGTATGTCTGAATATTGAATATTTGGATATTCTCTCAAAACGCTCGTCTAATAATCCCACTAACTGGTGCGAAAGGAATCGGACAAGTTATGCAAGACACTATACAAATTGCAATAATAACATCGATACAAGATTTGTCAGAAATTTATAGAGTTAACAATTGCATTATCCACAATATCAGATACTGATGACACAGAAATGCTCTACTACCTTGAAGAATGCAACATTTACATGTAAATGACATCGACATATTTTCATACTCGATCGGAAATTGCGCCAGCAATCAATAATTAGACCATACCCCGTTGTATCAAGTGACTTAAATGGAATTAGAGTCAAACTAGAATACATCTGCATAATTTAACCTCATGGGCAAAGACTTACGGAGTAAAACATTGTTTAGTTTCTCTGCTTTGTATATAAACGTTATGTTGGTACATCATTTTGAACACGGGAAACGGAGCGCGATTCGTATGTAGTACAATTTAGTGCTTTTGCCTGATCATGAATGAATAAAGGATAATGCATACATTGTGAAAACGCTATTCTAGAAATCGACTTTCAACTTTCGAAAACCAAGACATTTACCTCTTGAGAACATTTTCGGCAGAGCGTATGTCTAATCAGTTTTCATGCGCCACCAAAGGTAATCCTTTTTATGCGCGTAGTGAACATTAACAATGTAGTTATTTTATAATCTATGAACATGTATTGGCAATTGCCTTACGATAGGCTGAGCCTGGTTCGTACAAGTTAATAGCCTGACCGTTCCTGTGTCAATAAGCTGGACAGATATCTATGCAATGTTATTAATAGTGTAGCTGCCTGTCACAAAAACAGTTGGTGTGTTCATAATTGTTATATACCTCGCTAAACATATTGTTTCCGTGTTATGTACCTATATAATAATATAATTCCTATAAAGTTGACATAATATTACAAATGCAACCTTTAAATGTGTGTTTATAGATAGTACATGCAGAAATATGAAAACATACGCAGAAATATAATATCTTATATGAAACTACTAGTCAGACTCATATGTCAATATATCTCTATTGGTTCAGGTTTGGCCAACAGATGCTATTAGAGAAATCTTTGTCAGATTTACAAATAAACGCAGAATTTTATGGCTCAGACTTGCATTGGTTTTCTTTTCCCAGATAGAATCCGCCGAAAATTCACTGCATTTAAGATGCAGGTGTTATTTCAACTGATGAGCGCGGATTGGTATTGCTTTTGCAAATTGTTATTTGACGTGCTCAATTGTAAAATCGCGCTGTTCTTGTAGAGCTTAAGTGTTAGTTGTCATGAGTTTTGTGCTCTAGTGGGCAATTGAAATAAAGTAACGGAGTAAATTGAAGTAATTGAACCAAATTGCGTTGTTCTCACCAATACGCAAGAAATTGAAAAGAATGTTTTACTAATTGATTTAGTAGTAACACTCTTTTGATAAGAACTGAGTAAACATTTGGATGTCGCGGCTGGTATTATTTGGCTTAAAAATGCCTCTCAAAGATTTTTATATCTTGCAACGGTATCTAATTACTGGGAATAGGTTTGGAGCCAGTTTACCATGGCTAAATAACTGTTATTTAACGCCTACTGCACACATTCAATGGGTTGATGCAATAAATGTCACTGTACATATGAAAACAAGCTCTGAGTAGTTCTATCAATTTTGTACCGCCACTACCCAGACCGCGGTAAAAACCCTGGCAGCACAGCAGCGGTTAAACTAGGACAAAAGTTTACTCTTGATCTCTTGTCAGGAATATCACATAATGTTATACGATAACTGGTGTTAACAACTGACACGTGCATCTCGCTAGCTAATCAACTAGCAGGGAAATGACGTCAACGAAGTTAAGTACCTTAGAGCAAAGAATTAATCAGTATTGAGTGTAATATGCTATTCGATTACACTACTAACTCAAGATGGGTTGGCCATTAGTCAAATATTTGAACGCAAACTTATAGGTGCAGCGTAAAGGCACAGTGTTAAACGTATAGCCCCTCTAACAACGTCTAGGCGTATGTTTTTTTAACATTGGTTCCTCGTGAAGTTTAAATTGGGCCTCGAAAGGATTGATGTCATCCTCACATTCTCGCTTTAACAACTAAGCACCTTCGCTTTCTCTCTAAATGCACTGCGCTCAGCACAGCTGCCAGTGTCCGGATGCATCTTTAGCCATCGCACAATAGTGGGGCTAATATTTCCGGCAACTTAATCCCATATGAACGATCAAACGATAAAATATCTTTGTCTTAACAACATGGTAGACTGTTTTAGCTTCGTGTTCAAATGGGGTAATACAGTAATCCATAACCCCCGATCACGCTGCCAATGCAAGCATAATGATGATATTAAAATTAGAGCTATTTGACAGCTAAGCTCGTAGACAAAGCTTACGTTCACAAAGGTAGCAAGTGTTTAAAATGGTTAACCATGGATTTCACTTATTCGACCTTGTGTACAGACAGTATCGTATATAGTAAGAACTTCCGAACAATTGAATATGCATGCTGCATGTGGTTATATTGTGTTAAAATCTAATATGCTGATGACAAGATTCAGTCACTGTTCCGTAAATGTTCGTAATACACTATTTGACAAATATTGCATAAGTTTTGATGGATTTCCATTATGGACGCTTTCGAGTAATTCATTTAAAAGCTTATGTTGCACTTTGCGCAAATGCATCCGCCATGTATGGAAACTGCACCCTAGAACAGCATCAATGAATATCCCTTTTTTAGCTGGTAGACTACCTCTAAAAGAACAATTAATGTTGCGATGTATGAAATTTTCTTAAATAGTCTTAATAGCAGGAATGATCTTGTATCGGTAGTTAGCCGATTGTGTGCCCTTAGTAATTCGAATGTTGCAAATAATATAAGATATATTATGAGTATCGTTATTCTTAATACTGCTATGATTTACGACCTGACCATTACTTTTAATGATATTTCAAGCAACCTTAGTCAACCGAACACTGATCAAGAAAGAATGAACTTTGTTAACTCCATTCAAGAACTTGGTGTGGCGCGTGAAAGTGAAAATATTCCCGATTTTTTGCACGAAGATATTAATGTTCTACTTTATTTTATTTGCACGTTATGATCGCACCCCACGCTTTGTTAAATGATTGCACTTGAACTTGATCGTCATAAAATATCTGCACCATGAGTGCGACATAAATAATATTATATATGGTACTTAGCAATATATATTACATCAAACAGTCGTGTTAGGTAAGATGGGTTACTTGATATCTACATCTATTACCTAGTACTGTACATGCATACACTGTTATATCGTCCGTTTTGACATTTGAGCAACTTAGATGTAATTAGACAAATATGGTTCGTACATATAATAATATCGTTACATATGTTTGACGATGATTTGGCATTGTCTGCAAGGTTAGTCTACAGCCCTGTTTATTTATCGTCACAAAGGCGATATTTTGTGCATTTAGTTTGGCATTCGTATGAAGGCGTTTTGTATATAGCACTTGTGTAAATGTCGTTTCCTAAATTGCAACTGCAGAGTAACGTTGTTTCAGAGTTTATAGAATGCGCGTTAGAAAAACGGGTGTTCAGTACATGTTGTTGTTAAGTACATAACACATTAGTCTGCCCTGGTTATATGCTGGGTGATCTTGCAGACTAAAGCAAGAGATGCGTGGATGTCCGCCTGATCACTACAGGCTGCAACGGAGCAACCGATAAGCAAATATATACTTACCGCCTTTTACAATACGAAGTGGGCGGAATCAAACCCTGTAGCGCAATTAAGCTGGGTAGATATAACTGGCTGGGGTGATATCCGTTAGTATATATTCAGTACATTTTCTAAGCGACAATAAAACATCTTTCGCCCTTAACGACGATTAAACGCTAGTCAGATCGAATCCCCCAAATTACAGTGCCTCGATATCTTGGAATATATAATTATCATATATAATTATGTAGCACAGATATTTACATTCCGATCAATGTACATTCGGAACGGTTGCTTCTGCATAACTAATTGCATCATGAGTAATTGATCAAGTATGAACTAATTGTCGATGGACCGGAGATAGTTTCTCGATTTGCTTCCTCTAATATGCTGCTGCGTGGCATGCAGTTTCTCAGGAAAACTGGCCAGTTATATGTCATATGGATAAATATATGTATTGCATCGCCATGCATGCTAAAGTAAACTATTATCGTGAGTATTTCTAGTAAACACCACTCTGCTGCCTAAACTATGATCCCAATGGCTTCTTCTTCTCCCGATCTTGCCTAATGTCAGAGTCAGTCGAGTAATCTGTGTCCAAACTGAGTAAACTTACTGTCTGATGGCAAATTTTACGAAAAGACTAACCTATCTTGCTAATGAAATTAGCAGGATGATATTAAGTTCAAACGGAATATACATTGCTTTTTAATTTCTTTCATCGCTCATAGAGAGCACAGTCAAGCTTGCGTAGATGGAATTGAAAGTATACCAATGTTTGCTATGTTGCCGTGTTTTGTGCGAGTGTTTAAGGTTAGCCTGTGCGATCCATGAAGCCTGGATGTGATGTGAAGAATATTGCATAGGTTAACCCTTCATAATTTCGAAGTCAGATAGCTGGATAGTTTTAATCAACTCAACACAAGTTGATGAATAACATCAACATCTCTTAAGCTTTATAGCTATTCCCGCTACCACTTACCCTAATGCATTCAATTTTCTCTTGGTTTATCTGCGGTTGGCAATGAATTACGCCTAAATTGGAAACATATAGTTATATATTTGCTCGAATATATTGTCTTTCTAATGCTTGGCGCTACCACATGATCAATACTTCTTTATTTTTGGTGAATTCGTCGATGCTCATGGGCCAAAAGCCCATTAAGAACACTTTGCTGATTAGCAAATGGGTTAATCAGCCTGTGCACTACATTTGTCATTAATATCACTGATGTATAGAGCACACATTCCCAACCCTGTAAATATATTTACTATGTTCAGCAAGATATGCACAGGCTCTACCGTAGCATTTAGCACAGTCTTGGTGTCAATTGATCATTGTAGGTTTGCTGCAATTAAAAATGTTTTAAAACTTGGAAAACAATGCTAAGCTATACACCTAAATGCTGTGCTTTCATTTTCTTATGTACGACTATAGGATTTGTACTTTTAATAGTATCTTTCGTTTTCATTTTCAACACTCGATACTTTCTCATTTATGTTGCCTATAGTTGCTAACGGCAGCATTTATTGCAGATGCAAATAGTAAGATTTGATAGACCCTACGGCTGATCCCTGGCTAATTACCTATAATAGTTTATTTCTTACTCGACCTCTGACGATAGGTGGATACTGAAGATTGCAGAAGAGGAGTACTTTGATATGTTATGTGAAAGCAGTGCACATATTGCCAAACAGAGCTAATAATACAGCTTGTTGGTGGGTGTTTGTAATTTATCATGCTATTTCACTTTCATTCAAAAAGTTGGAAACATTTTGGCTATGTAGTTCATTTATGTGAAGGTACATGTCTGCTTGGAATTAACCTATTTTGAACCCTGTGCACCAGAAAGTTATAACATAGACTACAAAATGCTGCAGCTTAGGTGTCTGGTTTATTCTTTAGGCGTTCTTATCCAAATTTGATTGCTTTGTAGATATAGTCTAACTCCGAAAGAGTTACATATTCCTGATATATGCTCATAAAGCCTATTAGATTCGAATGTGAACGATCATCCGTGACATTCAAATCATTATATGATATTGTTATACGACGATAGTTACCGATGAATAAGCTTGGGAATGATATTGCAACTTGATCGTTGTTGCACCCTTGCATAAAAAGTAATCAACCCGGGACCATTATTCTCGTAAGCTATTGCTAAGGCACGCTGGATAAGGAAATTCTCTCTATAATCCTGGCAGAGTACACAAAAGATTACAATGGCAGATTCAAGAGATGCAAATTATTGTTCTAATCACCGATGTTAGATAAAAGTTCGGTGTCATCTTGGATTTATACCATAAGCAGGCAATTGTTCTGCTTATCAGCGCAACTGGCTATAAAGTTAATAGACCGCGGTTGTCACATAGCTGCTCATGACCTCAACCTTATGAGACAATCAACGCAGCATGTCTTAACGGCGCTTTTTCAGTGTCACAGTAACCGTTAAAGTTATGATTCATACCATATGTATTGGGGATTTTTATAACACTTCCACGCCACGGAGACATAAATTTTCTACTGCTGTTATGTTACTTATATGGCTCACAATTTGTATACCGCCGGATGTTAAATACGGTTTCTAAATATACATTACTGTTTATTTGCTTCGGCTTTTGTTAGCTGTAACGAAAGAGCGAGACTTTGATTGTCTGCGCGAATTCATAACGACGCAAAAGTGCTTAATACAAGCGCTACCTTGCCTTTCCAGGGCACTGGCCATCATAAACGTTCTGTAAAATCAATAGTGACAATCTGACTGGCGTCTCCATTGAAGCTTGCATTGGCTTTGTGTCTGCATACTCTCAGTCTAGATGACCAAAAGATCCGAATATTATGACAATATTTATACTGGCTGCGACGATCGTTACATTTGTTAATCCAAACAGCCCATTTCCTCTACCAGAGTAAAGTTACGTTGTCTTTAGCGATTGAGCGAATTTTGAATGTGCCCACAAACCAATATTGCAAAGTTGAGCAATGAATGTATAAAAATAGTGCAAGATGAACGCGGATATTGATACATTACTTTTATTATTTATTTTAATTCGTGCAGGTAGTGTATCCGAAGTGTTGGCATAAAGGCAATATTCAACATCAATATGATTACAACCTATGCGTTAAATGTACGAACAAAGTCTTAGACAGTATTCATATGCATCAGCAATAAAATTTGATTTGATGTTATAAGAACCTTTGCTGCGTTCATATATTCTAATTATTGCAATCTAGAGATGAGGTAACTTATTGAAAAACTAAAATCGTGGTACTTTCTTTCTAGTTTTACCTACACGTGGCGTGGCTTTACCTTAACAGCTCTGTCCTAATTTGAGTTGCAAAAAAATGACCAGCTTAATATTTGTCTCTTAAACAGGTAATCCTTCTGAATATAGTTTTCGTATTGCAATAATAGCAATCACATCAACTTGTAACAAGCTTCTTAAATCATATTTTCGGAACGGCCTTCGCAGGTTATGGGTTCTATTCCTTGCTATGTTTTGCAATAGAATAAAGCCATGTGTGCCAAAATGCCAGGTTTTTATGACAATATCAAGTTAATGAACACTCACTGACTGAATACGAATAAGCTGAGGGTTTTTTTCCCGTAAGTATGGGACTCTTTATTTTTAGTACCTTGAAGCTAGTGTATGGATGAATATTTGATAAACGGGTGCTGAATAAGGATTCACTTGCTCTTTAGTTTACCTCCTTCGGGGTTGTATTTTGAACTAGCATCACGCAATATTTTAGAGATGTGAAAAAACTGTTAGGGAGTCAGTGTATTGCAATAAATCTAATATCACTTAGTGTAAAAATCCATTGCATCGAAGCCCTGGTGACGATCGCCTGCGTGTCAGATATAAATATTAGCTGACAATTGTATAGATATGTAACCAAATGGTCGATGATTTCTTGTTCAAAAACAGAACACAGATCTGTATACCAATGGAGAAACTAATTATATCAATGCTATTCGGATACAGGTTATGCACACAAAATATTATATGCCCAACAAATGTTCATTTGCCAGAACCACTACCTGCCTTCATAGTATTCATTAGCTAAATCAATCCTTAGAATTATCATATTAATAAAGCAAGATTAGGGCCTATTTATTTCATATTAATGGAACAAGAAGGTCATCTAAACTCATCCTCTGCTTCTCTCTCTTGATATAACCAGTTCTGCTTTTTCTTTGGCGTGGAGGGGAACACCTTACCATCCTTTTAAGTATGCCAGACAGTAGAGGTCTTTGCAAACAGGATAGGTACAGCACCAGTTTACAACGTGTTAGACTATCCAACAGAGCTCTTCTCTAAGTTTTGGTGCCTGTTCAAAACATCACGCGGTGATATAAACCGAGCACATGACACTCACGCCGTCCAAACTGGTACGCGAGCCAATCCCGTCACAGCAACAAATAACCATCGAGTTCGATCGCTCGCAACAAGGTTGAAACGATCAAATAACCGCGAAAGAGAGACGATCTCCGACAAATTGTAATATATATTACTTGGAACTCCCTTCGTCTCTGCGAACTGACTCACTTTGCTGATGTCACACGCCTAAGTCTGACCTAGATCATGGCTACCGTAGCGATCGTCAAACGCGCTGTTGGAATTGACATTTTATACAAGTCTGGCTGATCTTGCGGTTTATTGATCAAGTTATTAATTGATAACAGAAAAGTACCAATAACCGATTGTACGGCGCTTTGACTTGCCGCCAATAATATCATTAGATTTCATGTCACAGTTATTAAGCCGTTAATGGTTATGGTAATTATTACGTTGATAACGGCATATATTCATCGCTCAAAAGCTTTATAATACATACTATATCTTAGCAGGACAAAATATAAATTCAGTTGGATGTTATTATCAGGGTGCAACAATATATTTAACATGCGGAGCATATCTGAAAGTATTGATACCATAACGTTATCCATTTAAACATACCATTAAACCATGAGCTAAATGAGTTAAGCGGCCGAATATTGGCATGCAAGACCGGAAAATATTATTATAAATCGAGAGTAAGTATATACTTACTATATGTACGACACGTTGTGCGATTCAAGGCAGGCGGGAGCTTAATCGTCATTTCTATCAAAGTCAAATGACTTGAAAGTTAGTAAGCCTGCTTCGCTAATCTGCTTGCCACGACGATTGTATAGACATTTTGTATCTGCAGCTTTGGTGTGCATTATTCAGTGCGACGAATCCCTCGAATAATAGTGAATGCCAATCGTTTTTGCTGTATAGATGGACATATTACAAATCGCTACAATCGTCATTTACACGAATCGAATGCTCTTACGAATCGTGCATTTCCGCAAGCACAAATGAAAGTTGTCTACACAGTCATGTGAATAGCTTGGGGCAGGTCCAGTGTTACAAATGAATATATTATGTCCCACAACGTTGAATAGCTGGAAGGCATCCAATTATAGCAGATGGTGCTCTTTTACGTGGTGGAAAATGCTTTGTTGTATCTCCGACCTCATGGACTTATCTGTCACGTATCAACATCATCTACCCTCCCTTACTGTGATACATACTATTGCTCTCACAGCAGGATAATGAGACATTTGAATGACGATATTTCACCCAACCGCTCCATATACTCGAAGGCATCATACACGAATCTGTTCATTGTTTGCATTGCTCCAATTAGCAGCGACTATCCGCAATCAAAATCTATGATTGATTCGGAATTTAATTGCACCCTACCATGTTTGTTCTTTTATAACTAATCATTATCAATCACTATTAAAAGAGAGGGGGCGCAAATGCGAGAAAGTGTAGCGCACAAATATGAAAACTGTTTACCCATTCATAATATAAAAGGCGATATGGCAGTGAATGTGCTGGACAAAAAACTGTAATACCTCGTTTGATGATGTCGGTTGGTAATATCTAGCTGCTCTTATTACAGTATAAAAATATGTGATTCACGCGACCACAATTGCATTTCTAACCGGCACATGATTAAGTCTGCTTATAGCAGACGAATCTGACAATGTGCAAATTGATACCTGGCAGATGAATGCTGGATCATCAGTGGCAGTGCCCTGAGCAGTATGTTATAACATATGAAGCCACTCAACTCAGGCAGGGAAATGGCATTTTGCAACATAACGGTGGGACTAATACAGGAAGAGAGACATAATTCATCCATGTAACAATATCGTGCAGCATGCAATTTAAAGTGATGATCATATAACAATATCGTGCAGCATGCAATTTAAAGTGATGATCGTATAACAATATCGTGCAGCATGCAATTTAAAGTGATGATCATATAACAATATCGTGCAGCATGCAATTTAAAGTGATGATCATATAACAATATCGTGCAGCATGCAATTTAAAGTGATGATCATATAACAATATCGTGCAGCATGCAATTTAAAGTGATGATCATATAACAATATCGTGCAGCATGCAATTTAAAGTGATGATTTCAGATAGTAAACACTGATATTTTCTTTAGATACAGTGGTATATTATTTGTTGCACGTTTGCCAGCGGTGAGGTGATTTTCTCGGGCGCCTTTATATGCATTGCATCCTGCTCCTGCTAGGCATGTAAGATTATACCGTGGATAACAGTAGAAACAATGTCAACAATGGGTGCCTCGTTAAACTAATTTGAAGAATGCTTGTTTTGGGATTTAGTGACAATGTCAAATGCTTGTCTGTACACGGCTCTAACTGATATGTAAGCACACAAGTATATTTGAAGATAAAAAACATAACAAACTGTCAAAATGTCGGCACCAATATATATAGAGTCATCGACGCTACAAACCACCAGCATTTGTACAAGTTCTAGTGGTGCACTGCTGTCTAGTCGCCACGTGTGGCTAGTCAACATATCTTTAAACCTTTACCAACCAGTTGTTGGAAAATAATAAAGTTATTATAGCCACAGTTGAATAATCACTCAATAATAACATTTTCATAGTCACATAACTAATTTCATTATCTTTGCTCACGTTTGGTATTGACATTTATGAAGCGGAATGTTCTATAAACATTAGTCATGGCTAAAGACTTTGTATTTTGTATATATATAAACAAAGCATCTCTGGATCCCATTTCGTGATGTGGCCATTGAGTTTGCGCTAAGTGAGTGGCCACCGGTCATTGCAAACCGACTGCAAGTTGACAGCCATAGAGTCAGGCATAACACTCACGCTACAGTGATCAGCATTACGATGCGATGCACTGTCTCAATTACCAGTAGTTCCTTTCTAGCTTACATTGCTAGCTTGACAAACCTATGTGCTTTGGCGTCCCAGTATGTCTGGAATATCGCACATGGGCCAAGCAGGTAAAGTGTTATGTCTCGGAACACGAATATCCAATTAACAAGGATGGGTCAAGCAGGTAAAGTGTTATGACAAATACACATATATATATATATTTATATATATATATGAATATGTATATATACATCTCTTTATATATATAAATCTATCTATACATATATATATATTTATATATATAATATCCAATATATATACATCTATATATATATTTATATATATATATTTATATATATATCTATATCTATATTATTAGATGTATTTATATATATATATATATATATATATATATCTATATCTCTATATATATATATATATATATATTTCCCTCATATATTATTAGATGTATTGCTCATGCTAAGCAGTTCTACTATGACTTATTAAGCCCACCACGTCAGTTGAATAGTTTTTCTTTATCGGAAATGGAATTGAACGAAAACAAATTATGGTATGATCTAGTATACAAATGCAATGACAATATCAACGAATTTATAGCTACGCTAAGAGGGCTCACTTGCAGTGGCTGTGATGGGGATCGTTTCCCCAATGATTATACAATCGTACAAATGCAATCGTAAGGTGGCGCTACCGTGACACAATCAAAAGCACATGGGAATACTGATCTAACGTCACTGCGATTGATGAGAGCAGGGAAAATGTCTTTCGCAGTGCCTTGCCGCTGCCAAAACACGTCGCACAGTAGGCTTATGTATAGCGGAAATAACGAATACTCTATTTAATAAATGTCATCTCGGTCAATTACTCGTTCTGGAGTACACCTTTCCCGTGCAGTTTAAAATCCTAGATCTGCTATGTCCGCACTGTGGATGGTAGTTGTAGCTTGTCAATGACTGCCTGAAGCTAAGAAACTGGCCTTGTGTCGATATTAACATTTTTGGCATGCCAGGGGGATGTGAAGGGCTCGGGCGAAGAGATTATAGCTACGCCAAGCTGCGTGATAATGGAATTACACGAAACACACCCCCGACATATAGCGACGATACCATGAAATCGAGGGGACTGCAGCAAAACACTTCTTTATGGAGTGATTTATCAAATACAGAATTAGTACTTTGGCCCAATGAAACAACGAAATTCGATGGGCGCGCATATGATATGAAATATTCAATAAATAATCATCAATATCATAAGATACCGCTCTCGGTACAGCAGCACAGCCTATGTAAGCGAAAATGCAATATATAGTCGTACATAATCGGAATAAATTGCATAGTTTAGATATATAGTGTGCCACACAGTTACAGCGCGGTGAAATTTGTAGAAATATATTCATAGTCCAACCGTTGGTAATTATTGTAGTGCGACGAAGAAGCTTCCTGATATTCTGGATAATTGTATTAGTCTCTTCATGTTATCTGCCATGTTTTATCGGTCGATTTCCATTGCCGTTATTGCTGTCACAACACATTCCGAAATGAGCTTCTACGCGGCAACCGAGCTGTTCTACATTGCCAGAGGCCTTACGTCCACATTTATTTACGGTTTGCATCCTCCCAGTATCAGTAATCAGGTTAGCGGCAATACCCTCCCGATACTAAATATTTTCAATAGAAGAAACTGATCTAGCATCTCGGAATGCTGCACACAGTACTTCGTAAACGATCACAAGAAATATTGGACGCGGTAAATTGCAACGTGTGCGCGCTCAATAGCATCGCAGGTCAGGCAATTGCTCGTAAAGCTCGTTCAGATGCCAATAGACCATCTTTAGAAAAATGTGTTAATACGAAAACATCGTTTTAAGAAGGTGGTTACATTTTATAAACCCACGGCGGAGATGGGTTATACACCGACGTTGGTTTTGATGTACAAACTGAGTGGTGGTTTACAGAAAGTAGCAACACAGAGCTATGGTGAAACCTCTAATGTAACATTAGCAATGTGTAGATTCTGTAAAGCAGTATACATTAGAGCACTTGACAAATTTACAATGCATACGGCATATATAACGACGCAATATTCTGTGGTATGTATAGAAGTTTGCGCTGTGTATTGCCAAATATGCGTATTTCTGGCCATGACACATTAAGCATATAAAATTATGGCCTGTGTTATGTTTACCACGTCTATTCCCACCTTTAAATTTTAACCCGCGTCACATGATAACAAGAATTTATTGCAACCAGCAGCATGAACAGTAGTGGTTTGTTGTCTTGCCCAATATTGTCGATATGAAGCTTATCCGTCCAATTGACTGTGAATCTGATTGTACTTAAGATCATCCTCCAAAATAGACAAATTCGCTGAAATGTAAGCATCTTTTCATTTATTAGCGCAAGCAATACTAAACCAATCCCACCAGTATCTCTAGCAATCATGTAGCTATATAAAACGGGCACTGCCTGGTTCTCCAATGAGGTACTTTTTCCACAGAGCGTCTGCCGACCGTTTGATGGCTAAACAACAATAACTTGAATGTAGTTATGTCACCAAACATGGTCATTAAAATGTGAAACTTAACAAAATAATTGGCATCAAGTTTAACATTCGTGATTCAGCCTTAAATTTATAAATGCAAAAGCCCTATCGACGAGATTAGACATTAACAAGAGCTTACATCGTACCGTTACTTAGTCCACCCTTGTCCTCTACAGCAAGGTGGAGTAATCAGTAAGAATGCACCGATAGTAGCACTGAACCTTGTCAATGTCTTGCTGACGAGGTTATCATGTTGTTTGAGCACTTGATGCGACGTAAGCTCAACATTTAGGATCAAAGTCGATTGAGTTTATGCAACACCATCAAGCGTCTTTTTTGGCGTTGAAATGCATTGCGAACATTGATATTGCTTGTTTGTGTAAACATTAGCAAACTGACGGAATATGCGTTGCCGTGTATGATAACTTATTCTGATCCTTAAATAAAACATGCTTATAAAATGCACGTCCTAAAAATGACATTGAATGAGTATGTTACTGCAGACGCATGATTGTGCGAAGTATTGAATGTATCGAATTTGTAATTGCTACAAAATGTAACTATAAGTCGGCAAAATGACGTTACAATAATATCTAGTAGCACGCTTGCCCCTTGAGGATGAGCTCAAATGAATAAGACATGGCACCCTCGCATGCGAGTGGTCGGATTTGTTTTGCTGTTATCGCGAGATTGATGGTGGTTTCTGAGGTTAATATTACGCTGATAGAACCTTCCTGGTTGTCAGGGAAGGTCTGTATTTTGTCAGACGTAGGCTAACGAATATTGCTGAATGTTTGATCATTCATGAGATACAAAAGTCACCATTATATTAGTCCAAAATTGCGTACCCTCATTAATTGTAATGGCGCGAAAGATCAAACCACAGCATTAATGTTTTTTTATCAAAGAGCTGAATATACCAATTTGTTTCAGCCTTGGAATTCCTTAACACCAATAAAGCGTTGGTATGCACTTGCCTTCCTTTTCGGTTTCTTTGTGAGGTTTAGGGATAATTGTCTCTTATTTAAGGACTTCATATTCCGTTTTGCTTCATCGCGCGCCATTAACCTATGCACCTCAGCCAGCATACTATATAACACGCGGATGATAACGAATGGCTCACTTTTACGATTGTATTTCACGATAAATTCCAACACGTTCAACCGCTTTATCGGATGCAATTATCATCATGTATTGTAAATATGACTGCTGATGAGTGGTCAGCTGTAAAAGGCGAATGATATCATTTAGATTAATTGATCGAATTATGTTCCTTAATGTGAAGGGGAAATTGTCGATAATCAAGTAGGCATATAAGATTTGCGCTCTGCTCCTGTAGTTCTATGTTCTAGTCGAATGGCGTTGTCTCGATGCTCCAATAAAGGCAGAGAACTGTATCACCAATGTATGACAAACTCTATTGGGTCGATGTTAGAGCTCATGAAATCAAATGCAGTTCCTTCCAGCCTTTTTCGTAGCTTAAACTCTTTTGTTAGACCGAAACACCCTCATAGTCAAGGTCAGACGATGGGTTGTTGTGATGATGCCAGACATGCGCAGTTCCATAGAAATGAACCGCGTGTATTGATCACCACTTAAAATTAGCCTATCATGCGGCCTCATCAACAGGGCGTAATCGTTTGACAAATTGAAAATATAATGGCTAGTCATATAACTAGGCTGGCCAAGTAACTGAAGTGTAAATCACTTATGTCATCGACGGATATTAAGTTTGATATGAGTGCATATAACCAACTTTATATATTGATTAGTTGTTTGGTTAATAACCAAATTGAATAGATATATACGTACTTCGTGCATTCATGTGGGTTGGGCGTACATCATTCAGGAGTGAAGCCGTGATTGTTGGAACACTTTATAATCGTTGTATTTAACATGTTATTTATAATTGCTTTGTATTATACATTATGGACTGCCAGCAGCGCTGTAAGGGATTTTCCCGTTCACCTATCATTACTTCGATAGAGTGGCAAATCAACTTCACAACATCTCGAGGATACGTAAATTGGTAATAATATTACTGCCTATAGTAATGTTGCGTGCCTTAGTCTAATTGAGCTAGATATACAACGTCCAGCATGGGCTTCTTTGCATTAAATATTCTCCGTTAGACCGCATAACAGTGCGAGCCATAACATGATACTCGGTATACGCATCGAGGTATGAAGTCTGACCGAAAAAGGTAAGATTCACGTGTATTAAGACCTAGAGCGGTTTTAACGTGTGATATTCTAGCTGGTCAACCAAGAGCAACCTCTGCATAGACATTCACATTTGTATTTATGAATTCACGTCCACGTCTTGGTTTTATGTGCACAATCCTTGGATTGTGTCGCTCATCGCCTCATTCTACTGAGTAAATCCATCAATGGAGGGTACGTACGTGACAAGACTTCAAACACCTATTATTATATATATGATGAGCTACGAAAGAAAGTTAAAACTTTTTGCCGGAGGCAATGAGGCTCATGATATTTAGAAGCTAACTCCGAGCATGAGGGAATTGCCAATTACAGTAAAATACATATCGCCTAACTTATTCAGTATTCATGACTATGGTAAAAACGCTGTTAGAAGGCACCACATACAACGCAAAAGAAACACATTAAATATGATTTCATGTTAACATTGCCTTACACTTCATCGATATATATGTGATTTGATAATTTGTTAAAATCACATATCACTGGTCATTTGGCTTCGCAATAATTAATTGCTTAAATTATGAAGCCCGTCCCACGATATGTGCGACAGTCTACGTGTAATCAGCGATAGAATTATGCGGTCCAACAGTGCTTGTATTGTTATAAGTACGCTGTATAGCTTATTTGCACGGATTCATGAATATCAATTTGGATGCCCAACCCGATGCTAAACCTTAAATGGTTCATTAAGATAACCGTATGAACACGCAGGCGATTTATTCTTGTGATTGTCCTTTTTACGTCTTTATCTGTATATTTAGTAGGTCACTTAGCTTTTGAATCAATTGTTTTTTTGGGGGGTATCATATCAAGCAATGGTCAACGTACAACAGAATGAGTTGCAAAATATTGAGTTCTTGGTTGATAACAGCTCCATTGCATAGACGTTTCTAGTAACTTTTATAGCCGGGAATGTCATTCTGCGATAAATTTTCCTGCGGTCTTAAAGGAACTTGACTAGCGTTAGTGGGATTTCACATTGAGCTCAAATTGTAACTTAATAGTTGCGAATGTCACTGTTAATTAAATTCATCGACAGAAAACCCACAGTGCTATTGGTGCTTTTTGTTTTACTAAGCATATTACGATGTAATGCCTCGATGATTCGCTGCTTTTATATAGCAATTGCTACAGCGACGATATACAAATCCTGCATCGCCTTGAAAATAAGCATGTTCTGCTGCCAGCCATTTTATTTTGCAATCTACAAAGAAAACAGGTTGTGAAAGTGTGCAATCCTAATTGGGTTCCAACAACCTCACATGATCATGATCCGCTGCTACCATCAAGTCATAAACCTGCTTTCAGGATATCCGTCATAGCCTGGGCCAATACACACTCATAGTCAAGGTTAGATAGTAAGCTGTTTTGACGCTACAAAACATGCTCAGTTTCGTTTCGATGGACAAGCAAAAAACCCTAATGCGTCAGCGCGTTTGTCATGGCTGAAGATGTCACAGCCAATAGACAGGTGGCATGCTTTTACATTTCTATGCAGACTCATAGATTGGTGATAAACAACGATGCGGGAATATTCCGATATATTATTCGATATGTGTTAATATATTTATATAATGCTTTGTGAAGTGAATATATTTGCAATAAATCGACATTGCTGCTGTTGGAGTATACGGTGTTATTGAAGTTAGACGTCGGCGATATTTGCAAATCAATAACTTCGGCTTTTGTTCAGCATCGGAGCGACTGAATCAGAGATTACCATATCCATATTGCTGTTATAGTCCCTTCGGTGATTTCCAAGCAGCTATGCCATTATAGATTAGTTCATTCAACTAACACCACTTATACCGGCAGCGTAAATTCGAGTAGAAGCTATTAAAATATGAATATCAGAAAACTATGTCTTGTTCCGAATAAACAAACCGTGGCCGTATAACATGCTATTATTGGATCATCACCATCGGTTGATGAAGGTATCTAGGCAATTAGCGCACTTATCTAGCGAGCTTCTGTTATTATCATGCCTTATGCTATATCAGCCAAACCAAGCATAACCAAGAGTCAATGCCAACCGGCTAGATGTATGGGAGGAAAATTAATAACGTTATATCATGGAAGTAGATATGAGGGCCATCTTCATAGAGAGTAAAAAAGCCAGCGCCTTTTAGTCGATATTCAGCCTTCGTTGCTCCAACAGCGCACTGCAGTGCGGCGAATATTTCGATCGACACGATCAATTTCACAAAAGTTGAAATAGTAAATGGATGTCTAATTCGTCTGTT
>CM067354.1:61435374-61450374 GCA_034190875.2 Urechis unicinctus
AGTAAAACAAACACAGATACGCCTTCTTCTTTAAACCTTGTTCCGGTTCCTTTCAACTCAGCCTATTTATTAGCTGAAGCTTATCAGCTGGTCAATTACAACAATCTTACCGTATACTATGTCGTTGTTATTATTCAAAAGCTGCTATTGTCAATATCAATAGAATAAAATACCCGACCGAAAACTTTTGTCTCAATCGCATTCTACATAGACAGGGGTTACTTTCCTTGCTTCAATTCATACAATGTGTAATGTTACGTGGCGTCAAGCCAGAAGAGAAATGCCTGTTGATTTGGATGTGACTTGCCCCTAAAAAGTCTATGTTTGGCCTAATACGCGGATTGGACGATAGTTTGTGGCTTTGTATATCAATGATTATTACGGCATTTTATAGTGACCGAATTGGTTTCTTGCTGGTAAATTACTTGTCGATTTACATAGCAGTCCGACTTAATTTCTCTCGACATCAACGTAATTCACGCTAAGTCTATGCTTGACACAGCATCGATTTCCTAATGTAAATGGATGGTTGCTTCAGATATATAGACGAAGGTTGCCTCGGAGCTAAAATCACGCAATCGCCCGTGTACTAATCCGTCATAGCTTAGTTCATATTTGTATGATATTTTGTCAACCGCTAGCATGTTACAACATGCGAACAATTTATATGCCATCATGCTGTCGAATATAGATGATTTATGAGGAGCATTCCCTTTTACACATCCGAGTGCGCTTGTCGCAATAAATTTCCGGCACACCATTGACTGCTATTCGTAATAGCTATATATATTATCTTTACCAAATCTACTTTAATACAGCATAAGCATTATTATAGTTGGAAAGGTAGTTTATCGAGGCCTGTAATTACGTCCCGACTTGGAAATCAACCGAGTCGATATTAATCTAAATAAATACATTAAGCTGATCCAAATCGCTGTTATATTGATTCCGAAGCAATCGCAAGCTCTCAACACATATTAGATTTATAAGCCTATGCAACGTGAACGAAATTTCTAACATGGCACGATAAAAATTGTATTAATATATCGAAACACATGGTCAAATGCTATTAACCCTGGCAGGATGATTTATTCGTTCAATGCCGTAACTTTGCTTGCCTGCATACGGAACAAGTTATTGGGCAACTTTTAGTGATGAAAATACTCACCGCCACGTGTGGCTAGTGATCCATGGACAAATGGATCAAATCATTATTTAAGCTTCTAAAGTGTGCCATTAATAGTTGCTTTTATTCGTGACATATAAGCGGAATAGTCATGTAATCGATAGAGCGTAGTCCATAGCCAACGGCAGCTAATCTCTGTTTATGAGATAAAGCGAGACATAAAGGCAAGTAGCATGTGCCATGTATTTTTCTATTTCTGTTCATCACACGGAATGAACTATTGCAATCTCAAATCTAGCTGAATAATCTGCCAAGATACATGTAAATGAACACCTTTGTACTTTTTGTCCCCTTTGCTGACAATCAGCGTAATATCACGGTGGTCTGTTCATAGTTTTAAGGGCTTCTAAAGCATTGTGTTAATGCAAAATATCAGAAAACTTGGTAAGCGCGTAATATATATCCTTGGACTTTTATTTTACTGAGTGGAGAGTGTTAGAATAATTCTTGCTCAATGCTCGTCAATGTCGTCAGGATGGACTTCGAGATTTTTCTTTAGGCGTACATATCTGGCGCCTAACCCGAGCTGTGGCCAAGTGTTGCACAATAAGATGACCTTTAGGTTGCCGATTGTTTGGGAATATGCGCAAATAAATGTCATTAACATGCAAACGAAACCGTCTATTGTTTAGTTGTTAAAAGGGTACTGTCTCTGTCATTTATATGAAAATTAATCATTTGCGCGTAAATTCGTTTTGCATATATGAATTTCGAGACATTGTACCGTTACATCAATTCACCCTCTCGATTTGCTGTGCCGACTAATTTAGTTGAGCGATATTTGTAGCAATTTGCACTGCTTAACATAATATTGATTATCCATTGGTCAACGTACTACCTCCGGTGTAGGTGTACTGGACACAGCTCCACTGAACTAAGTGATCAATGGCAGAGATTATCAAGCCACAAATCGGCATTAACGTTATGAATATAGCTAGCACACTGGAAAAATTGTTCAGAGAGAAAGCAGGCGTGCAATTTAAATAAGTATACGAAAGATATTAAACAACGACGTGGGCTTTAGCTGTTTGGTCCTCAAATATTCTTAATTAGTAATATGCCAGGCATTCAATGAAGCATGGTGTTTTCTAATAAAATTATATTCCATACCAGTATATCATATCTCAAAAAAGTGGGCACACATATAGAAGACAATTATCGGTTTAACATGTAGTAATAACTTGACATGCTTGGCTTTATTTGTGTAATTGTGCTACATCTCTTAAGAAGTTCACTCAATAAGTCGAAGCACATATGGAAAGCACAGTGTTACCGAGCTTGAGGGCAATGACTACTCAAAGAATAATTTATGTCCGAATAGAGTACTGGAACAAAATTCAACTGCCTACCGGACCAGCCTATTATCGGTGCATCAAAGGTGCATGTCGTGTAAATTGTACCTTATCGGTGTAAAATAATATGGTGCATTGCACCAAATTTGATAATTAACGCATCGTTTTAGTTGTTTCGTGATTGTTATTGTAATTGAAGCAACCCAAGCCTTTCATAAAGTCCAATAAATTGGATTACTGATGTGTTTTAATGGCAGGCTTTAAGAGTATTGAGCACAAAGGAGTATAAATGTAGTTTGTGGGCCAGGGAGTTAAAGTTGACGCATCTTTTTATATGAGTGATGAGCAAACGAGAAGATAATTTTCATAATAAGGAACGTTTATGAGGCTTTGACTAAAGACAGAGATAACCAGTGAGTTAACCAAACATTGATATTCAGTGCAAATACATAAAGCAAAATTGGTCAGCTAAAGTAATGACTTAATACGAGTGTATAAAGCGCTGATACTTTTCAATTTGCTAGTAAGCTTTTATACTCGTCTGATGCCAATACCATTACATAAAAAGGAACAACATGTAGAGCGTAATTGGAACAGTGATTCTCGTTATATGGTGTATAAAACCATGCTTTACCATAAGCAGCTATGTACCTTAACCCAACGTCAATTATTTTAGCAGCCAAATGCTGAATGATAAATATACGCTCGTTATAGAGGCTTTGCATGCATGTGAGTATTACTTAAGTTAATCATTTTCATTGTTACCTGCGACCGCGATCGTGCCGTATATTAGCAACTTAACTACAGTTTACCTTGCAGTAAAGTCGGGTTGAAATCTGATAATAACATTATGACGAGGTGGCAAGCCTTACGTTTAAATTGATTTTATTGACACGTTGATTGAGCACAGAGTTATGTCGAATTGCGACCAATTCAAGCTATTGTAGGTATACTGTATTACTGGTCTGATTTGTCATTGAGCGACTAAGTACTTCGACATAGATTTGCAATCAGTTACCTTTGAAGGAAACATTTGTATCGATTATGAGGCTCACTTCGATGCCAAACATGCCTCTACGATTGTTGTTTTGTTTGCAAATGCGCTACTAACATTGTCTTTATCTTTCCCCGCAACCGAATCGGTTTAATATTGCACTTTAATTGCATTTGCAATATTGTTCTATCCATTCTGCCACTATCTATTTATCGAAATATTATTTGACCGATTGGGCAGTTTGCATCGCCGCATTATAAGGGTGGTAGTTTTCCCAATTAACCTAGGTTAATGTATCTTCAACGAATTCATTCGGCTAACGAATTGGGTTCGCCACCCACGATTTCCGAACGCTACTGGTAAGAGCTTCCAACGCAGCAGCCAAAGTTCTTCCATTTGCTCATTATTCACGTTATAATGCACTTTAATTTTCTTGCACAGTAAACCTGAGATCCGAAAGGTAATGCTGGTCATAATATGATTTGACGGCGAATGCAGTGCAGACTCTCGCCTGAGAAATTCACCCTCTACTACAGACAATATAGTATGGAAATGTGACCTTGCCACGTAAGGTAATGCTGACAGCGGACCAGATAAATGTACAGCTTGTTAAACAGATATGATGTTATCCATTTGAAAATAGTCTGCTAAGGTAATTGTAACTGATCACCTGCGTTGTTCTATTCCGTTCTCGGCCAATCAGCGAGGTATTAATGCGATACCTAGAGAGTGGTGGATGTCCAAGCTGCAGTACGTCATTTATGTCAGTCAAACTACATGAAAGCCGGATCAGCGGGGGATGTAAACATCGATCTAGGTGAAAGCCTTTAATTATACGTAGCGCATAATAATGCATTTAATATACGCCTCCGCACGGATGCATATGGGTATGCTGTTGGCGATTATATTTGATGATATGGCTTATTAAACTGAGGAGTGGTTATTTGTCCTAAAAGCGGCAGCAGGGGATGATTACGCTGGGTTACATAGGCAGCTGTTTAATTATGCCGGCATTGTCATTTAATTACCATTACTTGCCACTATTCATTCATTGTGCGAATTTTTAGTTCAGCTTACACGGATTAAATGGTAAAACAATCTGCTAGTGAGAACTGAGACTAATATGTGTAATTTTTCTTGAGATAAATGGTGGGCATATTAAGCCAAGATTATTCAATTATCAGATGTAGTTTTTACGACTTTTTCATAAATGCCCTGCAGATAAAACAGTGCGCAGCACTGAAGTTTAATGCATTAGAAAACCTGTTCCAATGGCGTAATGAAGTACTACGTCTCCTTTCGATCCACATTTGCGACTACCACTTAACACAGCACAGTTTGCAGCAAATGACAAATGATGAACATTCGCAATTTTGGAGCCCTTCTAAATCACCGTTTCAATTTGGTGAGCTACTATTCGGAGTTGATGCGTTAAATACAGTGTAACAAATACCGACTACCACATAACATCGGTTGCGTTTGACGAATGCATCCATGTTTTGTATTAGCAGCGGGTAAATCTAAATGTATCATTATTCTGCAGTATAACAATTATTAGGTCTGAAATGCCTTTGCATAAGCTCACAAAACTAATCATATGGATCACGAAGATTGCGCTAGCGACGCTATGAATAGATCCGTCCAATTATGCAAAATTGCACATGCAGCTATGCCCATGATCTCTTCAACGATACGTTTTGCTCCGAACATTTACTCCCCGAGCCGACCTCAACGAGTATGCGAGTAGGTCGTACTAGAAAGTTGATAAAACATAAAGCGAAAGTGTTTTACTTTTTCTAAATACATGCGGTTAATCGAATGCAACGGAATTTTTTTTTTATTCAGCCATTTACTAATGTATGAAGTGCGTGTCTGTTTTAGCGGAAATAACCACAAGTTACTAAGAGCATTAATCAACTATGCCTTTCCCATGAGAACCATTTTCATGTTGATAGAAGGCAAGAGCGTATTTAGCGTATAACTCCCTTGTCATACAAAACCGACCGTGTCTATTGCTTTCATTAAGAACGGCAATTTAATACGCCCATTCAGCATGGCGTATATACGAAAAATAATTGGTATTATGCGTTTATTAAGCGCTGTAGCAAACGAAGCATCAAGCCAACTGCATTAACGAATTTATGTCATGCATTTACTGCACAAAAGAATAACACAGCGAATTTACATAATGCTGAACTACTGCTATACGTCATCTCACGTAATGTGTGTGATCATTTACGTATTGATGCATGTTATATTGAGGAATCATCTAGCTAGACAGTATGGCCGTGCATAGACTGCGCCAGGTACCTGATTGCGTAATTTGGTAATGTACATGCGTCACTCGCATTAAAAATGAACTGGTGATGCGGTGGCTAATTACACATCTGCGGGCTCGAATTTACCCGTGGCAAATAAATAATGCAGACCAGAAATGCACACATTGTCATTCAGCAGCGCAGTCAATACATCGAGCGAGTCGCAATGGAAGTGATGCAATTGTTGCTCTATTGTGTTGTTTGTATCAGTTTTGGGGCCTTATCTGCCACATAGCTTGCTTGGTAGTACTTTGTCATTGAGCGTTGATAATTAAGCTTTGCATCCGCAGATGATCGAATAGGAATTAGCTGAGGAGAAAATAAGCTAATGGCCGAGGCGGCACATCAGGCACAGCAAAATAATTACCGGAGCATTTCTGCATTTATTTGCCATGCTTCAATCATCTGCAAATAGAAAATATCTTCATCTCAATCGTAGTGATTAATCCGATACGTTTGATATATTACTAGTGTGACTCGTTTGAACTTTATAAATGGTAACAAATTTAAAAGGACGTGGCCACAAATAGTCTTAGCCAGCAAACTATAATTTTAGCGCCGTCTATCAATATTGTTTAATTCACCACGGCAGAAGTGTTAAGCATATATTTACCTTCTGTATATTACAAGGGAACGCCTATGCGACGGAAAAATTAACTGCAATTTATCATACATAAAAAGAATTTCGACCCAGAGCAAAAATACATTTCCGAATTCGAACGAATAAATACGTTACCTCTTTAGGTATTGTAAATAATGTCGTTGCAAACTTTTTGGTGTCTATTGCAATGCCTGCAGCCATTTTCCGTAATCAAAATGTGCAATAATATTATTCCGTTAGGATTTCACTGTTATTTACCATAAAATGCATAAGCAATTGCGTTTTAATGATTGTCAAGTTGCTCAAAACACACAAATGATACTTTTTAAAATAGAAACGAAGATATCGCATTCGGAATATCAGCATTAAAAATTCAAAGCAACTACCAATTTATATATAACAGCTACACGGTTCAAGTTGATGATTTAGAGCCAAATATTTGCTATGTAATCAATATATTTCTCGATGTAAAGTTTTCTGAATAACAGCAATCCTGCATAGACAACCGTTACGTAACCAACCAATATTCGTGTCGCGTAGAAAACCGCAACTAAAGCAACGCCGGTTTCGTATCTTATCAGAGCATGAATGCCACTCTTGTTTTGTACAGCAAGATGTCTACTTTTTGTGCAATACGCGCTTCGTCCTAGCTCAGAGTAAGGTGCCAGACATACGTTAGTGATTGTCAATAACCGTGCGTTGATTTGCGATTAACAATGCAAATGCACAACAAGCATGAATGTGGCACTGGCTATCATCATAATTTGAGCATCCACTCCCCGAACGATGTGTCATTATAAGGTAGGTTAGAGAAATGTAAGGAATCTTATGTAACAAACCTCTGCAAGCAGCAAGATGGGTAAGTTTTAGGAGACCTGATGAATCACGTACGTAGATAGAAGATGCTTTGGCAGATCGGTTATTCTTTGCAAAATGTATGTACAACTCCCATATTACGAACGCACCTAAAAGATCTGTAATAACACAGAGTATGCTTACAGGTAAGCATTCTCTTCTACAAGTACTTCCTCGCTGGAAAACTACATTGAAATTTTATTCAGACCCCATGTGAAGAGGGTTGCGTGACACTGACCCACAATTAGTGCAATGGATTACACTAATTGTGGCAGAAGCGACAGTTTGTGTACAACGGAAGGTTGCATCACTATCCACCAAATACTGTTGGTATCTGCACCATGCCATCAAACCAATTATAACACTTGAAGGGCAAATGTTGCCATGCGATGATCAAAACTAATATTTCAGATTGTACAGCCATCGATGTGCCATTAAATTGGTCCCAAAGGGACGATTTGTGGACAAGACATTTCTTCGTAGACGCCTTGATAATCATCTGCAAAATATTATTTGTACGAGAAGCCATACACAACAAGATATCAATCTTTTATGACTTTCTTATTGATAAAATTTGTATTGATGTGCTGGCCTTCAAGTAGACGTTTAGCACGATCATCTAGGCGCTGATTTGGGTCACATTTGCGATAAACACTACTACAAATAGACGATTTTGCAAAGGAGTGGCATAATATCCGATGAAGATTCGAGCCATACCTTCATCACTATTATGATTTACGCATAGGGGAAAATCGACGTATATTGTTTTAAGAATTGTTTGTCTTAATGTGATCTATTATGAAATACTCGACTCTTTCTGACATTTGCGCCATATTTTGACTTATGTTCTTGGGTACATGACAATAGATAATGAAGTGTCGAATGTAGGCTTTCTGCTATATTAATAAGAGCAGAAGCTAACAAGATAATTTTAGAAATCGCCTCAGATCCTGACCAATTTCGTTCCGCCCAAAACTGAGTTGGTATCGATAACTCAGACGAACATCTACATGTGAAATATTGCGGTATTATGTCATTTTGGCATAGTTGTCATTGTGCAGTACGTTCGGCCTGCGGCTGCCTAACTGACTTTGCCGGTCTGCTTGCGTGTAGGGGCGGCTTTAATTGGTTGGTTAATCAGGGCACAGGGATCGCCTGATTATGGTTGCAGTACAGCCGCCCTACATCTTAGAATATTACCTTACAACAGTACGTATTAACTTATGATATAACTTTACAACGCATGTACCTGACTTGCACATAATTTCTTAATGCAGGTCCCTCATTGTTTTGTTCAAAGTAAATGGGGGATTACGACGAAAGAGCTTCGGCTAAAACACTACAAATGTATATAACTATGAAATTAACCATGTTATGTTATAAGCAACCAACAATTTATCAAAATATTGCAAAGTAGCAAAACTCAGCACTCTAGGCCTCTTTGCATAAAAGCAATGAGCGTTTGTTTTTTTATCATTCAGATATTTACATGTTGCGAATTGATTGATAGATATTATACACAGACATGCAACCAACTCATACACACGTTACACAATGCTAGCTGGTACGTACTTTTTTTGATAACTTTACATGCCAAATATTGTAATTGAAGCTTGACACATTAAAGGTTCAGAAATGTTCGCGTAGAATACT
Source organism: Urechis unicinctus (assembly GCA_034190875.2). Lineage (NCBI taxonomy): Eukaryota > Metazoa > Annelida > Polychaeta > Xenopneusta > Urechidae > Urechis > Urechis unicinctus. Next base: position 61,444,274 of record CM067354.1, read on the forward strand.
CTATTTATCTTTCGTCCATGTATGACGCCCTAAAGGGCCAATGGTGTTTCCATATTGACAGAAAATGTATTTTTCTACCTCATATGAGCCTTTCAAGTTGGTCAGAGATCAGCCTCAATGCAACAGTTGATGCTTCTTACACAAACTCAGAAATAACATGTTCAAGTTGTCATTTTTAGAGTAAGTGTTAGTTTCTGCTCTTGTGGGCAGAAAGTATCGGAGTAAATAAAAGTAATTGAACAAAATTGCGGAGCAGCAAATTGATCCTATAGTCGTTGTTTTCAAAAGAAAGCTTTAAAAATTGATTTAGTGATAGCACTCTTTTGGAAAGAACTGAGTAAACACGTGGATGCTGCTGCTGGTATTATTTGGCAAAAGCATGCCTCTAAAAGCTTTCTATATCTCACAAATGCATCCAATTACTGTGCGTTGGCGCGGAACCTGTTTACCAGGGCAAAATCGCTGTTATTAAATGCATACAGCACACATTTAATGGGTTGATGTAATAAATGTCACTGTATATATGAAAACAGGATCTGGGCAGTTCCATCAATTTTCTACAGCCACTATCCAGACCGCGGTTAAACCTAAACCTAAGACAGAAGTTCACTCTTGACCTCTTGTCAGGAATATCACACGATGTTATACGATAAAGGATTGTCGGGATTTCATCTTCTATAAACATGTCAAACTATAAATGCATTCGAACGAATGATGTAAAGGCCGCTTCTGCATATCCTGTGGAATAGACGGCCTCTTATAGATAAGAAATGATTTAATCCTACGACCGATGTAAGACAATCCCAAAATACTTACGGCTAAAGTTAACAAATATGAAGTATTGTGATTAATGTGCCAGATGGTGCGGAATTAATCACGACTTTTATATACTATATCCTCCTGTTGATCTAGTCTGTAATATGTAGCTAATCTCCATAAGCATTAATTGAACAATAAGCCAAATTAAATCATTGTGCCTAATTAAAAGTAGGATATTAGAGCTCTAGTCGGACATGTCATTCTTCAGAATAATCGGATAGGTTGGCCAGGGTTTGTTGGTTAGTGACGACCCTGTAATGATCAAAGTGATTGGCAACCAACATTTGGTATTTATATCTGACAAGTGCATATCATTAACTATTCAATTAGCAGGGTAAAATGACGTCAACGAAGTTTGGGAACTAACGAGCAGAGGATTAATTAGTAACGAAGAGGTGATGCTGTTAGGTTACAGTACCAATGGGTTGGGTTGGCCATTGTCACCTGTAAGTGAATCGTAAAGGTTCAGTGTCCAACGTATGGTTCCTCTACGAAAGTCTAGGCGTCTTCTACCACTGGTCGGTGCATTATATACCAAGTGTACTTGTCCCTGTTATTTCCTAATCCTTCCCAACATAGAGCCGACGAGCACTCGACAGCCGGCACTCGACGAGCTCTGCAAAAAGGATGTGCCTAGATAGCAAGTTTATTACATTCAAGTATTATACTTTAAGTTTATATACACAGATCGAGGATAAGCGGATATGTCAAGTAATTCGATGGTTCGTAACAGAAGCCAATATTCTTAGCCGTCTAATATCATGTGGCAATCATCTATGTTACAACCGTGAATGCATTGATCTTAAAGTACTATTGTGTACTCACAACAATCATATCATCGACGATTGTTTATTGAACAGTAATTGATGGACGGAGCAATTAGCGCGGTTATCTAAACATATTTGCATGCTATATATAGTCTGAGCATGTACTTGCGTCAAATGATTAATGCTGATGCTACAAACGATGCACTGTCACTAATTGCATTAGAGTCAGTACATAGTTAATCGACCAGTTAGATTAAGTTAAGGAACATTTTTATCGCTATCCAAGTGTGTTCCATTGACAAAAACTGGTTTACAAAGTAATTGTAATTCGTAAGTAAAAAAACCCCTCCATTTTCGGGTAGGGTCTGACTATGAATAACTTATTATGAGTATCATGAGCTGCTACGACTTCATGGAAAACAAGCCCGTGCGATATACGTTAAATAGGCTAGCTTTATTTTTATGCTTCTATATGTTCCTCGAATGTTCGCTTGTCTCTGACGAACAGAAGTAAATTAGACTGACAGTAAGATTGCCTAATCACAGCCCTTCCTCGGTTTGCATTGCTTACGCATGTAGTACGGACGGGGAAGTAAGACCGTTCCGCGTCGATACCGTCTCCGCTGAGAGGCACTTCACCAAGCGGCTGACACGACATTTCAAAGCCAGAAAGCTGCTATTGCACCGTGAGAACGTGGCGGCAGTAAGCGACTGGTACCTATCGCCAGTAGATGTACATATTCTAGATCAATCAATGCGGGGAGAAAAAACAAAACGAAGCCCTGTATATATATATATATATATACGCAGACACACACACACACACACACACACACACACACACACACACACACAGAACACACAGAGACATATATATAGAGATATATATATATATAGATAGATATATATATATATATAGATACGCACCACATACACCATATATATACACAAATATATAGATAGATATATATATATATATATATATATATATATATATATAAGATAGATTTATATAGAGGGGTAGACTAGATATGTATATGTATATATTTGTATACTTATATATATTTGTATATGTATATATATATATATATATATATATATATATATATATATATATATATATATATATATATATATATATATATATATATATATATATCTATATATATATATATATATATATATATATATATATATATATATATATATATAGAATCAATCATGACCTTCGTTCTACCATGGTTTGGATACCGTGTGTCAATAGGGCACTATATAGCAAGAGCTGTCCAAGCGTCGCACGCAACCTCATTCATTGCGATCGCGATATCACATTGGTGTTCAAGTGGCTTAAAACGACATATTATCATTACTACCGGCAGCTGAACTAAAGTTAATGATACGCACAACTTAAAGTCAATCATTTAACTCCTCGGCATATTCAAGTTATGTCACTGGGGGATGTCATAGAATAGAAGCAATAGTTTTTTGATCGTTAACAATGACAATGAAATGTATAACTGTTTCCAAAGCTAATCAAATGGTTGCAGCATGGCACAAAACATTTCCCTTAGATTCATTACTTCAAATATCTTTCGCCACAAACAAAACCGGGGCACAAACAACAGACGCGGTAACTTTATGGCATGGGACGACCTACAATACGTCCTAACTTAGTAACATTAATGGAAATAAATACACTTAGCGCTACCAAACGCGGCCGGCAAGTTGTACTATAATCTGCATGCGCAGGCATAGCTCTGAAATCATGCTAACTTTGACAAACACCCCATGCAGTAGGTTATGCGTCAAAGTATCTCATATGTTTATGAGCAGTCGAGATCGCTTAGCCAGCCATATGCACCAAAACGTTACCCTTGTTCGAGCGCCATCATGTCCGTATACTTGTGGAGATTGAAAACGATTTAATGGAACTTGGAAATGAGCATCAAGAACTGCATATGGTGGAGACGCTACGCTTTCCGCTTCGACATGAATACTGAGGGTTATGTGATGTAACCATTTGCTATGCAGGAAAAAATACATAGTAACATACAAGTAAATATTTGACTATGTGTCGCAAATTAGATAGCACAGATTGCAGTGAAAAATCCCCAATTATTTGCAAAAGCCCAAACGTAACAAACAAATTTCCTATTTGGTGTGATTCATACTTTTCAAGCATGCTACGTATTAGTCAGGAATCAATAATATATTGAATGCGGGAAACGAGTGAACCAGCAAATTGCGAAAACGTCGCTCCGCTGAGGCTGCAAGGATAAAATATCAGACTATAACATCTATTGGCTGAGTGAATCATGACAAGTGCAGCTGAGCAATAGCAAATAAGCCACATCTCATCTTGTAATTTTCTTCAACAGGGAACGAAATGATAGTTAGGCATCATGATACATCGGCACACGCAGAGTAAGGATATACCTTGGCCTATATTTGTACTATACTTACAGTATGTTATGTGGTTGATAAATCATGCCAATATTATAAATAAATGTGCACACAAGTAACTATACATTGGACGGGCGTATATTTCGACATTTATATATATTCGCTACATATTTTCATATCCGTCGAATATATGGCAACGCTGTTGTTTGTACTCGACGAGGCGTGGACATTCACAGATATTTAGTACCATAAAAGTTGACAATGCCTATAGCTTAGAGCAAAACGGCTTTGTTCAAAACTCTAAGCCCAAATTTTCCATGACCGGAGCCCGGTCCGATTCAAGGCAACCTCGTGAAGAAATTAAATCATTGACTCGATTCCAGCAGGACTTTAAATTAAGTTGGCTTGCGTTCACGACTTTTATGAGAATACGCTCAAAACGCCACTAACCAATTAACAAGCACGTTACACCGAATGCATTTTGTTGCTGTACTTAATCCTAATTCACCCGCAATTACCCGGTTCATCTTTAAGTACACCTTGTTAGCGCTGCTCTTTATGGACATTATTGATTCGATGGTGGTTTATCCGATAGCGGTCGGTGCACTAAAATATCGTGCGAATTTAGCCATTACAAAGGTTATTCCTGATTCCACGATAAATACCCTGATTTGCAATCGCTTCATACTAATCTCACAAATCAATCTGCTGCAGTAATCTGGGCTTACCATATAAATAATGTCATTTACGTTTGATCGATAATTTGCAGCAACAGTTATTTTTGGAAACGTTATGTGCGGTGAAACGTGAGACATGTATTGAACAGCATGTTTAATGACATACAATTCTTATGTCGAAGGAATTTCAAAGCTGTTTCAAAAGATCTATATTCATGACAGTTAAAGCAATCGATATAGGCAATGCCCAACTGGCTGCTAGTTCTGTTAAACATGGGCGAATGCACAATTTCGCAAATGACTATGTATGAGCATTTTTATCACTGATGATTCACAGGCAAGATAAGCTGTCAGGTATGTAATTTTGATCGAGCGTTTTAACCTTGTTTATGACGGCAGTGTGCCTGGTATTTCATTTTAAGCAATCGAATTTACAACGTATATTTGTATACCTTATTATACGAATCATCGTTTTGTATACTTGATAATCAATCCTCAGAGTGCAGTTTGGTATCCGTGTCTTATGCAGGATGTTTGAGGCATATTTGGGTTTAATGGGACGCTGCGCAGGCAAGCGATAGATATTCATACGAGCAGCTACTCGACCAGAATAAAGCATCTCTTTCAACGACTTGTAGTTCCACTATAGTTCGTCTGACTCAATTGCTCCATGCGTCAATGACATGGTCCGAACCATTCAAAGTTTAACGTCTTCGCTTACAACTCGCTAAGGATTCAGTCTACTTTTCTGAATGCAATAAAAAACACACGGTTTCTAATTGTGAAAACCTCATTCTTCTTTTGCTTTGACACAGGTGTCAATATGCATGCTGCATATATGATTCTTTGTCACTATTCGCCAGTGCTAGTCTTATTAAAAACACAATTACCACACTAATACCCTAACAGACACCTGCTTATTTTTAAACATGCATTCTACGTTACGCGGATTCCACGCCAGCAATTTAATGAATGCGCACCGACTTCATTTGTTCTAAGTTTTGGCATCGGCTATTTATACTTAAGCAATGCTAAGGGCGAAACGCACCAAGCTTGAATATCTAGTTGCCCGAATTAGCGATTAGTTATCAGGGCTTATTTAATAGCGGTACCGATACCCCGCAGGGTACCAGCAATTTTTTATCACACTTCAGAATGTTAAAGCTGATTGGTTAACTAACACCTTCGTATAACTACTGATTATCGTTAAATAAAATTAATACATTTAATATGTAGTTTAGCATTAACAGATGCGTCCAAAGTTCATAGTAGCTGGCAATCATTCAAATATATACACGAGCTACATTTGCAACATTGTAACATGTAATGCAGTGTAATATTCTCCTATTTCATCTCATATCAATCTGCAAAGATTTATAACATTGCAAGGGGAATAATATATTTAAACAGTAACGATTATTAAAATCACACCAAG
>CM067354.1:61452874-61455374 GCA_034190875.2 Urechis unicinctus
CATTCATATGTATCATATCTAATTCATACCGCCGATGTTAAGTCCACATCATTGGATAAAGCTGAATATGTCATGATATTGAAAGTGCTGCAGTATTATAAGCGTGATTCGGGCTGGGCCAGTTTTTTCTAGCTAAGGAAATGACGACTGTTTGGAATTCTTAAATCGTAGCTCTTTTCTATACCAATTTATTGAGTATTTTCAGTGTTTTCGACGATTATCACCAGCTTGCGGTAAAATGCAAGCAAGGATGAAAAACAAATCACCCACCAATTCGCTAGAGCCATTTTGCGTAATCATAGGCTAGGGCGAGTCTCTTTACTTACTATAAGTAGAGTAAATCAGATTGATGTTACTAAAGGTTGAAGATCTGGGAAAGCGCTAAATCACTAAACCGATAAGATTTTGCGGCTGATATCAGCCGAAGATATCATCCGGCAATCCGTATTTATGGCAACGACATGAGGGTAGTGGTGTGTAATGTTAAGCTTCGGCAACTGAGTATCATCTTGCTGCACCGGATATGCCACCATAAAGACCAGCACGTCCGTATTGCGCTGTCATATTCCTCTCGGAAACCAAGACGAGAGAATAGTTGACTTTTCCATCTGAAAAGTTTTAGCAAAATGGCTGGCGGCAAATAGAACGCATGCAAATACATAATCAACTACTTTAGCTGAGCTACGCAAGTGGCCCAATCAGCAAATGGACCATCTGCGTCAGAGGTGATCCACAAAGAGCACAGGGCAGGTATCATGTCCAGGCGACTCGACGTAAGTAATTATTCACACCACGTAAAAAACCTAAACACTGCGGGTAATTAGGCCTGGTTGCCAGCAAACACAGTAAAACATTAGAGCAGAATGCACACTGAGGTTATTAGGCGGACTATGCTTGTTTGAACTGCACTATGACACCTCAGGATTGAATGCATAATGCTGCGGTTCGATCATTTAGAGTGCAGTCCAACCATGTCGGATGGACACCATCAAACGCCAATGTATATCACTATTACGTGCAGCTCTTCTATCAAAAGGACAATTGCTTTGATATTTTTCTACCATAAGTGAACTTAAATGTTTGCGCAAAATATCGCGGTCTGATCCCACCCAGCATTCAAATGATTTGAATCTCGCGAAAAGCACAATTGATAAGTAGACAATCCGCATGAAACGGGTATCCTGGCAAGGTCAAGTTCAGTCTGATATGTACATTATTGCGTTAGGTAGTTCATTTGAGATTACCTTATGTTCTCTGAAAAATGTATCTGCACTTATTGCAATATGTTTTAGATGAAGCATATGCAAGGCAATCAATGCGATAGCGGAGGAGACCACATGGCGCCGGTAATCACGTCTTTATTGTCATTCCATTGTACCATAAGGCAAAGGCAAAACAGGTTTGAGATATCGGATCAAAGCCTTCTCTTGATGTCGTATAGAATGTCTCTATGGCTGCCAAATTCGAGGACATATCCAACTTGGTTACGGTTGCATTGCCACAAGTCCATTTGTCCGCCACTTAGAAGCGCAAATATTCGTTTCTGTCTTCTTTCGCTATTGGCACTGTGCGCTGCAAATATATAATATCCTATTCATTACAGTGCTCTGTTATTTGTAGTCATGAAATGATTTGCAAGTTGCAGTACTAGGTAAACTGGCCCTATATATAAACGGAAAAACACTTTCAAACTGGTTCTCTAATTTTGACAAACATCCTACCATTCATGTCTTATAAGAATTGGCAATTCATGGGACTTCCTAACATGTTTTTATCATACTGTAATGTGTTTAAAGCGCACCAGGGTACCATCAATACCTCTTAAAATATGTACATTGCAATGAAAAGGTGATATATACAGCCAAGTAAAATACTCCATTCAATACATCGCTTGTTAACGTATATGGATATCTCACAGCGGTTAAAAGTGTCAGTCTGTTATCCGACGATCGGATTGGCAAGCAGCTAAGGGTCACTTTGGTTTAATATGGCATAAATATATTGCCTTTGCACTATGTTATATACATTAAGGTACTCACTTCGTCGGTAAATGGGGTCCTATAGCTCCATATTAAGATATAAATCCGGAGTTAAACGACAATGGCGGACTAGACTACTTTTTTTTACTACTGAATACTCTAACACCACTGAAAACTTGGGCTGGCTTCATAACGGATTGGCTGGGCTGGTCGTTGGTTGTCTAACCCCTGGACCGTACCACAGTGTTCTAATGTGCGCTTATGTAAAACTGTGAGGGGCGCCGACTTCAGCAACATCAGCTCTCTATCCAGCTTGCGATTATTACAGAAAAAAACCCCAAAAATGCAAAATTTCAGGTGAATGTACGATTTATCATCAACTTTTTCTGAACCTCAGCATATATAGGTCGCATCTTTTATTGGCGATACGCAACGTACACATTATGAGGTAAGGTACGAGAGATGTTATTTCCTTCATTTGTTAAGGTATCAAGGTTGATTGCTCTTATGTGGAAAACAAA